>VYXD01000836.1:88609-205278 GCA_013397195.1 Hylia prasina | reverse complement strand
AAAAAAAAGACACCCAGAACAGACTGCTCTGTTTTGAAGGAGGGCTGGTGTGTGTGCCTGATGCTCAAGATACTGTGATGTTGGTGAATGGAAACTGCCTGCTGAACTGAATTGTACCAAGGAATTTCCAGAGCTGAACCTGGTCAAAATCAAACATTTAGGAGAATTTTAAGAGATCATGACTGTAAGCACAACAAGAGTAGCTAGCCATCCTCCTCAATTCTATTATTTAAGTGTGATTAACCTTCCATTAAGGAATAGTTAACTGACAAAATTGCAGAAACAGCTTTCTCTGCATTTAGATCACAAGGTGAAGAGATGGTTTACACTCTTGTTCTTCACAGCTAGATACAGTTGTAGAATAGTATGCTTGTCTTATTAAAGACTGTGGATTACAAAACTACTGATCAGTGTGGAGTAGCAAACTAAAATCCTATCACTACTTCCAATTTGCAGAATACAGATGGTGATTTTTAAAACCTGTGAAGGACAATTTTTTGTTTGGATTTGTGTACATTAATTAAATAATTGTATTTGCAAATGGATAATTGTCATTAATAAATTCAATTACCCTATCAGCATATATAATCATTGTAATTATGCACTCAAATGGAGTACACGATCACTAAACTTTTTAAATTGCATATCTGGCAAAGACAAAGATATTTAAGGTAGTACCATCTTGTAATTCTTATTATATGTCTCATCTTCTACTTCATATTAATTGTTTAGTACCAAGCTTCATTCTTTACCTCACAAGATAGTGAGAAAATTCTCCTACGAGAACTTCTCCTAATTTCTTTAGACAATTTTTTGCTCAGTACTTAAATTTTTTATTTTTTTCTTTTTTATTCTTATACAAATGTGAATGTTATCACTGGTCTGGCAGCCCAGCACAACATGGTAGTTCCTTTTGATTTGGGCTGTCAAGACGAACACTAAAAGGCTTCCCTAAACTCAAACTATGGTTGGTGTGATGCAAATATATAAATCACATATTTGGGATTTTTTTCCCTTTTGTATGGAGCTAGTGGTTTAGCTTTATTGTCCCTTATGTCTCCATCAAGCATTTTCCATCTTCATAACAGTGACTGTTTCCCAGTGCAGAGCCAAGGAATTTCTTCCCATTCTTTCTAGTTCATTTATCTTTCAAATCTTTCTGAAAGTGATAGGTATTCTGAACATATTAGAAATAAACACTGAACATACCTTTGAATCTGAATTTATACTAGTGGACAAATTAATGCTAGAATTTAATCCCTCAGGCAAAAATCATTTCTGAACCATTTTGTTCCTAACAGTGTGTGAGGTGAGGGAATAGAGGAGCAGAGCCTTCAGTCCTGATGTATTTATAAAGCCAAAACTCATTTATCTGGAATGTAGTGCATTTATCTGGAATACAATGCTTTCTGTGAAATATCTTAGTTCCTATTTTATATACAATAATGAAGATCCAATACATAGTCTTCAATGTATCCAGGAGAAAACAATACTTTCTCTTTACCCAAAAATACATCTTCCTGGTGAAGAGTTTCATTGTGCAAAATAACAGAACTGTTGGCCTCAGTCTTGTTCCCATGAATGCAGAAAATTTTTCCAATATTCTGGATTCAAGCCAGAAGTGGTTTGAATTTCTTATAAAAACCTGTGTGGAGCGTGGAAAGTGAGTTCAATGGAGAAGGTTCATTTATAGCATGGATTGCTGAGATGCACACGTTGCTTAGACAATTTAAGAATTCTGTAGTTCTTGACATTTTGTAAGTAATAAAGTCAAGATGTAGAGGTATATTAATATTGCAGTTAAAATTAGTTAAGTAAAATGGGACAAAATAATTGCCTGTATAAATGAGCACTGTGGTCAACTGAATAATTTTGAAGCTGGCTGTGAGTCCCTAGCTCTGTGTTGTATAAGGACTTCTGACAACTATAGATGGAATACATCTCAGATACCAAATGGAGCAGATGTCTGTAAGTTATCTCTGATTTTTGAACCATGTGTACTACTATGAGTAAATGTTCCCATTAAATCAATCACAAATTGGTTAAAGACTTCTATTATTGAGCTTTGAAAAGTACTGAACTGGACATAAGGACACAAAATAAGTACATTTTATTAAAAACTGCATGAAGGGCAGAAAGAAACTGATGTTTCTAAAACTGAAGAACTGTCCTTGACATTTTGGGGAACTGAATCTGTGATTGTAGATGAGATCATGATGATCTTGTTGACTACATGTAGTTCAAAAGGAAGCATAGTATACATATACAAGTACATAAGAAAATACAGGACATTTTTGTGTAATTTAACTCAAGTGCTGGCTTTTCCCATGTCAGGTTGCCATTGTATCCACCAGACACCACAGATAGGGCTTTGAGGAAGCATATCTGCAGATGAAAAGGCTGTCAAGAGACACACAATGAGCTGAAAGAAAAGGTCTGTCTCAATCTCTTAGATCATCCTCCAAACAGTGTTTATTTTAGGCTAGTGTTAGAAGTGGAGCAGCATAGACTTAGAAAAATTTTTATTGGCCTATGGTGACAATAAAGTCAGCTACCAGTAGAATGTAAAGGAAATGAAATCTTTATCTTTTCAAGTAACAAAAGAAAGTGACACAAAAAAATTTAAGTATGAAAAACCAGAACTTAGAACAATCTTTAAGGAGAGATGTTTTGGTCAAGATTCTCAATGTTCTTGTTTAACTGAGTCACTTTTTTAAAAAATGCCATTCATATTCAAAATTATTTTGAAAGATACTTTCCTCAACCCATATTTGTTTGTTCTTGACTTTCAGATATCTCGTGGGAAAATACAAGCAAGTTATGTCAGCACAGAAAGTTCTTAGGTTCATATTTGCAATTGTAGCAGGCAAAACACACTCAAGTTTGAAGAAAGGAAAAAAACTACAAGCTGAAAAATAACTTAATGAAATAAAGTTCATGTAAAAAAATTTGCACATCTAAAAAAAACATGTATGTTGAGATGGATAAATCAGCTGTAATCAAGTTATGACCACCACCAATGAATCCATGCAATTAACAGCAAATGAAGAGGGGTTTTGTAATTGAGAAAGGTTCAGAGAAAAATCTATTTCACCAAAACCTGAGATACATGAGATATGAGATACACTCTTGCAAAGATATTTCATGCTTAGTATGGTTAAAATATTAACAATGGTTCTGAAAAAATGGTGGTATCAAAATGTGATGAATACAGCCATAAGAATCTAGTGACCATAAAGCTCAGTTTCCAGAGTCTTCCCATGATTATACATATATAGGCAAAATAAACAGGCTTATTAAAGTCAAATGCTCATATTTTGGTGTGGTAGAGACAGAAATCAGTCCCCCTGATAGTACAGAATATGTCTAAGATATAAACTAAATGTTCTTGCTTTATTTCTGTAATGGATTAGCCATAAAAAAATTAAATCCTAATTTATTATATAAATTTGTATAAATTTACTTTTTAGTGCAGGTGTATTTGAGAGAAGGAAATACGTGGAGCTGCACTTGTTCTCCCACAAGCTATCTGTAGCAGTCTCTAACCCACTGATGATGAGGAAACAATATTAAGACTCAGGCTCTCTGTCAGTCAGACTGTTGTGGTGTTCCTGGCTTTATGCTGAACACAAAAATCTCCTTAAGGAAAAGGGAAAGAAGATCACTGACACCTGTTATCAGCAGTGAATGAGGAGTTTTCAAGATATACTGGGAGTTGAATTTGTATGATGTTGTTGTTACTATTAATATCAGCTTTAACATTAGTATTTATATTGGTATAGATGTAACTATAAGATCATGGAAGCAAGAAAAAATCTTCTTGTTCATACTAGTTTTTGACTTAAGCTATTAAGACTTATGTTGTTGAGCCTGAAGAGATGATGGTTCCACTTCTGGCATTTCCCCAGAATATTTGATTTATGGTCCAATTTCATCTGATGTCTGTGGTGTTAGCTTTGTTGCATAAGGACCAATGGCTACGGGGACAAGTTCAGTGCTTTTAACACAGGAGCGTGACTTCAAGGGAAGAATAAACAGCAGGAACAGAGGAAGTGCTTAGCCAACCTCTAAGACTGGTTTCATGGAATAGTTTTAGCCATTAAAAAAAAAAAAAAGTGCAGTGAAAAAGAGCAGCAAAATAATAGAAACGGTACCTCATTAGAACGAGCTTCAAAGATTTCTGTAAAACAAAATTGACTTTCTTCTTTCAAAAAGATATCAAATACACTGCATCAAGAATAAGATCCTCTTCACAGCAATAGTACACATTGCTTTGATAGATTCTGGGGAGCAATGCTTTGAAGAATCTGGAGTTCAAAAGTTAAAAAATCCTCCCACACTGTGATGTATAGAATTTTTTTGACATTTAATAAGCTTTGCTTTTAGACATATTGCTTTTCCTGTCAACATTTTTTTTTTAAATAGAAAATAGCATTTAATAATGGAAATAAAAAAGAAAAAAAAATCCCAAAAATTGGGAGCAGCATGCTTACCTGTGGAATTCTTGGCTGAAAACTATAACTTTGCTCTTCGGCTTGGAATCTGTCAACTTACTGATCAAAGATTTTGCAGTTTAGACTTGGTAAATTGTTTCAGCTTTCCTAGCCTTGAGATTTCACCGGCAGTGAAGGGTCTGGAGTACATGTCCTAATAGGAGCAGCTGAGGGAGCTGCTTATTTATCCTGGAGAAAAGGAGGCTCAGAGGGGACCTTATCAATCTCTACCCTGACTGAAAGGAGATGGTAGCCAAGTGCAGGTTGGCCTTTTCTCCCAGGCAACCAGTGACAGGACAAGAGGAAATGGCCTCAAGCTGGGAAGGTTCAGGTTGGCCATTAGGAAGAAGCTCTTCACAGAGGAAGAAGCTCTTTATAAAAAGGGTGAGTATATTATTGGAAGAGGCTGCCCAGGGAAGTGGTGATGTATCGTCCCTGGGGGTGTTTAAGGAAAGACTGGATGTAGCACTTAGTGTCATGGCCTAGTTGAGATAATAATGTTTGCTCATAAGTTGGACTCAAGGGTCTCAGAGGTCTTTTCCAACATAATTGATTCTGTGATTTCTTTGTAAAGCTAACTATATTTTCTTTGAAATGTACTTCATGCAGTATTTCCCAACCCCCCATTTTAAAGAGCTGTGATGCTCTAAACACCAGTTTACTGGGTTTGCTATAAAATTTTAAAAAGATCCAGTAAATATGGTGTCATATGTATGTGGACATACTGGGTAAAATCAATTTGTCTTGCTTTTGCTCTGTCCCATGGATAGGAACTATTTCTGAAAAGAGAAAATAAAAATGCAATTTTCACATTATTGATTTTATAGTCTTTGCAAAAGAAATATGATAATGAACATCACATTTTCAGAATTAGCAATGTAGAGGTCTATACAGGAGGAAATATCAACATGGACATATTGAAACATCTTGTTGTTTTTAGCAGCAATATGGAAAGGACAATATGAAACAGAAACATCAAAGCTGGTGTTTACCACTCTTTATCATTTACAGAACTTCACCACATCCAATTTTTTAAAGCTGAGAGCAATTTGGGTAACCAAGAATGGTGTGCCAGGAACAAAGAAGAGCAAACTTACAATATCAGTCCTGTGATTATGGGAACATCATTCTGCCCTCCACCTTGAAACAAAACAGTCAAATAAAAAAACAGAAGTTATTTTGAAAATTTATTATAGACAGACTGAGCAATACTACAGATTTTCCAAATGCCAGAAGCACATTCTATAGGGAAACAAGTCAGTGTCAACGTAAGATTAATTTCCTTTGAACACCCTCTTTTCCCTTGAGAAAATAAAACAATGTGATTGATATTGATTCAAAAGTATGTTCTTTTTGAATAACATTTTAAAGTTAGAGCTACAAAGGCATGTGTAATTAATCAGAAGAATAAATTGAAATTTTGAATGGAAGACCTTCATGCAACTGGGAGGAAACAGTAAAAGCATTTTTTCATATAGAACAGTGTGTTTTATAAAAACCTTGGTTTAATAAACAGATCCAAGCAAGTGATTCACAGCATTTAATGTATTTGACAAGTTCGTTTGCTTTTCTTTCCCATCATGAACCTAAACAGAGGCATATTTTTTGTTTTGGAAAAGGTATTTATTTATTTATTTTCTTATTATTTAAATTTTAAATATACCAATGATTAAAAGTTTTCAGGGAATGCAAAAACTCTTTTTTTGTACTCTGATATTTCCATATTTCCAAGTTATGATTGTATCTTATAAATTGCATCATATTCCTTCCGTGACTTTTTAAGATCTCTGAGATGTCTGTCATTCTTTGTTTTGAGCAACGTCCCATATTGACTTGATATAGTTAATTTTAATGTAACTGCTCCCATGTGCAAGTGTTTAACATTTGATGTGTGAGATAACTGTAAAATTTCAAGTGTGGGGATTGGGCCTTATTCAATGGAAATCAGTGAGAGTTTTCCCACTGATTTCAGTGGCAGTGGATCACTGTTCCCGTGAGCATCTTGATGAGCAAAACCCTAAGTACATAAATGTACAGGGGTCATGATGACAGACGGGCTGTGAAGAGAGCTGAACAAATACTTAACAGAATTTTTATTAGGAGTCAGATTGATTAACTGTCTAGAATGACCTGAGCTTTCATTTGGTTAAGATTTTTTTCTTAAGTCCTTCGTAAACTTGGTGCTTGCCATCACTCTAATTCCTTTTGCTTCAGAAGTGGAAACTGTGAAATAGGAAAACCTCCTTCAGCATGTGACCAGGACAGTCCTGATTTCAGGTAATTTGTCACTCTCTGTTATCACAAAATACAGTTATGTGTCTGGGTATGAGGGCACTTGGAAAGGAAGAAGAATCTATTTTTTCACACAGGATGATACCTGTCTATATTTTATAATATCATTGGAAAGAGGAAATCCAACCATAAGCTTTTTGGAAGGCTTTGCTCTTCCCATTTCACTGGGAGATGCTTCTACTCTTCATGTAACATTTCTTTTTTTGGGGGCTTGGATAATAATCAGGGATAATGGCTTAGCCCAGAGTACTGTGCATGGGCTGGATAGATAGCAGAGAATTTGCTTCCAGGAAGATCTGACATATTCTAGCAGGAGACTTCTTTGTTTTGTGTGATTTTAATATACATTTGAATCTTTGGAAAAACATGAAATTCTGGGTTAAATTATTGCATGGATTTTAAAAAGAAAAACAAGGGACAAGATTAAATACTACTAAATATTACTTATCGTGATGCAGTGTCTTCTTAAGTATGATTTTATCCCATTCACTTCATTTGCAGAGATTTAAGTATAGCTGTCTGATGGCTTTGTGACATTTGATGAGGCTTTCAGTAGCACATACCTGAAAGACCAATGGTCAGAACTGAAGTGCACTGGTGTCACACCGTGAAATAACTTCCACTGCACTTCTCTACCTTGTACCTAACAAACCATTGTTTTCCTGTAAATGTCCTAGACATTTGAGTGGCTTACAAAGTTTAAAAGAATCAAGAATGTGGCTTAATCATTATAAATGAATGTGATTATGTAAATCCCATAGTTCTACTTATGCCACTTGAATGTGAGCAGAAAGTTTAACAAAACTGGATTTATAAAATAATATTTCTTGGTGACTTTTTTAGAGAGTGTCACTGAAAAACTCTATGTGTGGCTGACAGATCATGTCCCAGGAGTCTTAGTTTACTGGTGTTTACACACATTCATTAGATAAATCAAGAGTCCACTCTAAAACCTGCTATGGACACACATTCATTTACTCTACATTTTTAAAGAAAGGCACACATCTACTGCATGATGTAGGTTAGCTGGACTTTCTCCAATTTCACTTCATTCTTATCTTAGAGATGAAGTTCTAAAAAGTCTTGCTGGAAAACATGAAGTGCTTCAGTAGAAACCAATCTCAGAATCTGCGAGAGGAATATTTCCTTTTGTTTCCATTCCAGTTTATCTTTATACCTCAGACTAGCATCATGAACTGTAGTTTAAAGCACATTTTTTTTCAGGTGGATTCAAAACATGAGTTATAGACTGCATTGATTTACCTAAATAGACAATCAGGAAAGAGCATTTTAATTTAAATACTCTTATGATAACAAGAGGGTTACCACTAAACCACAGAATAGAATAACAAGAACCTGAAGACATAATTTTCTCAACTCTTTCAAAGAGAAAAAGGATTTTAAAAATTTTTAATCATCCTTGGAAACAATTTACTTGGGTCTAATCAAAACTACTGATATGTAATGAGATTAGCTATGTTGGTTAGAGCATGGTCCTAGCAACAGCAAGGTTGTGCCTTAGATCTCTGAAGGGGCCATTCACTTAGGAGCTGGGCTCAACGATCCTTGTGGGCCCCTTTCAGTGGGGAATATTTTGTGATCTGTGACTTTTTTCCTAAGTAGCTGTTTGTAAAACTTTTGTCTCCTCAAAGTTACAACTGCATTCCTAATAGCTTTTCAGATGTTTTGCAGCTAATTGGATTAGTCTTTTCATGTTCAAGAAAGATTTCAGACTGAGAAATCAGTCTTTGCTATCTCCAATGTTATGAATACTCTCATCATGATACTTGAGTGTTAACAGATCCAGCTACAACATTATGTGGTCCAAGCATAACCTGAAACCCTCATCTTTTTTTCCATGTAGATCCAAACTTCATTATTACCTTCACTACTAAGAAGCTTATCTTGTATAACTGGGTACATGTGTAGTCAACTGTGAATGTTTTCCATTACATTTGCAGTTCAAACCATTGCTGCAATTCTCATTCCCACTTCAACAGTGAAAACTGAATCTGTGTTTGAAATATGAATATGCTTAATCTAATTGGAAAATACAAAGTATTTTTATTGTTGTATAATCTCTCTTGATCATACATATTAACAATTGGCATCTTCAGTTTACCAGATCAGTGTTAGAATTTCTTCCTGGTCAATTTTCAGTCAGGTAGCTTTTCACAGTAAGACAGAAATTTCCAGTAATGACATCCTTTTTTTTGTTGTTTTCCTGCCCCTAACAGAAGACAAAGGACTTACAGAAAAGAAACAAAAATACTTTAGGCAAATATTTTTCTTCAACCAAAATAATATCAAGATTCTTACTTCACTTCCTACTCTGCAGATGTTATATTTCCAGCTGCTATTATAAATTATTTGTATGTCTTAAGCAAAAAAGATATTTATTATTGATTGTGTTATGGTATGCACTGTCATAGCATTCTTTAAAAGAAAGGTTATTTAAATTGACCTGTGTAAGATGTACAATATAGTTAAGTTTTCATGGAATTTAACAAGGTAACATTTGAACAGCTGTCACTGGGATAGAATTGTCCTGAAATTTTTTAAATCAAGTCATTTCAGGTTTAAGTAGTTTTAATAAAAATTTTGCCTGCTAGCTACAATGGGGAATTGTAACTC
This sequence comes from Hylia prasina, assembly GCA_013397195.1. Lineage (NCBI taxonomy): Eukaryota > Metazoa > Chordata > Aves > Passeriformes > Sylviidae > Hylia > Hylia prasina. Next base: position 195,859 of record VYXD01000836.1, on the reverse strand, counting down.
AACAGTATTCTTAGATTTTGTTCTCAGTGGCAAATGCTCTGTTTCCAGCCTAATTTCACTTTTATGTCTCAGCTGTTGTTTCTGTGTGAAATCAGTATAATAAAAACTTGCTACAGTCTTAAGTGTATCATGAGAATTAATGCTTGAAAAGGAGATATTCTCCATTGACTGATCAATGTATGTTTATTCACTCAGTAGCAAACACACATCTAATGAAAGAGAAACACTGCTGAGTTCCTGAGGGGATGCTGTCCAGGAGCCAGAGACAGAGTAGGAGCCCTGCCATTGGCATCCACATGTTCAGCAGATCAGACTCTGGCAGCAGGAATGTCCCTGTGACGGCTCAAAGCAAAATTCTGCATCTTTGCTGAGTACCATGATGAAAAGCAGTATAATCTTAAAGATTTGTATATGGTGGTGTTTTGCTTCAGATATAGAAAATGCCAAGAACAATCTGTTTTGATCAAGCTGTCAAAAATTTATGCCATAGTATTTGACCATGAGATCTATACACAGAAAACCTGAGGAGATGTATCTCTTCTTAAAATGCTGTTGGCAAATTTCTCATTTAAAATAACTGACAGGGTACTTCACAATCATTTGTTTTTATCTGCTTATAAATTTGAACTCTCTATATATGTTACCTCTTTTAAGTGCCAAAAGAACCAGCTTGACTGATTAGATGGAAAGTTTAAAATATACAGCTTGAATGTTTTTCATCAAAATTATTTTGTATCTTTTCATGTTACTTTCTTCACTAGAAAAACTTTAACCAAAACCAGGTCAACCATCTTTATGTTTCAGTTTGAATGGCTGGTCACATTCTTTCTTTTAAAGCTTTATTTTGGCACTCTCCTTCCTTCTTCCTTTCCAAAACTATTATGCCATACTGTTGAAGCACCTGCCATATTGATTTCCTTTCAGTGTTGGGTGAAAATCATTCTAGTTCTGTGAAATGATTCATATGTGCACACAGTTTTTCAAGCACAAAAGGTTTATTAGAAATGAAAGATTTTATATAACTGTAATCTCTCATTGCAACAAAATGTTACTCTAGCACAACTGTACTTAAAGATAAGCAACCCATAGGCCGAGCCCAAATAATTATTTGAAATCAGGTAATGAGATTCTTTCATGACAAATGCAGCAAATAAGTGTATGTCAAAACAAATGCCTGGGAAGTTTTCAGTGCTAATACTTTTGTTATAATTTGTCTGAATACCTAATATAAAACAAACAACAAAAATTTACAACATCTGTTCCAAGAAAAATATGGTTTGGGATTTTTTTATATGTGTTTTTGTGGCGTAGTTATTTTGTGGTGTTGTTGGCTTTTTTGTTTGTTTGTTTATTTGTTTGTTTTGGTTTTTTGGTTTTGTTTTGTTTCTTATTCATCCTTATTATTGTGTTATTGTGTCTGGATAAAATTTGTTTTCTTTGAAGTGAGCCTCAGTGTTCATTGCAGATGTTTTAAGGAAAAAATATAAATACGGATTCTACTGACCTTCAACAAAACTGGTTTATACCTGCCTCCTACCTAATCATTTAAGCAGGTCCCAGGTTTGGAGCACAATTCCTCTTCAAATCTAATCCTAAATGTCCAAGTTGCTATCTTGAAATCAGGCTGAGACGTATTTCCTCCCAGTGAGCTTCTTATCTTCAAGTCTGTAATTTCATATATGTCTGTATGTTCTGCTTGAAATAACATTCACATCATAGGGGAATTTGTTTTAACAAAGCCTCTAACTCACAGTGGGGGACTGATTTTCTGTGTTGTAGGGCACAACGGTTTGTAGCAGCAAGCCAAAACAAGGGATTGTTTTCTTGTCTAGGCATTTGCTCCTAAGAGACCTTTAGTTTCATTGATTATCTTGTATTAGAGTTCTGAGTCAGACTGTGAAATGACAGAGCTGCCAGAATAGAGCCAGAGGCACCAGGAATACCTTAAATAACTAGGGCCACTTCAAAGCTAACATCATCCTACAAATAAACTTAACGAGATGATATGCCTAAGGAATCAGAGGTTTTTAAGTACTTGATTGACACTTCCTTGAAAGTAATTTCTTTTATAGATCTCAGTCAACTGCAAGTTTGTACTTTTTAGTTTCTCTTTCTCTAATTCCTCTCAGATTTAGGATTACTGAAAACCACCATTACCACACATATAACCAAATGCAGTTGGTTGATTAAGAAATATTTTAATAAATCAATTACACAGTAGAGCTGTTTGACTTACAACTGTTTTAAACATATTCAAATAAAACAATTACTTTCAAGTAACAACATATACTGAAGTTTTGAGAAATCCCAGTTTGCACAAGAAGAACTTTGAGAAGCCTGAAAAACAAAAAAAAAGTTTTGATTACAGTTTCAGAGTAATACCTTTGTAAATACTTGTCTTAGTAAAGGATATTTTTTTGTCAGACATTAGCGTGTTTTCATCACAGAGTTATTCAGCACCCACAGTTCCAGTTTACACAGGCATTGGTCTATATGCAAAACAGTTGAGGAGAATATGAGAAATAGTTTTAGCAGCTCTTGAAAGGAGGTGGGAAGGACAAGAATATTTTTTCTTCCAGGAGGTGCCAGAAAGCACACAGAGAATACAGACAGCACACTTCTGTTTATTCCTGAATAATACTGAATTTACTGTGCATAGACATGCAGCAGTAGAGTGTACACAGACTGTAGCTTTTGCCAGACGTCCAAAAGAGCAGTATTTCTAAATGCCCAATATCTTGGTAGGAGGTTCCCATCCGCAAATGTTCACAGAGAAACCATAATTCACCTGAAAAAACAGGATAGGTCTGGGAAAAGTGGATGTTTCTTTTATGCCTGTGAGAGCCAAGTCACACACAAAGCATGACTGAAATTAGAATGGTCAGCACAAACATAAACCATGACTACCCTGTTTCCAAATAGAAACCTGTAAGTGCAAAGTTAAAGCTGATCCTGTGTGGAAAGGTGACCATTAAAAAATAAAGATAAGGGAAATTGAAAATAATTCCTTAAAAAGCTCACTGGGAAGGGAAAAGAATGTGTAGCTGAGTGAGATTCTGTGACTAACAATACTGCCTGACACACTGGAACAGCAGATAAAGATGCCTGAGGATTATGACCTACTAATGAATGAAACCGGAATATGATAACATGTTTTTACATCCTGAACCAATATTAACATTACACAGCTGAGAACATTGGCATCCACACACAGCACTGGAATCAGACTTGCTAACTAGAGACAGGCTTATTTGTGGGACATGTGATTAAAGCCTGCAAGGGGGATTGTAAAGAAACAGATCTAACTCCACAGAAATGTCTTTAAACAGCAAATATGGCTGAAATGTGCAGAGAAATGCTCGAAGCAGTGCTCAGAGAAAGTGCTTGTAATTAAAATAAGAAAGCCCAGACAAAAGACATAACAGATGAAAAAAAAATAGAACACTTGCCAGTTTCAATTTATACTATATAAGGAAAGGAAACTATGGGAAAGGTAAAATTAAGTGCACTTAGTTCACAGGAAATTATATAAATTATATGGAGAATATAATCAAATCCTACTTTTAAGATGGCAAATGAAAACAAACTTCAATATACAGAGTCTTAGGACCCAGAGACTTCTAACTAAGAAAAGGGTTATTGGAAATAATGCTGAAAACTCTTTTGAAGAGGAAAATAATTTTAGTAAAGCTGAATCACTTCAAAATGCTGTGCAGTAGAAGTGAGTTGCCAATCATGCAATGCCATAATGCAGCTATTACCTCAATAGTTAATTTAATTCCAGCTGGCTGGTGAAGCCCGTTGCAATGCAATCCAGACACAGTTACAAAGAGCAAAGCTTGCCTGGAGTAATCTGACCAGGTGTTGTGGATGTGCGACAAAATTGTTCTGTGACTCCTGAGTGAAAACCCATTGTTGATAAGAAACCTTTAAAAAGCAAAATACCATGATTAAGAGTTCTTAGTAGGCAAAGCAGACATAAACCACAGAAACAGATGTTTCAGTATAGTGCTAAACCAGAATGTGCATATCAGTTAGCGCAGTTCAACCTTCTAATACAATGTATAGGGTATATTTCAAGGAGCTGAAAACACAGAGGCTGAACCAGAACTAAAAAATGCCATAAATTTATTGGCAAGAGGAGGACAAGCAATTTTATCAGCCCTTTAATTGTTAGTATCCTACGACTAGGTCCTACCTTTCTCTGATAGCATGTTCTTATAGTGAGGAATTTCACCTTCTTCCTTTATGAGACACAAGAGCTTATTGTTCTCCAGAACTGTGGGCTCAGGGGAGGATCAAAGGCAGCCCCTGGGCAAAACCTGGCTGGGAAGGGAAGAATTCAAGCTTGTTTCTTCTTTTGTTCTTTTGGAACTTTCTTCTGCTCCCAACAAAATTCCTCTGTGTGTGTTTGTAGCTGTGTGTAGATTACATATCTACATGTTATTTAGACACACAAAACTGAGTTACAATAAAGACTTTAAAATAGCAATTACACTTCTTCCTCCAGATGCCCAAGTTGCACCTGTTATAACAGATTCCATACTTTTATTTTAAACACACAGTCAAAATATTTCAGTCTCTTGTGCTGGATAACGGTAAAGAGAAATATTGCAAAACTCTTTGACGTGTTTCAGCAGCTGTTATTAATTTACATCTTTTAATACATCTTTTCTAAGAGGTATCTATTTTCACAGCCATTTAGATACCTATCTCCATACCTTTGGAAAACTTGTAGCTTTCAGAAATATACAATAAGGTTGAATTTATTTATTTGAGGAGAAAAGTTAAAGGACTTGATGTTCTTACTAAGATTTTACTTAAAGTGCTTAGTATCAGCTTTCCAGCTTTCTGGTTTTATTTCTTTCTGTACATTCCAATTGACATACATGTTATTCTGGGTGTGAGAACACACTTGCTTCATATATCTGAGGTTTTTTATTTCTAATTTAACATTTGAATTCAGAACTGTGAAATTTTATTAGATTCCTTCTTTATTTTCATACTTCCATCCTGTTAAGCAGACTGTTGGGTACTATTTTCGTCTTTGTTTTTCTGACCTCTTATTTTGGTCTCTATTGCCAGAAAAATCTATCCAATGTTAGGTTATTGTTGTTAATAAGCCATATGGTGCCTATAATGTCGCTCCAGCCAAATCAACAATAAAGAAGCAGGAGTAAAAGTTATTTCATTCCAGAATGGTTATGTATAGGATGTTACAAGGTCAGCACTGGGTCTAGGTGAATTCACTATTTTCAATGAAGAATTAAATGATGAATAAGAGGATAGTCTTACTGCCTTTGCAGATAAGAAATTATGAGCAAATGTAAGAGCAACAAAGAGTGGAATTAGAATCCAATCTATATATACTGAAACAGTTTGAAAATGGCTGAAAAAAACAATTAAGTTCCTAGACAATATTTTGCAAGGAATAGGTAACTAGAAAACAAATAAAATTCTTAAGTTAGTTACATAATGAACTAGATTATGAGTTGAAGAAGAATCAGAAAGTCCATGCTCTTGCGAAGCAGGTAAACTTCATGGACGACTTGGGGAGGGAGAGGGAGGGTATAAAAAAGAAACAAACAAAGTGCTGCAGAACAAGAAAAGTAGAAGTAAAAACCAATATGTTGGACATTGTTATCATGTCTACTTTTAGGCCCCACATTACAAGAAAGATATGCAGAGGCCTGAGCTAATACAGAGAAAAACAACAAAAATTGAGAAACTTAGCAAAAATGACACTTGTTGAAAGATTGAAAATATATTTTCATTTGTTTCAAGAACAGTTAATACTGAAAAATCTTCAAGGACATAAAAGTCCAAAGAAAAATAAATGGTACATTATCTGTGACACAATGTAGTAAAGTAAATAAGGATTTTTCCTGATTACATAACAGTTTTTTAATAAGAATATCAAAGGTGTTTAAGAAAAAAGTAGTTTAGCATCTGTAAAGATTATTGTTGATAGAGTTTAATCCCATCCTGGGCAATAAGGAAGAAAAGAACAATTTTTTTTCACAGCACTTGCATACAACTCCTCCATATTCTAGCAAAGGATGAGGCTGAGAGAAAAGTAGGTTCTTTTCAATTGCCTCATGTGTATACAAGAGAGATGGACTGGGGAAATATCAGAGAATTTACTCTAACGATTAAAAGTCTGAAACGAGGAGGTTATGATGTGAACAGAGCTTTGAAAGTGAAGACAAGAAACTTGGACTTCATATAAAAATGAAGAGTAAGCTTAGAAAAGTACACAAATATATGTCATGGTGTATGCCTTTGTGGTCTTTCTAATTTTTTTGCTAGCATATCCTTTATCTAATATAAATTCATCACTTAGAATCTTGTTGAGTTGATAAAGTGTTTTACTGTGTTTTCACAGCAGCTGTTTCTGGTTATATTATTCACATATTCCCTCTTGTATTTTGTTTTTTATCAGTTTTACCTATTTTTGTCCTTTGTTTTAGACATTTGTTGCTCCTTTTCCTGGAAGTGTTGGTGGGGAGTTGACATTTACCTTGCTTTTCTTAGCATAGTTTTATATGTTTTTTCATTTATCCAAATTTCATGTGTTTATGGCTACAAAGTGGCAAGATATTCTTGCCAGGAGATGTTAGCATTTAGTATTGATTGCTGCTTTCAGATGGTGCAGTGCCTAGAAAGTGTTCCACTCTCTTATTCTCAAATGCTGATTAGCCTATTCAGTTTTGTTGTTTATCTTCTGAGAAAGAAGGTGAGTGAGTACCAGTTTTCATCCATTTTGTTTTCTACTGTTTTACATACTTTTCTTATTTGATATCACCTTTTACTTAGATGCCAAGATGTCAAGTTCTTTATTATAGACCATAATATCAATCATCACATGGAAAACTTTAAGATATTTTATCTTTATAGGGAAATAAGTTCCATTAATTATGAAAACATAGTTGTACAATTTTTCACTATTTCTTTTGGTGATGAAAGAGTTGATGGAGAGTTGACAGGAAAGTTTTGTGGTGTTATGCAAACATGCAAGATATTGACAAAATCTTCAGATTATTCTAGATTTGCTCACTTATCATTGCAGGTATAGGATATATGCAGACACACCTTTTCTATTTGAAATCTCTGAAAATCAATTGTGGCTTTTAATACATTGACTACATTGAATACATTGACAATACATTTAATACATTGTTTTTCTGCTTTTTAGAACTCAGTGCTATTCTTCCCAAGGGGCAGTTGCCTGACCTGAGGGAATTTGAACAATATTATTTTCAGTAATAGTGAACTTCTTCTAAAGAATTCCTGGCCAGAAACAATTAAGAGTTGTGAGAGAACTGATACACTCACACTTATTGACAGACACACCTACAGTTTGAAATCATTGATGTAATTTAGTGAATTAGAGACTTAAGTACACAACTCTTTTTCCAGAAATTAAGATATCAGAACCTTGTTATCATGTAGGTTTGCAATAGAATGTTGTTATTTTCCATAGCCTATTTATTAGGATGCCTACCTTCTTGTGTTTAATTTTACAGTAAGAAATTAAAAAAGGTTTTTAGTTTCACTTTTTCTTTTTTTTTAGGTTCTTTTCCTTTAGTCCAGCTTGATTAGCATAAAAAGCAGATAAACTTCCATGGAAAGCGATTAAAAAAAACCACAACAAACCAATGAATATTAAATGAAACAGAAAATGGGAATCTTTAAAATTACTGTTGTAATAACTACTAAAACAAATGTAAAATGCATGAGGAAAGAGTTTGTAACAGTTATTTCAAAACCCAGGGATCGTTAAATGAGCTTGGTTTAAGTTATGAATGAACCAAAATATGAAAAATCTCCTTATAACTCTCCCCACTTCCCTCAGGGTCTAGCTATTGCTATTAATGCAATCCTTGGTTGTGCCTACAATTGGGAAGTCATCAAAAATCCTGAGAGCAGCTACATGTTACTATATCTGCAATAGAAGAATAGGACTGAGTCTTGTCTACACTGCCTCAAGAGGTGTAAGCTTAGATTCAAGGTCAGTATTATCAATGACAAAGCAGACAGTAACACAGAGTGGCAAAATTACAGGGAAGGCAAATCTCTACCTCAGACATAAAACAGGCTGGAGTCCCCTTCAGGTACTGGTGGAATTTCTGTCTGACTCAGAAGCAGTGGCAGATTTCTTCTTCCAGAAACAAATTACTTCAGCTAGTTTAAGGGACTGAGACTTCATTAGATCCTTGGACCCAGTTTTCTCCACCCCACCTCTACTTATCTCTTCCTTCTTATCCATTGCTTTTGCTATGGCTTGAGAGAGACACCCTCCAGTTAGCCTGCTGCTGCAGCAAAGTGTACACGTCCCAGGGCTGTCCTTAGTGCTTCTTCACCCTGTTGTGACAGGAGGGTTTTACATGAGATAAGCAAAGGAGCAGAGTATGACAGAAGGCCAAAGGTGTAGTCAGTCCTCAATCAAGAATATTGATTATGACACTGATTTATTTTTTCTGTCCAGAATTCCTTGAAAAAACAGCCGAAGTTCTTCTCACTATCAAAGCCTCAGTAACACGACATCTCACCTTCTGTTTAAATTCTAAAATCATAGCAAAAATCTGTACATATAAACTGCACAAAGGTCTGCTCACAGCAGAGAGATGCATTACCAGTGTTTCAAATGGGGGTGGGGCAGGGAGTAAATATTAGCCAAAAGAGCATAAAGGAAAATTAACTCAGTGCAGTTCTGTCAATTATTAGTGCAAACATCATGAGGTAAAATAGAAAAAATACGTCCCCCACTTGCAGCTTTCCCCTTGAAAGGTTATCAGCTGGAATGATATGTTCACAGATACTACTCTTTTGTCCCCATATGCTTTCACACAGTTTTGAAAAGACAGTGGAATCACAATAACAATGCAACTCATATTGAACAAGACAGTAATAAGATGCTTAAAAAATGAAGAAGTAGAAGGAAGAAGGAACTTGAAAACATGCTAGACAGAATAATGATCTTCATTGTGTTATTTCTTTTTGAGGTACAACAATTAAATGATAAATCATTTATTTTCTTTACATATAAATGAAAGGAAATATCAGTAAGAATATAGAAGAGACAACAGATCCATCCTTTTTATTTTCCCTCAGCTTTTGAATAAACAGTCTCCAAAATTCCTTTTCTTTTTCTTTTACTTCTTATTTTTCTCTTCAATGGCAGTTTTTACATTTTCAGACTAAGCAAGGTAAAAATGAAGTTGCATGCCAAATGTGAAATGCGTCTATGAGGCAGAACAATAGCAAAGTTTGTCCATTGAGTAAATCTTTAGATTTGTTATGAATAACTCTTAAGATTTGTTTGGTATTCAGTGGCTCTTTATTTTATTTTATCTTAGTAACTAGTTTTGCCTATCCTTAGTCAAATCTATTTGCTTCTACCAAATCGAACTGCAACATAAATTATTAAAATGTACTCAAGGTTTAATGGTTGTCAGTCCATTTAATCCTTTTTCTTTTCCCAGTTCAAATAACAAGTTTCAAGAACAGATCTCTGTACATTTGAGGGGATGGTATATTTTGCTGGCTTTGGCTGAAGTTTAGTTGATTTTTTTTTTTACAGCAAGTGGTATGGGGTTGTGTTTAGGATTTGTGCTGAACCCAGGGTTGATAATAGAGAGATGTTTTTATTATTGCTGGGCAGGTCTGACACAGAGCCAAGGCTTTTTCTGCTTTCTGTGCTGCTGATGAGGAAGTTGGGGTGCAGGGGAGGTTGGAAGGAGACACAGCCAGGACAGGCGACTCAAAGGGATATTTTAGACCACGTGGTATCATGCTCAGTACGGAAAGTGGGGGGAAGAAGGAGGAAGGGGGTGGCACCTTTGGAGTGAAACCATTTCTCTTCCCAAGTCACCGTTAGGTGAGATGGGTCTCTGCTCTCCTGGAGGCAGCTGAACATCTGGGAAGCAGGGCTTTGTTTTTCTTGTGTGTGCAGCTTTTGCTACCCTGTTCAGCTTTTACTTTCCCTATTTAATGGTCTTTATCTCACCCCATGAGCTCTCCAGCTTTTATCCTTCCGATTCTCTCCCCAGTTCCTCTGGTGAGGGAGTGAGCAAGCGGCTGCATGGGGCTTGTCTGCCAGCTGGGGCTAAGCCATGACATATGCATTTATGTTTCTGTGACTTATTATTATGATGCTCTGAGCCTTAAACTGGAAACAGAGTCAAGAAAGGTGTTTGCCATATCTACAACTGTATAATTTTGCAGGATTTTTATTCAGAGAGTTAATGACTAACATACTGAAAAACTGAGAGGGGCAAATATGCAATGACAAGTTACTATTGAATTGAATACAGTTAACCCAAAAGAAATAAAGTAATCCAAGTGACTAAGTCTTTCACTAATATTACCTTGACTACACTGAGTGTAGAGATTAACAAAAGATATTCATACATCTGATATAAAACTGGTATATTCCTACTTAACTAAGAGCACAAACCATTCTCATGAGCAAATACACCAGAAATTACGCATATTTTTCTCCATTCTGATCTGTTATACTGCATCTCTTAAAATCTTATCATCATCTAAGGCAACGTACCTTTTCCAGGAACACCGACACTTCTGTCAACAAGCACCAGAGGCCCAGGATGGTCATTGCCCTAACTGAGAAGCAGAAGAAAAAGCAGATTCTTACAGAAATTGGCACACAAATTTGTCTATCATTCACAGTTTCCGATGTACTGGCAAGTACTTCTCATCTTTACTGCACCTTACAATAAGGGTTCGGTGGTAACTTCTTCCTATATAAAGGCTTCTAATAACTTCCATGTGCCTTTTGTCTTCTGTGATTAATTTAATTTCATGTAAAAATATTACATTTAGTTTATTAATACTTGTTGCAGTGTGGATTTTAATCTAATAAGATAAAATATATTTTGTCTTGTATGAAGACATAGTGAAAGCTTAGTTAATATAGTTTAAAATAATAATTATGATACTAAATCTGGCATATGCTTTCTCTTTGACACTTCAGCATATCTAATCTTCTAGTAGATTGAAGAGAAGCATTGCCAACTTCTAACCATGAAGTTATCAGCCATAGTCACCTGGAGGATTCTTTGCAGGTCTGGTTATTAGTCATACCCTTGAGACTCATGAATTCATGGAACAAGAGTAACTCTAAAGATGTGAGGTTTCCCAATGCTGTTTATCATATTGCTACATTCAAAGTAGAATATGAATGGTCTATATAGAAAATTGCTTGAAAAACTGGGTAAGTGATCAAATGAACCCCACTTGCTTCCTCAAGAAACATTCTGTTTTAACCCTGGATGCCCTTCCAAGTTTGAGGAAAGAACACTTTTTTAAGACATAGGTGAAGAAGAACTTACTTTTAATGCTTGATAGTGTTGGCTTTTCTCAGCTAAAATAATTATTTATTTTTTAGTTTATTATTAGAATGATATAATAAAATATATATTTAGAGAATAAAAGATGCAGTGACTATAGTTTGAAGTGGTGGAGAGTCTCTCCTCAAGACCCCTAAATTAATACATGGTTATTTATTTAAGGGCAAATTGGAATGAGAAAATATAAATAAAATCTGTCTATATTAGACATGAATTGATTTTCTTAATACTGATGAATTTAGAATAAATCTTTTTGTGTAGAAAAGTTTCATTTATAAAAATATTCCTAGTACACTGGTTTACCACAATTTCTTTTTTTTTTTTTTAACTGTGCAAGTTAAAATACATTATCATTTCAACAGGTAATTCATCTTTCCTGCAGGAAAATTCTTCTTTGGACCATAGGACAAAACCTGGAAATAGGACTGGAAGAGAACAAACAATACATGGAATTTATGCACAAAAAATATTCACTTAGAAAAATGTCTTCAGGCTATGAGTTTACAAAACAAAACAGAACAAAACAAAACAGTCCCCTCAGTTTAGGATATTTGTTACTGGATAAGGAGTGATCTTTCCATGTGAGACAATATTAACTGGTACAAATTGTCTTTGTTGATTGCATTTCAAACATTTTTAAAGCACATTTTCACTTACAGCCTGTATGGGATTAGGTATTGTACGTCCTCTCCAGCTGTTATAAAACTGGTATAAAATCAGAAATCTGGCATAAGGTCTGTTCAACTTGCTCTTGGTAATTTGCTAGAAATGCCCTAATGATATGGACCAAATTTGTATCACATAGGCTATGTCTATGGTGGCAGATTAAATGTTCCAGGTCCTGGTTTATGTCACTTCTAGAAAGTGTATGTCACAGAATACAGCCTCCTGGACACACTTGCCTCACCTGTACTTTCTGTGAAAACAGTTCCTGGTGTTCAGGCAGTTCCTGGGATTGTCCAAGGTCACATGAAATACAACCATGCAGAAGAACAAGTGAAAAAACAGCAGGACATATGTGCCAGTGTCTGAAACCCTGCCTTGGCTATTTGGATTGATAGAGTGGAGAGGCCTTGAGATTATCCATTAGCACTCAGATCTTTACCTCATGAATACAGAAACATGCTCTCATGTTCAGGATGAAAATTCTGGTCTGAGACCAAGTCCAGACCACACTGGCACACAGTTGGGACACAAAACTTCATGTTCCTCTTTCAGCCAATTTGTGGTACTGCCTGAGTGATGTCACCATCAGCAGTGGGTGACTGGAGATTAATATTTTCCTCACAATAATTCAATACAGGCTGTTTCAATTGATATTGTTGGAATGAAAATTTTGTCAGGTTAAATATGTACACTCTAAGAACTCTATCTAAATTTCAGATACAACATTAATGTTTAATAGAACCCTAAAAACAAGTGTAAATTTTTAATATGCATTACTTTACATTTTGAAATATTAGGGATTTGCAATGAAATTTTAAGCTATGAGAAACTACACTGAATTTGGATTTCAAGACAAGATTTAAAATAAACTTATTCTCAGAAGTTATAATAAATTTGACAGTTAATATACAAAAAAATTCCATTTTTTTTCTGCTGCTAAGGTTTTTTTTGTTGTTGTTGCTTTTGCTGTTTGGTTTGTTTTGGAGGTTTAATTATTCTTTTTTAATTTGATGAAATAAAGCTTTTTAGACTGTATTTTATGAAAAAAAATGTGAGTAAAAGAGAAGCTGCATGCACATTTTAGCAAACAATTATGCAAAGTTAAGGTCAGTGGATTTATGTTAATTTTTATCCGCTCTAATAATTAAAACAATTAGTACTATGGATGTTAAAAGTTTGCTAATATGTTATTAAAAGTTTAAAAAGTCAGATTTTTTACAAATGCGATTCATTATTTCTCATTTTAGAAGTAACGTAATATGGAACAATGTCAATAAAAAAATAAATTGTACTTTTAATAAAATAAGAGTTTTGCCTTGGTATATTTGAACAAATCAGAGTTGGTTGCTGAGGCATTTAAAAACAAATAAAGAGAAAACAAAGTTATGTCTCTATGATTTAATTATTACTCTTAGAAAGAGATGTTTCTAAAGCTACAGTTGTTCAGACAAATTGTTCTCCTTAATTAACATTTAGCATACATTGATGATCTCTACATACGACAAGAGTGATAAAGCTAATAGCGAGAACAGTGATTCTATAAAATTCAATTTTAATGCTTCAAGGTGATGCAAAGTTGAGGCTGGATGGTCACACATTCCTGTTTAAATTTTTCCATTTTCATCTCTTTCAATCAGTTCTCATTGCTATTTATTTAATTTAATAACCAGCCTTATTTTACAATGTGGAAATAAATTCTTTGCAATAACTTGGAAGGACAAGCTCTCTGCTTTAGTTTTAAGAGGATGTCATGCAAAGGGTGAAGGACACCTATATGTTTAGGTATCTTGTTACAATTTTACAAAATATGAAAGAAATATACCTGCTTCAGAGAACCTACTGTTCTTAAAATAAAGCATAGCTGTCTACCCATGCTTGCTTCTCAAAACATCTTTTCTTGCCTAATTTTTAAAGACCCACAATTTGTTTATTGGATGCTATAGCACATATAAATGATACAATGATGCTGTATTTCCTCCTCACTCTATTTCTCTTAGCATGTATCAGTTGTAAATTCCTCTGTCTAATAGGGAGCTGGAAGAGAAGAGAGGCGCAGATTACAAACAGTATTTCTTAGAACACCTTTTATGCATTAGGCTGTTATTAATAATAGAATCAAGCTGTTGCTTTTAACAGACAATAGTACAGCACACTTATGTCCTCACGTAGTTTATTGTCATCTTCTCACGCTCCTTCCCAGCTACCAGAATGAAGAAACAGCAGGGAGATCAGCCCCACGGGGTGATGCCTTTTGGGTGCTCCCCTAAAGCACTGGGGCTGGCTGACATGTGCCAGGACCTCCTAGGGAGGTGTTAGGACAGGCCCTTGGGGGGCCTGTTGATACAGAATCTCTCCTGCAGTCTTTATATGGGCACAGCAGAGAGTGGCCATATGGCACAGAGCCACAGTGGGTGTCCATGAGTGTTTTTGATTTTCCACAGAGGCATCATCTTCTTCTTGTCCTGACTTTATCAGTTCTACTGGGTTCAGCACAGGTTTATCACTCCTTGGGAAGCCCTTACACAGTACCCTCCCAATACATGTTTTCCTCTCTTTGGCCTGTTGTTTCTGGGCTCCATTTCTCCTTGCTTACCTATGGAACTCATTCTCATCCACTGGCACTGATTTGGATTTTATGATGTATGCATTTAGAGAAAAAACATTATTATATTACTATTAGAGAGATATTTTTAGATCATGATCAGAGAGATAGTTTTCTCTTGAATGTTTTTTAAATTTTTGTCTTCCCATTTTTTCTCCCTTCCTGCAAGCTACACATTGCAAAATATGAAATATTTACTAAATATTATTTAGATGTCTTTTCTATCAAATTCTTTGACTTTACAAAGTAGATTGTTTACAACTGTGCTGCCCTTCTGCTTAATGGGCACCCTGGGGGAATGTTGTTGGCTTTGAGACTCAGCTACATATTTTCAATAAACAACTCCTGAAGCCAGTGAATGCTGAGAGCTTGAGCATTAATCAGTGATCTATCTGAATGGAATACTTGCCTGTTCTCCCTTCAGGGGATGGAAATAAAAGGACACACATCATGATGCACTATTCACAGTCACAGACAGTTGAATAAGCCCAATGAAATATTTTAACATTCTCTTTTATTGCAAGTTTTTTGGTTAGCTTGAAATTGTGGTAGCAAAGCTGACTGCCTTATCAACAGATTTTGCCAACTAGAAAAAGAAAAAAATCTTCCCCAGGTTAAGAAGCAGCTTACAACTATTAAAAGGTTTTTGACTGCTGGTAGGTTATATTTGGAGTTATTGCATTTGCCATGTCCTTTTGTCCTTGAGTCACATTTCTAAGATGATATCCCTCTGCCTTGGAGGGAAAGCTGCCTGCTCAAGTACCGCCTCAATGGCACTGCATCTGGCAGGCTGATTTACACGTAGCTGCTGACATCTTCCTTAGAGGAAATCCCTATTCTTGTTTCTAAAACATGGGTCGAAGGTTCAGTTTGGCAATTGCAGAGCTTGTGGTACTGGAGAAGAGAAAGATAGGAGAGTTAAAAGGAAAGAATCAACATGAGAAAATCCACAAATGTTTTTAAAGTCAAGTCAGCCATTCCATTATTCAAAATAAATAAAATACAAAGGTATGCAGTGGAGTCTTATGCTATCTTTTTAACAGAAAGCTGTGAATTCTAAATGATCATAGTCCAGCTGGATATGTATAAAGCAAAAACTTCTATAATGAATTGTCTGATGTTTATGGCACTTCCAGTCATTAGGAATTTACAGGCCAAATGACAGCACTGATTTTCAGCTTTGCAAGAACTGAGACTTTAACTGAAACTTTATTGTATGTCAGTCAAATTTCTACTCTTATTTTTCCCACTGTGTATGTTAAGTAATGTTGTTTGTGGCCTTGCCTCCCATTCAAGAAAATCTCTTTAACAGCATGATGTAAAGAACTCTCTCTGGTCCTCAGCGTTCAAGAGGTCACAATTTCTGCTGAAGTTGGTGGCATAGGATTAAATTGTATGCCCAACTGCATAGAATTTCAAATCTAGGGAAATTCCTCATGGGACTGGAGGAGGGAAAAAAATGTAGTCCCTTTCTCCAAATCAATACAGTTCTGGTGCAGGAGGCTGAATGTAGTTTCTAGGTAATTCCTCTGTGATTTCTTTCGGGATGATTGCCTTTCTTCCATCGGTAAGGCAAATCCAAGTCACTCCTTTTGAAGACAAATTAAAAAAAAAAAAAATCAGGAAAGAATTTAGATATTTTGTGGAGCCTGATCCGTTAGGAAATGCTGAAATTCTTGACAGCGAGGTGGTTATAAAGTCTTTAGTTTATTTGGTTCCAGTTGGACTGGCACTTTCTGACAGGGGTAAAGATATGCTATTATTCCAAAGATTCCCAGAATGTAAATTTGACTCTTATTGAATTCAATATTTGAGTAAATTCTCCAGAAGAGCTGCAGATATATTTTACTCATAGTTTTCTCCTTCTTTTAACTGCCAAAAAATCAGAAAAAGTTGATCCTTTCAATTTTGTCTTCTGAACATCTTTTGCTGATTGTTGTTTTCCTTCCATACTGCAGTGCTACAAAGCATAAATTCTACTATTTTACAGTAGGAAGTGTGTACAAATGGTGGGGTCCTTTAAATTTCTGTACATGTCTATAAAATCTGATACTATGTACTTTGATAACATTGATAACCTGATGTTCACTATTTTCAGTATTTTCAGCACCCCTTTTCCTCACTTTCCCTTTCCGTTGGTGATTTCCATATTGACTTTAAAGATTGAATATCCAGTAGTGCAGTAGTATGAGTTCTCCTTCTGCAGGATTTTGAACCAACTATAAACAAAACAGTCTGTTAAAAGATTTGTTCATTTTTGAACTTTTGTTGTATCTTTTGCTATTAATAGTTTTGACTCCTTCCTGACAGCCTGCCAAATGGACAAGAATAATGCAAACCTCATAATGACTGAAGTTTCAAAGTTGATGAATAAAGGAAAGAAAAGCTTTGGATGACTTTTTCTCTGGACAAGTAATTGTTTCATACAGTGTGACAAGTGTTTTACAGTGTCTGTTACTAGGGCATTACAAACAGGTACTTAGTTACAGAGTAATTTAATATTTTATGTTTCTCAGCTTCAGAGAAACATGCTCGTTAGTTGTAATTGATAACTATACATTTTTTCTTGGAGGAGAGGAGGTTACATATATTTATAAAAATAAAGACATTAAAATAGTGATTTTATCCTAGGGGATGTGTGAGAAAATTACATGTTAGTAAAGAGATAGGTATTGTATTTTTTCAGTTAAAATCTTTAGTTGGTGACAATTTTTAAAGAATCCATCCGTATTGTCATTAAGAGGATGATAAGACTAAATGATCTCCAGAAGTGTCTTCCAACCTTAAATATTCTGCTATTCTGTAAAAACAACGGATCATATATCAGTGTTTTTGATTTGCACAAAAATAAGTACAGATGAAAGATCCCACTGACCTCTTTAGTCACTTCATTCAAATAGTGTATAATTTAATGCAAATTCTTTTAAGATCAGTGGGAATGTTTGTGTTAATACAACAGGTGGATCAAGTCTTGAGTAAGAGCTAAGTTGTTTTTAAGGAAAATGTCTACAAACTGTAATCCTTAAACTTTAATAAAATGTTGACATAATCATATTGAGGGAAAAAAAAGAAACCCAAATTAATATAATTCAAAACTCTCTAGTGACACTAGATTTTCAATGTGAATGTTCAGTTTTCTTTGAAAGCTTCCCGACCAAAAAATTAAATTACCCTTCAGTTTTTCTGTTTCTATCATCATATCTCTTTAAATTATATCCATTCATACTGTTCTTAATTTTGTTTGTTCTATTACATTAAAATACTTTACAATAATTAGTATAGTATAACATAGTAGTTATAACACAAAATATTCTCTGGCATCTCAAAGGTTAAAGTTGTAAGAAGTAAGCCAAAAATCAGTATAAATTCCTGGCCATGTCAAAGTCCATGGGACAGACTGGTGGCCCTGGCATAAAAAATTCCAATTTTGCGTCATTAATATTTTTTGTCATCTTGTCCAAAACAATGAGCTGGGTGAGGCTTTTCCTGACTTCAGTGGCACAGCAGCTGTTTGGGATTCATGAAACAATGCAAAACAGGAAATATGTGTGGCAGACTTCTGACATTCACCATCGTTGGGCCAGAGTTCAGCAGCCTGTTCTGCTGCCTGAGTAGTATAACAGATTCCCTTTTGCCTTCCTGTCCAGGATGTTTTCCTGAGGTGCTGCATCTTCCTCATTAAAGTGCCTTTCTCTCTTTTCTTTTAATTTTTTTAAATTTTTTTAAATTTTATTTTAACAGAGGTCTCCACTTCCAGATGTAATAAACTGAAGAGTAGCTGTGGTGAATCGCTTCTACAGATCTCCCAGACATTCAGGTTATGGTCTTGTTGCCCTCTGAAATGTAGCTGTAGTGAAATACTTTTAAAAACCCTTTGAACTTGGTAACACCTCTGCTTCAGGATTTTTTTGATTTCACTTTTCTTTTATTACTGCCATCTGCTTGGAATCAAGATTTTTGCAAATATAATTTTCTGCCTTCCCCAAAACTACAGTTTTTCTGTTGGCAATATTCTGAAATTATGCCTTTCTAAAATTTAGTGTTTAAACCTGGTTTCATCCTGGATTAGCAGAAGGGGAGGATGAAGAATTAGGAAAGAAATTATATTTCCTTAAAAGAAACTTTGTTGCCTTATATATTTTTTACCCTGCTTAAACCCATGAGGTCTTTGGTTGAGATCTGCTCCAAAGACCTTTTTCCTGGTTTTAAGTTTACAGGTAGGCATTGTTATTACCAAACCATTACAGGCAGAATTATCAACATACTCAGCTCAGTTTTTCTGGCATTTTTCTTTTATTGACCACAGTTACCATTATGGCTAACTGTAGTATTTTTTGTTCATTGAAGCTGCACACAGATATTAAACTCCTACTAGTACAGAGGCAGAATGAAAGAAATGTCATATCTTAGAACTGGCTGCACTAAACATCCTCTTAGATACTCTCATCAAGTCACCACTCCAAACACCTAGACAAAATGCATCCAGAAGAAGCACCTTGCTATGAGGGGAACATTTGTGGGAGCTTTCTATGATTCTAAACACAGTGAACAGTATTAAAGATATGCCTGCTGTACTCTTTTGAAAAGTAAAGAGCAAAACAACAAAAATTCCCTAAAACTTTCAAGGAATTTTAACCATTTGATATATTCAGAAATTAATTCCTATCTGCATTACTAATGTGGGAAAAAGTTCAGGGCAAGAGAAGCCAAAGAAATTGTTAACTTGAAAGTTAATTGGTGCTGCAAGCCTAAATAAGGGGTAGAACCTGACAAAAAATATCTTTCTTCCATCTTCTTGAGCCATAATATGTATCTAATGCAAATTTAACTTCTAACATATCCATACACTATGAGGTATGCTGAAGTGGCCAGAATGACTTCAAAAGCAGATAATTATGATTCAGTAGTCATTACCTTGAGTCACTTTACTACATCAACCAAGATGGGCATGGTCTATAAATACACAAACACGGCCATTTAGAGTCATACACAAACATGGCCACTTAGAGTCATTATGAATGCACTCTTACAGATTTCCTGTATAATGTACCTGTGAATTCACAGAATGATGATCATACTAAATATTGTGTGAATTCAAATAAATACATAAAAGAGATAGCACTTAGTGGTTTACTTAATATCTTTTCAAATTTGACTTGCAGACTTTTGCTTAGATTATAAGCCTTGCTGGGTAATTTAAAACAGTCCTATCAAGTTTTCTTGAACTGCAGATAAGCAGTTCCTTGACCCTTCTTTCTATCTTTTTGCCTTTAAAATAATTCACAATTTTGAATCATACCCTTGACAATTAGAGTTACAAATCACTGACACTTAAGAAATATTTTAACGCAGAAGTAATGCATGAAGAAGCAATGAAATTTCTTTGAAAATTAATTATACACACAAAGCCTTGAAAAATACAGATACCCTATTATGATACTGATGCTTCCATTGATATGAGTAAAATATTTCCTTGATTTAAAGAAGAAATATGCCTATTAGAGACATTTGTAAAATAAACAGCTCCTTGATCCCTGCCCTCATATATGATTCATCTCCTTCAGCTTTAATTTTGTTGCACTTACTGAACAAGTGGCACTTAATGAAACAATTTGCTGTGCTGATACAGGATGTCAAAAGGAAAGCACATGCAGTTTGTACATGACACAGATAATCCTGGCACATAGCCACAAAGGCAAGCATGCTCTTTGCAAACTAAAACCATCAAAACCCAACCCAAATCACAATATAATGAAAAAAAATTCCTAAATAGTAATGCACAGGATCTATGGGGTGTAAGTGCTTCAAAGAGCTTTTTTTTTAATAAACCAATAAATCTTTACACACAGACAAAGGTTTTTAGGGAGGCTTCTTCCCAGTTTTACAGAGAGAATCTAAGAAACAATGTAATTTAGTGTTGATTGCACATCAAGACACTAAAACTAAAGAAAGAAATTATGAGACTTCTCTTTAAGATAGCCCCATATTTTTTTTCTTTTCTCCTGTTTCCTGTAGGGTCTGCTGCTTGATCACAGGAGACATGTGTCTGAAACCCTGAATTCATCTAAATATATGAAGTTTCAGATGCAATTTCACATGATTCCTATCAAAACTTAATGAATTGACATCCATATTCATCCTTACTAGGAAAAAGAAAAGATTACAGGCCATATATCTGTAAAAAGCTTCTAGATTAAATCTGCAGTCACTGGCTATTTAGACATGAAAAAAAACCCCAAACCAAACCCAAACAAATCAACCAAGCAAACAACAAAACAAAACTCCAAACCCTAAAAAAATCTTATATTCAGGAAAAATTCAAGTAAACTATCACAAAATTCAGTTAAAGATTCTTGTTGAATTCATGCAGAGTTGAGTAAATCTTTTAGTATACCCCAAACATCCAAAACTGCCATAGTAATGCCATCATTCTCCCTGATTCCACCATTTATTGCACTTCCTCACTTGAAACACCTGGATTTTGAATCTAATTTAACTTGCAATACATGAGGGTATCACAATCAAGTCAGATTCAACAGAAGGGAAGAAATAGGAATGAGGTTGAGGCCAAAAGAAAGATGGAGATGACCTCTTCTCAGCCTAGACTGACAGCTCATGGAGTCTGCAGAAATTACTTTAGACAACTAATCCATTAAGCCATGCATTACACCAACCCTGGAATTTACTAGGAAATTGAGGAAGAGGACACTCTTGGTGGAAAGGCTTGCACACTGAGAGAGTCCTCCCAGCACAGTGCTGGGTTATATGGCACACAGAGCAAAGCCACACTCTTTGGAATGCAGACAGAAGTAGTCCATGTGCTTTTTAACCCAGGCACTGTTTGGTTTTTATGTTGTCAGCTGCATGGGAAGAAGGGAATTTGGCCTTCAACATACCTGTCAAATTCCTGAAACATCAAATTCCTGAGATTGCTTTAAGATAACCAAGGGATTATCCAAATCAATTGAAAGCCAAGAGGAGACCTTACTAAATACTCACACACAAAGCCTTTTATCCCTCAGAGAGTTAGCAGCAATACTCCATGGACATCCCCTTTATGATTTGTCTCTCATACAGCCAAAATAATTAGTTGTAGAAAAACATTGTCTTTAAAGGATCACTTGGTTAATTTCCATAAAATATCGACCCAGATAAAATTAGCCAATATGACTATCATGGTGATCCCAAGAGGTAGAATTACTCAAAGATACTATATCTCTATTTCTTCATATATAGTAACCTCTCTGGAGGCATTTTTATTGAATATTCAGTGTTTTTATAATTTTTTTTGTATACTTTTTGCCTTATATTTTGATGGTATATTTTAGGAGAAGTTGACACTTGTGCTGTCTCATCCTCACTTTTTTGTGATTAATCACTCTGGTTTCCATGCCAGCACACATAGTACTTTTAAGCATGTTTTCTATTTGATTTTTTTATCAAAACAAAATATTCTGAGTGTTATATCTTCAAGTTTCTCCTGAAGTCACAGTGAGTTTTGTCCATTTGAGAACTGAAGATCAGAATTACTGTTTGAGAACATCTAAATCACATTTGCTTCTGTTTAGATATTTAACAATTCTTAAAATTTAGTGATTGCTGCCCTGGAGTTTTCTTTACTGTCTGTTATAAACTTCCTCTTTGCTGTTACCTTGTAGTAAGATTTAATAGATTAATAGATATTCTCAATATAATGAAATATAATTTGTCATTGATTTCCCAATCGTTATGCTTCTAGAAAGCTAATACAGTATAGTAACCTTGATTGCCAAGTTTTGAGCCACATTTTTTAAAGAAATCTTTCAGAAAAATAACCTTCAGAACACTTCAAGTAGAGAGGAAACAAGGGGATTAATTGAGTGAACATAGGGAACTGGTTAGGGAACCACATTTCTAGAATAATTTACTTATTTGTTTGTCTGTTTGTTTTCTGGGAGTGTGTTTTTGTTTTGTACTGATTTGGTTTGATTTTTTCAAACACCACAGAAGTTCTTATCCCAGGCAGTGAAAGAGCAATGCCCCTCAGGAGCCATCACCTCCTCAGCTAACTCACCATGTATTTGCTAATTACAATCTAGAAAGGAAGAGGATGATAGATTAGTTCCAAAAAAGCAACGTTCTTAAAAACCCCACAATACTGTCCTTTTATATCTGCCACAGCTAGTAGATCCCAATTTTAAGATCATGAGACCATGAGTAGGGACCCAGTTGACAAAGTGTAAATGCAAGACTCCCATCCAGTGGGACCTTCAACAGTCAAGAAAAGAGCTCAGAGGAATCTTATGAAGTTAAACAAGGTCAAAGGAAAAATCTTGGTCATATAAAGGAAGAACAATGATATGGGCTGAGGCTTGTGTGAGGTAGAAGCTTGGCTAAAAGTGATATGTAGGTCTCTTGAGAGACAGTGTGTGAGTATGAACCAGCAGTGCACCCTGGCAGCAAAGATGACCAACAACATCCTTGGCCAGAAGTAGTCGATTGACTGAGCAAAGGGATTATACCCTTTGTAATCAGCACTGGTCAGACCATGCTGAAAATACTGTGCACATTTTTGGGTACCCCAGACATAAGGGAGTCATTGATAAACTTCAGGAAATGGATCAGAGGCCATCCAGATGACCAGAGGAGTTACCCTGTGAGAAGAGGTTGAAAGTCCATGACTCAGCCTGGAAATAGTATTTGGCAGGACTCAAAAGCAGATCCCAGTATCTATGAGAAATATATATCAATAAAGTGGAGACATAAAATGGGGTGAGACAGGAGCATAAACTGCAACAGGAAAGCTTGTGCCTGGATAAAAATGTAAGGATATGTGGAAGGTAAGGGCATTCAGTTCTGGAGCAGAGACAGGGGAGGTAATAAATTAAACCACCGGTCACATCTTCTCAGGCACAGTAGATAGCAGCAAAATCAGAAAGATCCAGCTTTCTCAAGATACTGATGAAACTATTGAAAGGCTTGAGGAGGTTCATATAGCACTTTATAACTGGTAAAATGAGGGGAAATAAGACAACTGTGGCCTGCCATAGTAATGACAAACATTGTTTTATGGAACATTTGAGGGGGGTTGTGTAACTGAAAAACATATCGAGTTTTTCAGAGGAAGGGCCAAGAGCAGGAAAATGAATAGATTAAGGAGGATCAGGAAGAAAGGGTAGGTAAATGAAGATGACAGGAGAGAGGGACGACCACATCTAAACCGACTGCTGCTAAGTATCCTTGACTGGCCAAGCACTCTGCATGATTCCCACAATTTATCCTGTCTTCTCATAAATCTCTGACCCTGGGTACTTTCCTGGATGAGGGTCATGTGTGTGTGTGTGTATGCTTGTGCTACTGTTACAGCTGGCCATATGTACACTTTGTGTATTTTTCTGTGTTTTTGTGTCTGTGGTTGTGTGTGTGTGTTTAGAAATTCTGGAGAAGAAATGTTCTGAGTTTTAATATCCAATGGATTCAGTTCCCTTAACATTGAAGGTAATTCTGTTTCACCAGGAGGACTGTCAGGCTCTGGAGCAGAGGTTGACTGACCTCTTTCCTCAGAAGTTTTCAAGACCTGACTGGACAAAGCCTTCGCAACTTGCTCTATCCTGAAAGCTGACCCTGCTCTGAGCCACAGTTGGACTTGAGGCATGCTGAAGCCTTTTCAGACCTGAATCATTCTATCATTTAGGATTAATGATCCTACAATTATTTTTCTGAGAGGAAAGCCTGTAGGAACAAAAATTGTGTCAGGTTAGCTTGACAGGTAGGGTTCCCCATGTTCCTGAAGTATTATCTGCACAAAAGGATGCATATAGGCTGAAGGATAGGCTCACTGGTTTAGACAATGACTCTTGGTTAATTACCAGTCCTTTTATATAATTTTATATACTATTAAAAATATTTTTGTCTAACTTCCTTTCTTCTGTTAAGCCTCAGCAATCCCCAATTCAAAAAAAGTGGAAGAGAAAAAGGTAAAGGCTCTACCCTTTTACAGTTCAGCTTTAAAATATCCATTTGTTTTTATTTGTACTTTAATTAAATAGATTTTTTTCCTGTTTATATTTTCTGAGCTGATGGGAGTATGTACATCTCAGCCCGACTGCTGCCAGCCATATCTATGTTAACACAATGAACAAAGACAGACATAAGTGGGAATTGGGTGTGAACATGCACTTTATTTTTCTTACAAAGTAGTTGAGAGGAATAAAAGGCTAAAAGTCAAGACATCTGCAATAAAACTGGTGAAGAGGAAAACAGACTGTTAGAGATTGACGATTGAAAAGAAGAAAAGTAAGAGGGTCTACTTGTACATCCTGCTTTAAAATGGTAGGGAGATGGATTTTCTTAGTATTGTGTTTTCCTCCTAGAGCCGAATACTTATACTCCAACTCTGCAATAAGCAGGAGAAAGCTTAACTTCCAATTAAAGTACAGGAATAAGATTCATACATGTTATGGAATAAAATTGTATCTGAGATAAATTTCACAAAAGTAGCTCACTCTAGCTCAGCTTGCAGCAATGGTATTGCAACTCCACCTGACTCATTCTCCTGCTAAAAACAGGACCAAGACTGCTAGGAGTATTCAGACATATCCTACATTAAACCATGAGGGTTTTTGCAAATACATGAGTGACTTTTATTTACATATTTTATGTTATAATAACGGGTTTTTTTTCCCTTTTCTTTATATAAGATCCCAGCGGTAAAAGCACTGGTCCCTGACATAGAGATTAAAAAATATGTGATAGGTGTGCCTGTTCATTCTGTGCTTCAAAGTGTGCATGGCAAGCAAACATGAATATAACTTGAGCTAGATAATTTGCACTAAATGACTACCATTTCAATTTTCAAATATGCAGCTTTTTTCTCCAGTGGTAAATTTGTATTCCTACCCTAACAATAGAAAACTCCATTTGTCTTGAGTAAATTCAGATATGAATTGCAGTGATTCAAGCATGCTGAACATGGACAAAATTTTTGGCATCTGTCCTGTAAATGTACTGAGTTAAATCAATGGAACATTCTTATTTCTTAATAACAAACTATGCACCACTAATCATCCTAGAACAATTGTTACATGTTAAATTATCAGAAGAATTACAGAATACCTTTCCTAGGTGAGAATGTCTTTGTGACAATGTCTGTAGCTCTTAATCTAAAAACCAAAATGATTATGAAATCTTCCTCAGTGCTGAGACTACAGATTTGTAATGACAATGCTTTCCTTTCACTAAGAGAGTCCCAGCACCCATCTGAAGTAATTTGGCACAGCTCTGGTAAAATCACTGGAGCAATACAATATTGTATGAGCTGGGGTTATGGTTCCTGAGAGCAAGAGGGAAAGTTCAGCTTTATCATTGACAGACTTTTGAATACAGTTAAGAATAAAATCCTTCACACATGCACAAAAAATAGCCACCCACTGTAAAAACACATTTTCAAGACTGAATTGATTTATGAATACCATGTGTTGCCAATCATAATAATTACATATGTTAGGTAAACTTAATGAGAAAACTCAGACAATTTTTTTTTATTCATTGACAAAACACTCCTTCCACAAAGCCTTTTCTTGTTATTATTCACAGTTATATTCTTTATAGTTTTCTTTAATATCCAGTGTTTCCTGTTGGTTTTCTTCCAGGTGGAAAAAGGGAACATTTGTTTACTATAAAACAACAGAGAGAGTAAGAGGCAAATAAAACATTAAATAATCATAATACCTTCCTTTTTAAATACTACTCACAATTCATTTGGGGGAATTAAACAAAAATTTGACTGTAGATTCTATTCCTGATCAAGACTTGAAGACCTTCTCTAAATTATTTATTCCATGATAATGATATGCTTTGACATAACCAGACTGGAAAATTTGTTCCAGTGTAATATATTATTTTTCTTCTTCTACATGAAAAGGTTTGTTCATATCTGTTACATTGCAAATGATGGCAGTATAAACGATTGGTTTCCTGTCTACTCAAATGTTATATTACATCCATGACCAGAGGCTTAACACAATATTTTTAGTGACCATCATCATCTCAACAAATTCTAATTTATAGGTGTCCAGACCTCAGAACCTCCTGACATCCTAGCAGAATCAAGAAAATATGAAGTTTCCATTAAAAAAAAAAAACAAGCAGTTTTAAACAATACCCCTAATCCCACCTAGTTACACATGATACCTCTAAAATATTAAAATACCAAATAAATTAAATTTAAATGCATTAAAAAGACTATTGGGATTGGGACCAAAAGAATATAAAGAAATGGCTCAAGATGTGATCTGTTTTCATCCAAAAACCTGCTTTCATAATTTTTTTTTTGTTGTTTTGGTTTGTTTGCTTGTTTGTTTGTTTTAATTCACTTTAATAATTGATTTCTGTATGGTATGTGAGTCTGAACAAGGAGCTCAATAGACAGTATTTAAGGAGATTTGTGTCTTGAGCTCTGGCTGGAACCAAAAGTCAATATAATTTTCTAATATAATTTCAAATAACCAATGGCTGAAGGATTACTAAGCGTGAACCACCATACTCAGAGAAGTCCTCCATGTTCCTCCATATCACACGTAGAATTAACAGACTTTTTCTGTGTCACATTTGATGGACAGGGCAGGTGGGCACACCATAAAGCAACATAGACGTGTGACACCACACATGATTTTATTAACAACATTGGGACTGAACTGAAAGTGCTACAGCTCAAGTTAGACATCCCTCTCTTTGAAAAGTATGACTGTCTATAAAAACTAGTCATCAGTGTTAGGCTGCTCTTGCTCACTGTTAAAGATTAAGCCCTGACTCTGTTTGCACATGACTGTGTCAATATTTGTGAAGAGCAAAATTTGAAGTCATTTCAAGTCCAAACCCCAACATATAACATATTCCAATGCCTCTCTATTTTTTATTCTACAGTATTGTGTAGCTATTTTGGGTAATCGTCACAAAGTTTGCAGTAGGTGATATAAAATTAGGATGTGGGAGGGAATAGTGGAAGCTGGTGGAGGCTGAGAATCACATAGTACGAGTTAGATCAGAGAGAAAAATAATGCCATAATAATGTCATGATAAAGATTGAAGTGAAGAAATTAAGATTTTAGATATAAACAAAAGTTATCAACTTGTAGTAGAAGTAGATAGAATCAATTTCCATATGTTTAATCTCACTATGCTTCTAAGTCACTGTTTGCCTATACTCATGGACAATAGAGTGGAAGTTTTTATTAATTTTGTAGTGAAACAAAAACCATTTTAGAAAAATGTGTTGAATTTAGAAAACTTTTATAAGCAGCACATATATTTTGATATGAACTATGTGCCCTACAATTTTCAAAATGTACTATTTTACCTATTCCAAGATAAAAAAGAAATAATACAATACACCAAAACTGATGGAAAGAATCATTCTTCCTCTCCTGAAGAGTCAGTTCAGCTTTGTTTCTGTTTTGTTCGTCTAAGCACAAAGGGCAAGGGCTCCAAGAAAAAAAAGGAAAAATTTTATGCACAGTTTAGGTATCCACTGGCAAATGAACAATAGGAAAAAAATTATGGTAAGTCTTGGAATATCAATTAATTCACTTTTGACATTCTTAGAGTGGTACATTTATCCAAGTGGATATGGCAGCATAAAATCAGTTACCAAACCCCCACTGGAAGGGATGGGTTCAGTTCTCTATTGTCTCACCATTAAAAAAAAAATCTCTACACTGTGCAAATCTTCTCTTATGAAATATTTCTGTAACAGACAAATGTATTGTATTAAAATGAAAGAATTGTATTAAAATGAAAGAATCTGTTTACCAAAATTGAATCTACAGCACTAGGGTTTTTTCAGACTCCCAAGCAGTTCTATGAACTGTTTAACCTCTCCAATTGTCCCACTTGAAGGTATTTGGTCATTAAACTGTATGGTGACAACACAGAGATTATTTCTAGAAAAAGGATTGATAATTGCCTGTGTGGTAATACTAGTTGAATCCTGTCTGGCATGTAGATGCCCATTGAAATTTGGGAGGGTTGATATAAAATGAGAGGAGATTGCCTGCTGTGCTCAGCACTGGTGAGGCCACCACTCAAATCCTGTGCTCAGTTTTGGGCCCCTCACTACAAGAAGGACATTGAGGTGCTGGGGTGTATCCAGAGAAGGGCAACCGAGATGAAGCAGGATCTGGAGCACAAGCCCTAGTAGGAGAAGTTGAGGGAGCTGGGGGTGTTTAGTCTGGGGGAAAGAAAGCTCAGGGGGCATGGTTTTGCTCTCTACTAATGCCTGAAAGGAGATTGTAGCCAGGTGAGGGTTGGCCTCTTCTCCCAGACAACCAAGGACAGGAAAAGAGGAAATGGCCTCAAGCTGTACCAGGGAAGGTCAAGTTTGGCCATTAGGAAGAAGCTCTTCACAGAGTAAGAAGTTCTTCAAAGAAAGGAGGAGTAGATATTGGAACAGGCTGCCCAGGGAGGTGGTGGTGTACCATTTCTGGGGGATGAGGATTGGCCTCTTCTCTCAAGTAACAAGTGATGGGACAAGAGGAAATTATCCCAAGCGGCTCAAGGGGAGGTGTAAATTAGATATTAGGAAAAGTTGTTTCAAAAAAGGGGGGACGATCATGCACTGGAATGGGCTTCCCAGGGATGTTGAGTCACCATCCCTGGAGGTATTTAACAGACATGTAGATGTGGCACTTGGGAACATAGTTTGGGGACTTCTGGGCGAGCAGCTGGACTAGAGGATGTTAAAGTCCTTTTCCAAGATGAACAGTTCTTTGGTTCTCTGAAATTATTTTTCCCTGGAGAAATTTTCTGCAATATGTTTCTAGTATGTAATGCTTTATTGCTTTATTGGAATTATTGAATTCTGAAAGGTGTTCTATTTTCCATCTCTTAGCAATCATAACTTGCAAATAACGAGTGTGTGGATTTATTAAGTCAGTAATCCCTGAAGCTACTGACAATTCAATGTCCTTTAAGCTGCAGATCTCACTTTGAAGAGCAACACAGTCTTTGAGAATTAATGAGGAAAATATATTAGATTAATATGATGTTTAAATAACAGTTAATAACAATAAGACATCTTTAAGCTCATTACATTCTAGCAAACAACACTCTTTGACCTCCTTCTGCCTACTGACTATCAGTCTTTCTTATGTCTGCAGAAGTCTCCTGTGATCACTCATTTCTCAATGAAAAGGATTTCTGAAAATGCCATCAGGCAATTAGGGAAAACAAATGCATCTGACTGACCGGAGCCTGCCAGGATTGTGAGGGTGGTAGTAGGAAATTAAGCAACGGGTGTTCCTGCCAGACAGAACATGCTGCGAACATGTGGCTGCTTTGGATTGCTAACAATGGGGATAAACAAATGTGAAAGTGTGAGCTTTTACAGAAATTCATACATTATATATTTCTTTTACTGGAAAATGAAACCCTGTAAAAGAGGGGAAAAAAGAAAGTAGTAGAACCAGCTGGCATAGAACTACAAGAGCATTAGAGGAAAAAGAAAATAAATAAGAGGCCGAAGTCTTTCACTTACAAATGAAAGGAGGAAAAATACTGAAATTTGCCAGCTGAACCTGCTGTTAATAATTAGACTGAGGTTGCTGAGAAAATGAAACACTATTTTTTTACTTCAAATTTTAATTCATAAAACAGGCACTAATCTCATTCTTTAGACCTGCCGGCTGCAGCCACGTGCCTGGCTGTTGGTTAGCAGTGCTGTGCTGTCTACATTGTGTCTGGGGACTTTTAAAAGTGTCTTCTGGTTTGTGTTCTTAACAGTGGTGGAACTGGGTCCCAAATCACAGGCCTAGGCCTCTAACTTTAAAAAACTATGGGCAAGATTCCTGCTCCAAGTACTGTAATTAAGTCCACTCCTTTGAATAGACATTTTTGTTTGATTATTTATTTGCTTGGCTTTTAGTTCTCTTATTTGTTTTTAATGGTATGATGGCTTTAAAGAAAAAAATTTATAAGAACAGCAGAGAATCCCCACAGAGTTGGGCTTTATCAGAGCTGTGGTGCAATTCATCCATGGGTTTATGGATTTTATTTGTATCTCTGAGTAAAAATCAGGGGAGTTCAGGAGTTCAGACTACTCATCTAGCAGATTAAAATCCACTGAGATACATCCTAGTCCCTGTTTCAGATAGACTCCTGTTTCTAGTTACCAAATTTACTACCACATATTACTGTCAAGGCAGTGAAGGGTAGGAATAACTGGTTAGATTCCCTTCGTAGTGCATTGTCAATGCTGTGGTAGTTTATGGCCACAATAATAAAATCAAGATTCTAGCTTGGAGAAGCCAGTAATTTACATTTTAACAGAATAAAGAGCCAGATGATCAGTTCACCTCAAAGTAATAGAGT
The DNA here is from genome assembly GCA_013397195.1 of Hylia prasina. NCBI lineage: Eukaryota > Metazoa > Chordata > Aves > Passeriformes > Sylviidae > Hylia > Hylia prasina. The sequence goes on along the minus strand of VYXD01000836.1, from coordinate 164,875 downwards.
TTTGTATTAGGACATTTCTTTCTGTATAGAAATATATTGCAAACAAAAATCATAAAAATTCCCATCACTTATTGTTGTCTGAAACACTGATTTGACATTTAAGTCAAGATTATGTATTTGAATCTTAATTTTGCTCAATATATTTTCTGGAGTTATTACAAAGAAGACATTTGAATATATTAAAATACTTTAGATTGGGAATATCCAGAAAACAACAGCTTGCCCTAAAATATTTGTTTAATTTGAAAAACATTCACACAGAAGTAAGTGGAGGTCAAACTAACATTCTATTATACCTTGAATATGAGTGGAATGGACACTTCTGGTGCATACTCCTTAATCTTGCAATATATGCAATTTACAATATAAACTGCAATATATACAACTGTTCCAACCCAAACTATTTTATAATCCTATAATTCTGTAATAATTCTATAATTCTATATATGCAAAATCAACATCTACTGTAGGCTTTTGTCTTGTGTTCCATTTTAAGGCACAAAATCTTTATTCTTGGCTTGACTGATATTACAAAGGAGTTATGAACAATCAGTAGGAGTGAGAGTAATCATTCCTAAATTTAGCCATCTAAAGGTGTAAGCTATTTACCAAGACTCCATTTATAGTCACTGAATAAATTTAGACACCTCCAGATCCTTTCTTAAGGTCCTGACAATTTAATCACCTTCTTCAGGAGTTTGTCTCTTTTCCAGTATAGAGACCTAGCGCAGGCAACTTACAACTGTAGCTTAAAGCATAGGTGGTTACAGGTTAGTCAGAAGATTTGCATCTTACAGTCCAAATGTTTTTTCCTGGATATCTATATTGGGTCTCTTATATATTAGAGATTTGTAATTGCAAAGTCTGTACTAAATCCAAATCAATACTGTGATAGTTTAAGATATAGATAGTTAACAGTATACAGTAAGTGTGGAAAATGTCTGTACTTTAGTAGTATAATGGGCTGGTTTCAAAATGAGGATTACAGATAAAGTGGGTGAATTGCAGTTTAGATGTTCCACATCAACCTGTCCATACCAAAAATTTGACATTTAATATTGCAAAGTTCTGGCAGGGGCTGAGATGGCTGAGGCTAGAGACGTTTTCTAATATCACTTACTGAAGAGTAAGAAATCCAGTACATTCAGTGACCTTGCTTCTCACATCATAAGTTGGAAAATACTTAGATGCTGAGTGTCCTCGGATTTTTGCATCCATAGAACAAAGAACAGTTGTTTGAGGACTTGTTTTCTAATAAAATCAATAAAGCCCATCATCATTAATCACTTTGTGCTTTTGGCTTTCTGCTTTCCAAGAGAACCTTTGGCTGTTATAGGTTGGTGACAGTTTCAGATATTGTTTGAATATACAACACATATCCATGTGTGTGTACGTGCCTGCATCTCTCTATATATGAATTTCAATCATGAATGAATAATATTTTTAAAGGTATAGACCATAATATCAGCTGCTAAATGAATAAGTTTTCTCAATGTTTAGATTATGTATAAATTTGATGATATTGCACTTAACACTCCAAGGCTGGAGAGAGAGAGAGGGACACTGGAGTTAACATAAATGAATTGTTAAAGACATCCCTTTTTCAAAGGACAGAAAAAATTAACTTCCAGGGATGAGTAATCCCTTCTGTTTCTGTAACATCAGGGGAGAGAGATCGTCTTCTGCAAGTACCTGTCTCTCTCTACTGACTGTAGAGGGAAGTAAAACAGCTTCCTGATGTTAGTTTAGCTGATGTTGTACTTGATTCTTAACTGGGAATGCCAAGTCTTTTTTGTGATTTTCTTTTTTGATCTTCTGACTCCCCAGTCTACTTACTCAGAATGGAAACATGGGCATGTACTTTAGTAGAATGGGATCGAACTTTTATGAGTGCTACTGGAATTTCAGGAAAACAACAACAAAGGTGAGTCTGGATCAAAAGTCCTTGACCCTGCAGTCAACAGTTGGTCACTGAGTAATGCTGCTGTGGGCTGGTTTTGAAATTCTGGTGCAATGGTTCACTGTTGACTCAAAGGGAGTAGTGAGACCTATAGGATGACTAACACCTGGTGTTTTGTTTGGGAAACTGCCATTTAAGTATTTGAGCACAGGCCAAACCTTATTCTGATTAGCTCCTCTGAGGTGGCACTACATAGTGACGCCATAGGCAAAAACAATACCTTTGTCAGCTATAACTTAAATACATGTACTGCTAGGTAAAGTCTTCCACTGCTGATAACAAAGAGCTCTATTGCTTGACCCAAAGTAGATTCTTTGTGGTAGTGGGTCTGTCAGACTAGCCAGTCATTAGAAAACAATCTAGTTGTATGCAGACAGAATAATCGTTCTGGATAGGGTTTCAAACAGGTCTCAGGAAGTGAGTCACTCAGCCCCCTTGAAAAGGGAATGGTAGCTAGAGAACTGTTTCTTGAGACACCTTTGAAATCTTAGCTTATGTTACAGTATGGCTGTTATCCAACCTCGGGGCATTGAAAGGGTTCTCTTTCTCTTTTCTTTCCATTTTTTATGCCAAATTAAAAGTATGAGGGCCTAAACTGCATTTACACCAAAGCAACTTTCCAGTGACTTATTCATATAAAGAAGCCTTGTAGTAGGTATAAATACGATTTATACTCACTTTAAGACTCATTTCCACCACCTGAGTGGTGTGAAGCAACCTTTGTTGAAATCAGATTCAGGTCTACACATTCCAGAAAGCAGCCAGGTTATGTTTCTCAGACCTGCTGCTGCCGAAGTGTTCTGCTCCAGTTGGCAACAGGGCAAGAGGGTTGTCTCACTATCCAAACAAATTGTTCAGACTCTCTGTGTCTTTCCAGTGTTCATTCTACTTGAGAAAATTACATCACTATCCAGGAAGACCTTTTCAGTCTCTGAGAGACTTCTTTTGATTTTGTAGAATAGAAAGACAGAGATAGGAAAGAGAAAGCAGATTAACTACCTGGGTAGTCTTTCTTAAGAAGTCATATAAATAGTAGGGAAGTGTAACTCAGCTAACAGTTTCTTAATTTTCTAATAGAGGATTTACAATTGGGAGTAAATCTCTTTAGGAAAATATCCTTAATTCCCATATAGTATTTTTTTTAAGAATGCAGAGTGTTTTAGGAACCATAAAAGATCTAAGTTGAATCCAAGTTACGTCTTCTGATGGAATACCATTTGAGTTAAGAGACCAAAGTAAGGTTTTAGCTTTGTTTTAAAAGGGAAATTACTTTATGTTATGATTCATCAGAAGTCAATTTTCCTATTAACATGTTCTACCTTAAAGCTACAATTTTATTTTAAAATCCATAACAATACATCTGGATTGCATTTTGGAAATTAAGTTGATCTGTAAATATGACCTGAAGCTTTTAAAAAACAAAAAAATCTCCCTCATATTTGAAAGTAATGAACATCAATGAAGTGCTTTGGCATGCGTTATTATTACAGAGTGCCTATAAGTGATTTCAATATCATTATCTAATTAATCTTCCTGAATTTCTGAGATGCAGATAGAGTTATTTACTTAACTTCTTTTGCAATTGAATGACAATTAGAAACAGAACAAATGACTTTCCTAAAATGTTGCCAAGCATCATTTTCAGAGTCAGACTTAAAAAAAAAATAAATTTCTCAGGTTCTAATATAATCATAAATTCTTCTTGTCACGCTTATAATTATGAAGGTATATGTCCTTTCAACTGACCTTCTTTTACACATAAAAATAAGCTTTGCTATGTTCTCATGTCTCTGTATTGTGCTGGTCTTGAAAGTTCTGTGACAATTGTGGTATCTCCTCAAAATTTTTAAAAGATGTCTGTCATAAGGGTGCTTGACCTTTGCCAGTAACCCAGGTACTCAATGCATCACCTCACTGCCTTCCCGACACGCATATAAAACAGTGTGACTTTATATTTCCTTTTCCAATTACTCACAATCTAATTTAAGCCGTGTTTTGCAAGCACTTTTTTATTTTCCCAAATGACAAGTGTATTAGCTAAGACTGTCAGCCCAGCTGCCAGCTCCCCCAAGCAAGCCCAGCATGCTGTGACCTCATGCAAGCAGCATGCAGGACTGACTAGGGGCTCCTAGGAAATAGATGTGAAGCCTGAGCCCTGCCTTAGCTGCCTTGGTAAGCATGTTTTATGATAAACTTTATCTCATTATGGGAGAGAAGGGGGAAATTTTGGTCAAAGTCCAACTCCAGAGCTTATGTTGAGGCTGAACTTTTCTGCTCTCCAAGTCTGCCATATCAAATTAGGGAGAATAAAACCGGCTGCTTGCCTGATTATTTATAACATCACAGGAAACTTGGAATGACTTATTAAGGATGGAAATAGTTCTCTTTCCTCAGAAATGGATCTTGCTTTGCCAAGATACACAGTGACTGACTGTGTGTAAGAGTGGTACACAAATACCTTCCACGTTGAAGGTTATTAAAATATACCTGGCCTCGTTTATCAGCACTTACATGATATGCGTTTATCCACACAAAATACTTTAAAAAAGGCTCCAGGAAGCCCTGCTCAATGTCTTAAGGGGCAGAAAAAAATCTAACAGTAAAAAGAATCCAAAAAACCAAACCCACAAATCAATCAGCTTTTTTGTATCTTTGTCAGCGTCAATGAGTCTTTAGCATGGACCTTGACAAATATTTTTGTACAAGTTAATACATACTGATCACATTGGCTTTTCGTTAAAAATAAAGTTGTTAAGTCTTTCCCCTTGAATATTACAAGAATAGATCTTGGAAATGCAGGACAGCATTAGGAGCAGGAAAGTTTAGTCTGGGGGTCATCAAAGGAAATTTTGGGTTGGATTTAACTTCTAACTCACTCAGCGACCATATGGGTAGTTGTTTCACCTCACTGTTCCAACACCCTTAACAAAGGGCAAAACTGACATACAGGTGCTGTGAACCAATCTTTATCAAGAATTTTGATTCATAAAATATGAATATCTTATTTATGAAGAGGACTTAAAATGGGAAAATAGGACAGTCTTTTGAAAAGGAGCTGCATAGAATTAGTGGTGTAGACTAGAACCCATGTCTTCATAGCCCATTAAGTCTGGCTTGGTTCTTATTGATACATAATTCACAGGGAAAATCTGAGAGAGCAGGTTGGAAGAATCTAAATTTTGGGGGTGAAATTAAATTAATTCAGCCCATTCCAAAAATGTCACAATACTGCAACTGTCTGCATTTCAAAAACAGTATTCCAAAAAGCGCAGATTTGGACATCTGCATGACTGTCACAGTCCAAGTTAGACTACAATAAAAATTACAAGATGACTGCAAGCCTGTAGGGTTATAAGGAAGTGAGAGAAAACAGACTTTGACTTACATATCAGGAAAATTATATTAATTACAGATTTCATTTTTTTTCTGGATATATGTAAATGTTGCTTCTTGAACTATCTGTACAAGTCAAAAGATTGTTGGTTTGTCTTATCACTTCATCCTTTACTTCATTTGCTAGTAGCTTTGCAAAAGAGGTGTCTCTCTCAGAGATGTCAAGCTCATTGTCATCTTTGTGAATGAAATGAACAAAACAGACTCTTTGTGCTATGACTTTTTTTGTTCCTGATGAAGCTTTTAGAGGAAGAGAGCTCTCAGAGAGTTTAGAATAAAAGAGGACCGATCCTTTATTTCTACGTTTCATCTGCTAAATAGAGCTCTTTCTAGGATTACTGATGTCCTTTAATTTCTGACGAGAAGTTCTTTGAAAAAACTGTGGAAAACCAGTATCTATATTTTTCAAATTATTTGCTGACCATTTGACAACACTGGGTTCTAACTTCTTTTTTTTTTAGGTATTCAGAAGGGAAAGGCACTGTGCACTCCCTGATCCATAGGGCAAAGTTCAATGCGCTCTGTCTTGAACTTTCCAAAACATCGTCAAGGCTTCAAATCTTAAGAAAAGTACTGGAAGATTGCTCATTGACTCAGTGCCTCAAAATTAGATATAAGCCTGAGGAGTGAAATTCATAGTGCCACATGGGACATCTAAACTTTCCAGTACAATCCTCAAATATAATTCATATCAGCCAATACATTTGATGGTGGATGTCTAATTTACACATTAGAAAATGTCAGAGAGGGAAGCATCTAAAATTTTGTTTCTTCTGGATGTAGGCAGTTATCCGTAGACCAAATTAGGTTCTGTGGAACTAGGATTTGCAAATGCTTTGCCTGCAGTTCTATATGTAAGTCATATGAAGTGTCAGCAGACAGCTCTCTCCTGCATCTCTTTCAGAAGATAGCCAGTGAGAAGAGGGAGGAGGAGGAGGAGGAGGTGATATTACTTAGGAGGTTTTGCATAACAGTCTTGCTATGCAAGTACTTTCCGCCTTCTCCTGACCTATTTTTGCATGGAAGTGACTCTGGGAGCTCTGCAATGTGTTGCCCCTGGTGCTGTCATTGTGTGTGAAGTGAGCTGGAGGCACACCTACTGAGCCAGGCCACTTGGCACCCTGAGCACGACACGCTGCTTTGCAACCCAGATGGACTCAGTGTGGAGGATGTGCATGCACTTCGTTCAGATGAGAAGGTGACATATTTTGATGTGTGCAGAGACACACCAAGCTAGAAAACTTAGATGCCTTAAACTTGTAAGTGAATACAAAATGTTTTTTTAGATCACCTTTCTGGATGTGTTTAAATTACAGTTTGAGCGTATGGTAGGTGCTTAAGTGCTGTTTTGGATTTTATCTTGGATTGTTTTGACATTGTCTCTGCATCAGAGTTTTGGTAATTTTACTTTTGAAACATCTAACTAACATTATGTAACAATGTGGTGTAGCAGAAAAGCAATAAAAAGTCTGATTTGAGAAAGTTATTTTTACTCTGTCTTCTAGAACATGATAAAAGTTTTATATCAGCATAGATTTTACCCCAAGTAGTAAGATATACAGAAAATTTAAGAAAAAAAAACCCCAAAATAATAAACCCCTGAACTCCAAAAGTTCTGACTATTCTGTATAACTTGCTTGTGAGCTTCTTGTTTGCTTCTTTGTTTTGTTTGTGGCTTGTTTTTGTTGTTTGTTTTTCTTTCAGATGTACGTCATTCTCTTAATGTTCGTCACTGTCTAAATGGGTAACTGGTATAATTCTATTTTTCTGAGCTATCTCACAAAAATATATTAACAAGAAGGAAGCCCACTAGGGAGAAAAGAGTGTATGGAAAAAGTATAGAAACATTTCTGTCTTTCCCCACAGCTTAAGAATGGTCTTAGAGAGGCTGTTATGAATATTTTTATAACTTTTGAAAAGGCTGTAAGTGTGAAGGGTAAATCCTTAAAGGATAACTAGATGGATACTGAGATAGTAAAAAAGATGCAGATGTACTTGTAAACCTTCTTACCAGCAAAGGAAACAACTTATTCTCTCCACTGCCTCAGTCTAATTGCTTCTCTAAAAACGGAACCTCTTCATTCAACACATAAAATCTCAGCCATTTTTTTCCCTTTTCTTATTTTATTTTTTCTTCACATACTTTTTAAGACTAAGCTGAAGACATGTAATTTCATTAAGTACAATTAGAGTGACTTGAGTGGTTTGTCATGCAGAACTCTCAAGTATGCAGCTCTCAAAGACCTCAATCCTCTAAGGTCCCTCAGTTCATAGGCATGGTGTCCAGCAGACAGAATACAGCAGATGTTGATACAAATAAGGGCAGGAAAATGTGATTGTAAGCAATTGAGTTATCCTGTTAAATGAGTTCCCACAAGCAGTAATTGTGATTTTCTGCCTCCATCATAATGGTGTTGAATACTAATTATGCAGATACATGAAGAAAATAAAAGGCTGATGACTCTCAGATCTGTCTTCCTTGTTCCTTGTTTTAGACATAAGCACAAGAATCAACCCTAACCCCAGTTCTGGTGAGGTTCTTTTGTATGCCTCTACTGATTTCTGGCCAAATCTGTAGCTTGTGGACAATAATCTCTTAATCTACAGAGATGGTGGTGTAGATGGACTCCTTTTCATGAAACAAGAACTTGTTTAAACTACCTCAATCTTGAAGTGAAGCCAATCCCAAATTTTCCTGGAGTTTTTAAGACCGTTTTTAACTGCTAAAAAATTATATATAGAGAGAAATTTATATGCATGTGAATAAATACATATTCATACTCACTTTTATTTTTGCATTTTTGAGTTCCAACTGGCCTTTTTCTTGGTATATCTTATCCAAACAGAAGAAGGAAGTTTCAAAAAGTTTTCAGAAAAGTCAGCTGTCACTGCATTTCCTGAGCATCTCCACTGTGATCTTCTGGGTCTCTGGAATACTGCTTGGGTCACAGGGGGATATTCCATACAGGGCACTGCACTTCCTGCACAGACTATCAGCAATCTTTATATTGAGTCTTGGTTAGAGATATTTTTAGATATCCATAAGATTAGAAGATGGGAGTGAGCCATATTTTGTTTTCTCTTGTACTACGTATATCCATTTCTGTAGCTTAAAGCTAGGAAACCATACCTAAGCTGAGGAAAACTGAAGGAAGCAATATAAATTTTGATGTCAAGGAATAGAGTGACTCTTCTAAGATGATTTTTGCCTTGGTCTTGTCCCATATTTCTTAAAATTAGTATGTATATGATTTTTTGTCCACAAAATATTCATTGCCAAGAAAAATATACCTGTAAATATTATATTTAATCACTCCCACCCTATTTCTTTCCAGATTTTTCCACCTTCTGTTGCAGTCATCTCTTAGGTTATGTCTAGAGAGAGAAAAAGATAAATAAGAGGAGCTGGAGATCTGTTGATGTTGTATGATGACACATTCACACTTATATAAGTGTCACAGAACTTCTTTCTTACTGCGACATTTTTCTCAATTAAGGCAGTGGTTTTGTTGGAAACTGTGTTCATGCTGACACCAGGGCTAAATTTGTTTCTAATTATCTGGCACAATTGCCATAGCAGAGCATGCTGTGTATATCAGTACTACATAGATAGGGAGTTTGTGAGAAGAAACACGCTCTGGATTTAGAATGTGAAAACCAGCTGAGGAGTTCACCACAAAGCAGGGGTGTGAAAACTTTACTTAGAAGTTGTTTTTTTCCCACTGTGTCCTCCCTGCAGCTGATGGAGTAATACAGTTGTAATGGTTTGCTTACAGGCAGTCAATTAGGCACCTACAGTTACTCCACAGGGTGTAGATTTTATATGAGCAGCTTATTCATAAAAAGAATTACTCTACATTTGGTCTAACATTCTCCATTTCTAAACATCAATAGATTATTTATTCCAAATCTTGTCATGCTCTTATGTAAGGTCTTTTTTTTCCTTTTCTGCCCTCTTTACTATCAGGGTGGATAGACATAGACTGATTTGTGATATTCCACTCTAACACAGCATATTGTTTTCCTGCATTAGTTGTACTAGAATTCACAGGTTAAAAGGTCAGTTTAAATTGAGCAACTTATAGGAAGACTATGAATCTGAAAGAACTAGTAATGCTGAATTCGTATTGTGAATCCTGAAGCTGATATTGCACTGTGTGGTTTTGAAGGGACAATAGTGCTGGAGATGTTTTTAAAAAGAGATCAGTCTAAGCTTCTGACAGTTCTTGAAGTGATGTTACAGCTTTTCCATATGAACAAGGAGTGAAATGTATAGTGCATATGTACAAATTATTGAAAACAAAGAATGAGGGTTACTATCCTTGCTTTCCCCAAGTATTTGAACATGATTTGTAGAGTTCTAAGTACATTTCTACAAGGCCTATTCTGAAAAAAATTTAAACTCTTTTTTGCTCTGTGTAAATGTAGACACATACATGTATGTATATATAAAGAGACAGAAACAGAGATAAAGAATAGATAATATTTTATATTTTAAATTATCAAAATATAAAATTACATAGGCAATCATAGATGAAACCCAGATTTTCCAATACATCATGTCTTAACTCCTCTTAAACAATTTTTCCTGTCGTCCACATCCAATTTATACATTCTAGTCATTGTAATCTCTTATCAACACTCTTCCCTCTTATCCCCACCCCCATGTCCTTCCTCTTCTTTCTCTTGTCCTTCTCTCCCTGTGGTCTTTAGCATGGAATGTGGGTGGGATTAAGTTTAGGCAGCCGGCAGGCAGACGGCAGGAAAAGGTTGTATATACAAATGTGTCCCAGGTGTCCTAACATGTCCTTGCCACACAAATGGTCACACTTGCTGTTGACAGGATGACAAACTTTAGCCCAGAATCAGTGCCTGTAATAAGACAATGATGTCACTGGCTCTGCAGACTATTGTGGGAGTGCAGCTATGATGTGAATGCAAACATCTGTAAGTATTCTATTTCATATAATCATTTCATCTAAGAGATATTTTCTCTGTCTTTTCTGTCTCTTTTTCAATATTTAATATTTCTTCTTTTTACTATTGATTAATTTACAAATAATGTCATTCATATCTATAACACAAAGTAAATAAATGCATAAATACAATACATCTGTTAATAGTCCCTGAGGGGTCTTTTTAAAGAGTAATAACTGTCTCCAGCTTATAAAAGATTTAATGTCTGGCCCAAAACTTTGGATGTTGACATATGGGTGTTGGCACATCTATTGTTATTACACCTACATTTGCCAGGTTCCATAAAACACTGCCAGTCTCTACACACTCACCATACATTTAACTCTCTCTCCAAGGAGAAGTGGGATTTTATAGTGTCTATTACACAGCAAGGAACACATATGAGAACTTTCACAGACAGATATATAAAAATATATATGTTTATACACATACAGACACACAAAATATATTTATTTTAGTTATTTATTCATCAAAAAAAGAATTCACGAGGGAGTAATATAGAAAATATATTTCTTAGACTAGTTGTCACTTTGGGCTTCATTATTTAACATGTTTGTTTCAGAATGGAGTGTATCTGCAGAAGCATAGCCTTTATTTAACTTAAATATTGCCCCATACAGTGATGATTTTTTTAAGATACCTACTCATTAACTGATTCCCTATGAATACTGCAATGAGGGAATTCAGAAAAAAAGAAGTGAAGGGGAGAAAGATACACACTCCATTCCAGAAAAAATATATTGGATGTAGGAGTTAACATGTGCTACACATTATCAGTGTTCTCCAGGCTGCTTTTGTCTAAGTTCAAGGCAGGAGCTGCATTTCATAGCTACTATATGGGATACAGAGCACAAACCTCTAATGCACATCTATGAAATGGTGGCTTGGACAGAATCCCCATACTATGGCTGTCTGGAATAGCAGGATTGCATTTCCACAGATTTATTTGTCAAAAAAAATCTCATTTTCTTACAAATATACTTTAAGGCTTTGATTTCTAGAACAGATCAGCAAACCCCTATAGAGTGCTGCCAGTTGCAGGGACACAAGATTCAGGCCTGCCTAAAGATGGAATTTCTGCAGCACTTTAAGCCCTTTTTTTCCAGGGAAAATCATACTGTGTGTACTGTATCTTAGGAGTGGCATTTAAATAAATGCAGACAAAGCTAGAACCTAGCAGAATAAATAGGACTAGCAGAAAGAGGGAAATGTATGGGAAAATGCTTTGCACTGATGCCCAGCAGCATTTAGGGAGACTGAGAACAGTTTAGAGCTGATGTATGAGGGGTGAAGATGATGATTGCACTATGCTGGAAGAATCTTTGTCTCAAAAGTAAAAAAAAAAAATATGGAAAAAAACTCCAACATTGACTTTTTTGTTTCTTCCTAACAGTGCATAGTCTGTAAATTCCTAACATATAGAGCTTTAATATGTAGCAATTTTATTTTACAACATATTTAAGAATCTGCTTGAAGATTGCTTTGCATCTCAACAGCCTTCTGAACACTCCAGTCCAGTTTGCACAATCCACAAGAACAGATACAGTTGCATTAGGGGGCTAAATTCCTTCTGGTGTGTTTGAAAGAATCTGCCAGAACTATTTAAGTGTATGAAATATAATCAGCTTTCTTAATTGTTCTGAGAAATTTTAACATTTTCTACAGAATATACTTTATCCAGTTCAAAGAGAGTTTTTGGAACCAAATATTCAAAACTCCCATGTTTGCAACTAAAAACAACAATGCCAGATCAAATTTCATGATTTGGATAAGATAACAGGGTTTACCAAAGTGTTTTGATTTTAAGTTTTCAACTGAAAATGGAAGATATATTTGGAAAGCACCACCTAGACCACCTTTGTCTTCCAGAGACATTCTACATTGCCATCCCCTGAAGAAATGATAAGCCAACATACTCCTGACAACTCTGGTCCAAGGTTTTTACACACATAGGATTTTCTGTTCATGCATAAGAGCTGCACAGCTGTGAATTTTAAGTTGAAACACCCAATTACACTGACTTTCCATAAACTATTTTCCAGTCTATTGTGTTCTGATAGAGGGAATCAAACCAGATATCCTTTCTGGACAAAAGCCCAACCAGAGCCAGATTGCCTGACATAATTCACAGGTTTCCAGCGTACACTGAGTATCCTACACACCAGTTTCACTAACAACTTGGCACACATTCAGTGGTGGCATCATTTGAAGGGACAGAGACTCAGGAAAATTTTTGTGCTGGATTCTGTTTCCTGAAACTGCTTTGCTTAAGAGATCAGTGCACAGGCTTCCTGGAGTTTCCTTTAATTGTTTGTGGAGATCTGTGTTGCAGCTACTGAACAAAACCACTGTGAAACGGATAACTTTAGTGGGCTTTGATTTATTTTGACATTTTATTTTATAATTTATATGTGTAATCAACCAATTATATTTAGCTCTGTTGTGACTAGTCTGTGTGTAGTGATGTCCTAGACCAAATGTGACAGGCTGTCACCACAGACAACTACCAATCGAAGTTCTTTGGCAGATCAGTCAGTAGCAGTTGTACTCCTGATACTACGATTGTAGGCATTATATCTGCACTGCAGTCATGGGTGAGTTCTGTTTTGTACATAGGTGGAGGTAAATTTATTGAGCTGTCAATGTTGTAATCTAAATGTACAATATTAATGTCAGCTCTATCAGGTGGAACTGATGTTTAGAAAGAGCTATAATTTTTGGAAAAGCCTAATTTGCATAGTCAATTTGCCATCAAAATGTCTAGAAGACAGGATTACAGGACATGTTACTACTGCATCCTTCTTCAATGTATTTAGAAAACAGCTTGCACCAATCATACTAAGCAGTACAGTGAAATCTTTCCTCTTGTTTGCTTAATCCCACTCTTGGTGCAATGATCCTTTGGGTCTTGTGCACAGGCACCCAAATCCTAAATAGCAGTGTAGAAGGAAATAAAGGAGGGGGATTCGGATTTAGCTGGATGTAGGGAGGGATACAATACAAAGATTTATGTAACTAATACTCACACATCTCCTCAGCTGACCATTTCATTATTCTTCTGCCAAGGCTTTAAGCTGCTGCCATACAGCTGTCTATTTTATTTATTTATTTAAGTGTCTAAATGTTTGAGATTATGTTTCAAACTGCAGCTTTGCAATCTCTTTGCAACATTTTTCATCTGGCTTCTCTCATTGCAATGTTTGTGCAATTAGAATGTCATCCACCTTTAAAATTGCTAAAAAAAAAGAAAATTAAAAAAACCCCAACCAACCAAAAAAAACACCCCCCAAAAAAAAAAAAAAACCAAAAAAACCCAAACCCCCCAAAAAAACAAACAAAAAAACCCCACCAAAAAACACAAAAAGAGGTAAAGGTTTCACCTCTTCAAAGAGCAGATGATTTCTGACTCATAACATCATATGCCACTAACAGTGCTTCAATTGTTTGGAGAGGGTTTGGCCAACCTTCTAAGCAATGATAACCTACCTTTACTAGTGTCAAGTAGGCCAGATGTGAATTGAAGTACCCACTACAGACTACTATACTAATCTTTTTTCCCCTTGCATGATCTGCTATTAAAGCTCTTAAGGATGGTTCTTGTCACATAACTCACTGGCTTACTCTCAAGGACCTGTCATTGTCCCAGAGTTTCTGGCCAACTTTCCTCTTGAAAGAGAAAACTGGAGAGAAATACCTGATTGAAGTTTAAATTCAGTCTGAAAGAGATGACATAAATATTATTTTTGTTTTGTTTTAAGAATTGCCTACTTAAATAAAAGAATACATCTCGTACTTTTAAGCTCTTGTGAACGTGAAAAAAATTATGTTCCAAAAAAATATGATTAGCACGGTTCTGTGTCTACTACATATATAGAAAAAGTTATCATTTACTTTAATACTACAGGATTAAGTTTTATTTCTCATTGACCATCACTGATTTAAAGATAAATTCTGCCAACTTGACTAACAAGGAAGGCACTCCTATGAAAAGTCAAACAAGTTTTACATAAGCTGCTAAGATAGAGGTAGGTAGCTATAAACTCAATATTGCTGTTCATTACAGGATCCAAAATTCTCCATGGTTCTATCATGGGTCAGTGCCTACATGGATAATTATTCCTATGCAACATAATAGAGGATGATGCAAAGATCCCTGAAGTGATGCCACTCTGATCACATGGACATGATTAGAGACACATTTCTGCTAGTAATTTAAAACTGTCTCTAAGCAAGTGTTTTTTCAGCCATCTTTCAACAAGAATAGACTTTATCTGATACTTTTATATAAATATATATAGAGAGAGGTGGAAAGGTTATTAAATCTGCAAGCTTGGTTTGGTTCTCCAGCATATTATGTGTTATATAAAACCCACCTGTGCCTGATTAATGATTGGGAGAAATGGTGAATATCATCTTGGCAAAAACAATACATAGAAGACTAACGATAGCAAATATATATAAACTTATTCAGATGAGAAATAGACAGAGAAATTTGGACAGTAGATACAAAAATGAAAATATTTAAACAAAGAAGCATATATTCAAAAACAGTTACATAAATTGCTTGCAAACTGTTATGCTCAGAATTTAATATTAAAATGTTTAAGTAGGAAAAATATTTGTTGTACACTATTAGCTAATTCAGAAACAGAAAAAGAGGATAAATTTAAAATATTTAGTAAAAACGGCTTACTAATCTTTTATGATTTTGCTAATTCTTTTGCAAGCATATTTCCAGTTCTACTTTGTGATAGGGGAAAATCTTGCTCTGACAGCCACAAATATAAAATGATCAGGAATTTCCTTCATTATTATTGATGGTATTGAGTACTACAAATTTTACCAATCAATGAGGACCTATTATGTCTTTTTATTTCTAGCTTCATGGTGTCATTTCAGTATAATGGCTTAAGGGGAAGAAAGTTACTTTTGCAGAAAAAAGGTTTGTTTGATTGTGGTTTCTTTTGGTGGATAAAATAATAAAGGTTGAAAAAAGTGGACAAGCTTTAATGATCAGTATCTTGGTGAAAGCATATTTAATCAGAAATACTGTTCATTTTCTCTCCATGTAAGTCTTTATTCTATTGGTGTTACGTTCCACAAGTAGCCAAATTACCAAGAATGTAGAGGACCAGCCTTTCCAAACAGTTTTGCAGATAGGTAGGAGTCCTGAAATGGTCATCTTCAGTGCATCAGTTCAGTGAGAGTGTTTTGATGCTTCGTCTTTGATATTCCATGACAGGTTTGTATATCTATCTATATGTGTGTGTATCATAAAGACTTGTTATTCTCTACCATAGATCCAGATATGAATGTGTTTTGATCAAGAACTGAAGAATATAGGAGTTTCCAGTAGCAACAGAAGCAATTCCTTCTGTACTGATTTGTCTTTTCAGCAGAACTGAATGTATCTTCTTCAAGAACATCCAAAAAAGCCCAAATTTACATCTCTAGAAAATAATGTGAAGCTGAATTTAACTAGAAGTACTATATATGAGAACAAGTGAAAACGTGATGTTAAAAGCTAATTTTTAATTTGTGACATGCAGTTAAACAGTCTATGTTTCTACTTGTTCCATGATATTTGGAGTTGGCATCCTTGGACATAAGGAATCTGAGTTGTTATGTAGCTATAATGATTGCTAAAAGAATCCTAATCTTTATATCTAATTTCTCAGTTATGTCATTTGAGACTTAGACACTGCTTATATTATTCATCACAGGTATTGAAAATGATTGAAGTATTTCCATAGAAGTCTTGAGAACCAAATGCCAAAGCTTGAGGGCAGGGGAAAGTTGTTTGCAAATTGCAGGGATGCAGCATCAAGCTAATGAGCAAGGGATTAACCATTTTAGTGTGCAGTACACAGAGAGGGCAAGAAGTACAGGAGAAAGCAAAAGTCATTGCATTTTAAGTACTGAACTAATGAAGGTTGTCATATCATAATTTCTGCGAGGGATGGGGTTGGTTTCCATTTTGCTTCTAGCATATAGTGAAATTTGTGTGCTGTTGTACCTTACTCATGCAAATCTAAGTGGAAATAAACAAATACAATTCCAAATTCTTTGTAAGACTCATTCCACAGAGTTCTTTTTTTTCCTAAGCAAAAGAAGTAGTATATTCCATTTATCTCCTGTCATTACTGATTACTTCAGCACTTTGGATAACATTTAAAACCAAGCAGTTTATAAATTAGAAGTGGCATTACCTGTTATATGAGGAGGAAAAAAACCTCCACCTATAATTAAAAAAAAGAGGTAAACAGGTAAACAATGCAGATACAATTATTTTACCCCTAGAAAATTCAACCAAGTAGAGAGAACTAATTGCTTAGAAATTATTAATTTTTAAATTGTTGCATGCCAGGTATTGCCTACAATCCTGAATTACACTTTCTATTATTTAATCTTTTTGTGTGTTAGTGCAGCCCTCAAAAAAACCACCCTATTTCAATTTTCCATTCAAGTTTTATATTGAAAACAAATGTGAACCCTCCTTAGAATAACAACCTTATGTTACTTTTTCCATAAGCATTTTTTTCCCTTTCCCCTTTTAAGTCTGTAATTCTTTCTGTCTGATTTTATTAAGTGTGTGAAAAGGTAGGCAGGCTGCCCAGGTCTTGGAAATTAAAGTTTCCTAAGTAGCTCAGGTGGTTGCATGAAATCCGGAAGCGTGACAGCTAAGAAAGGAACAACATATGACAAGATGATCCCATGTAGAGAAAGAAATTTAGGACATCCCCATCTACTGTGAACACTGGATTCTGAAGTCTATTTATCATGATGGTAAAATGAGGGAAATTCATCTTAAAAGCTGGGCATTCTGTTTTGCATGCTGTGGAGAAAGGAAAAGTCACACAATCCCTTTTTTGATAGTCAACTAAACTCAGATCCTCAGTTTTTTTAGTTCTGTGCAAACTGTTGAAAGGCAAGTGATTCCTCTCCTCTCCTCGCCTCGCCTCGCCTCGCCTCGCCCTGCCTCGCCTCGCCTCGCCTCGCNCCCCTCCCCTTCCCTCCCCAGATTCTTACATTGCAATAATGTTCACAGAAGTGAAAAATTAAAAAATTGTATTTTTAGAAATCCCCTCCACCAAATGCAACAGTTTAATAAATAAATAAAACAAAAGACAGGTTCAAAAAAATGAACAAGGTTCAAGAAAAAATAAGGTTCTTCTATGTTTCTCTCTGATTTCTAAAAGTATAATTGCATCTTTCTCTCCATGTGTTTCACCGCTTCCAGCCAGTATATATTTTCATTTTCAGATTGAGTCATTCTGGCCTGAGACTGCCTCATTTGAATTGCAACTTTCTGTGGAGACTTATTTACTTTTTTTGCCATTATGGTTGCAAAGTGAAAATGATTCAAATAATTCAGTTTCAAGTTATGTAAAATTTAGTCTGCTGGTTCAGAGTGTCCTCTAAAGTGCCATATGTCATTTGTTTCCAGTTATTGCACTTGAACATACATACAAACACATAAGATTGATTCAAAATCACCAAATACAGCAAAGAGATAGAAGTCCATTTTAGATCAGGGCCAAAGGTCTATTTGTGCTTGGATTCCACAAAGGCTCAAATTTTTGTGTGGCAGAATCTCTTTTTCATTTAATTGAAAATGCATAATGATGCACCATGATTTATGATACCAAGTTCACAGGATGATCTGGACTGTAGACAACAAATCTCTGAAGTATGAATTCTGATTTAGCATTTGTGTATATTTGTATGTATATATATGTGTGTGTGTGTGTCTGTGTATACGTATATACACACATTTTTGTAAAGCAACTGACTATAAATATAGAATTAAAACCCCTTAGTGATATCAATAGAAGCATAATAATGAAAAATGACCACTTACTCAATGCATATTTCTGGGTTACTCGGATTATTTCTGCTTTCACTGCTTTAGTGGCTGGGCAACTTAAATGTCCATCCCTAGTTTACAGTCTCAAACCTCTCATACTGTACATTGTCATTAACTTTATAATATTAAATTGTAACATTTTATGGGCTCCATCACTGAATTGCAGAGTTCTCATACATTTTATTATCATTTCTTTCCCATATTCAGCTAATGAAACTTATGAATGGTATTGAGAAGATAATGGAAAAATAAAATAGTAATGCTACTATTTCATATGTCATTGTTCATCCCACTAGAACTTAAATATTTGAGATATTTCTTGTTCAAAGAGGCTAAAGCGAGTTAGAAGAATATTGACTATCTCCCCCTCACAATCTTCTTTTTCAATTAAAATAAAGGTTGGCACCATCAGCTTTTTTTCTCTTTTTATCTAGGTGGATATGTTCTGAGGAATAGAGTACATCATCTTCACGTAATCTTAATTTACAATATATGACAATGAAGATGTGTCAGATTCTTATAATTACAGGAAATTGTTCTTGTAACAACAAGTGATTAATCCTTTGGTTTTCATTACAGTCTCTTACAGAAACAGAATTAAGATTTATACATAATCATAGGAACAGCTGCAGAATTGTCCCAAAGCTTCTCTGAAGTGCCATTATATAAAATTCCCTACAAAGTGGTTTCTGACTCCAATATGAAAGAAACATCACCAAAACTTTAATGATATGGTTTAAAGACAAGTTTTCTACAGTAAGGAGTGAATGAGACTCAATGTGTTTATTCTTATACATTATGTATTGTTCCATAAGGCTTATGCATAATGCATAAAGACATACCTATTCATATAGATACATACTAGTTTGAGTCAAGTGAAGAACAATAAAACTGTAAACACAGATGTTTTTCAAAAAAACCTTATCCAGATGTACTTACAAAAATTATTGTTAAAAACAGGAGATAATAAATACTTTAGTGATAAAGACATCTCCATAAGACTTAGGCAGTCCACAGATCATGAATTTTTGAGGCACTTAACAAAGAGAAAACTTTATGTCTAGATGCTTAAGAATCAAATTAAAATTTCACTAACTAGTGATGAAACTAACAACAATCAGAAAATCAGTTTCTCTATGACTAGGGACATCATCAAGATTTCTAAAGAAATTTTATAAAACCAGCTAAAAACGTGAAAGTCACAAGTGGAATTGAGCAACCCACCTCTGACAAGATAGTTATAATTTTGATTGAATGTGTAATTACTTTTTTCTGAATCCAAATATTGATGTTAGAGAAATGTAAGCCAGTTCATTTTGGCATTTATGTAAAAAAATCTGTTGGCATTTTTGAGACATTATGTTTTTAAAGTATTGTCAAGACAGACAGGGACAAGTAAAAGAAATATTCACATACCAGCTGGAGGAACGAGCCTTTTTCCTGCCTGAAAATCCATTCAGGACATGAGGGGGGCATGGTCAAATCTTCTCTTTGCTTCAAAGGTCAATTTCCCTTTATTAAAATGATCTTTATCCTTAATTTGGGATTAATTTTTCCAGAACTGAGAATTGACAGTATCTTCAGATATTACTACTTTTTTTTCAGGAAACACACAAAATTTTTTGGACGAAGAGAGAAAGAGTGAACAGCTTCATGGCATAATAGCTGACATATTTCCCTTGATGTCCATTTACTTTCTGTTAAATTTGTTAGATTCCAATAATTTTTTTTACAATGGCATGTAGAGATATCAAGAAGATAAGTGATTCGTGCAGGCAGACCTGAATCTAGTGATAAACTCACAGCTAATAACAACCAATCTCATTCCTACACATAAAGCAATATCCATGGTTTGACTTGTTTGAAGTGGCTTGCTAACAGTTATATTCCAGCTGGGCTAGAAAGGTGACTAACTCTATACTATATCAGTATATCTGTATATACTGTACTGTATATCATCTTTTTAGCTGATGGCTATGAAATAAAATATTATTATTATTAATCTCATGAACCCTGAGATTTTTAAGAGTTTTGAGTTTACCAGAATTCTTTACAGTATAATGGATAACAACAGTGCTTTTCTCAGTATTTTTCAAATATTTCATTCATGGAAATTAAATTTACACAAGATTCCAGAATGTAATCAGACTAAAAAAGTTCTTAATTTTCTTTTTGAAGCTAAATGTGAAGTTACATTTTCTGTCACAATGCAGAAGCTCCAAAGTGCAATTATAAGAATAGCCAAATTGCTTAGACAAATACTAAATACAAGTCTCATGCACAATAGCCCAAAGCACTTAGTAAAGACACAAAACAAATGACTTTTTTTTTTCCTTTACAAAAATGAAGATGCTGTTGACAATAGAGAAGACTTTGAGACAGGCTTTAAAAATATTTGATGTTTGCCATTATGTCCTGCAGCAATTAAAAAGAATAAAAATCATATCAGTTCAGAACAAAAATTTGTGACTATTAGACCTTAAGTCTGAGATTTACTAAGATAAACCACTGCCACTTAAGTGTTTTAAACTGGGTCAGCAAACAGAATTTTAATATTGACTGGATGTTTCCTCATGTATTTTAAAGTGACTATTATCATTTACATATCTATATCATAGTATTCTCTATATGGACTTGGAATTCCATTAAATTTACTGTTGTACAAAGCCAACATTTAAAAAATCCCAATTACTGATCCATGAAATTTGCTTGCCACAGTGTGCTACTAAGGTGATTATCATGAGATGGCACAAATGATTGACACCGGTCTTGCTGACAGACCACTGGATTAACACACCAACTGCTGGAGAGGTTCTCTGGAAGGACTCAGTAATAATGAGGCAGCTTGATGTCTTTTTCAATATTCTCTCATTCATAAAGGAACACCAAGAACAAAAGTCCAAAAATACAGGATGAAAATCTTTACTCTACAGTGATGCTGGAATCCTAATAGAAACAGACAGAAGCAAGAAACTTAGTCCTGAATGAGAGGTTGAGAATTGAGGAAAAGGACAAATTATCTGTGTTTGGTCTCTCAGCAAAATACTACCTAGATAGAGAGAAAGAAAACAAGGTATGACAGTTAAAACAAGAAACAAGGATAACTGTCTTTTCCTCAGCCTAAGGATAGTGTAATTATCAATTTAAAAAATTGTCATATCAATCAAAGCTCATGTTTTCTTATTAAAAAGCAGTTTGATGTGCGTTGAAGAACCAGACACAATGCACATGCAGCATGATTACATAGTGAAGGTCACTATAGTTTCCTCCACTTTCAGTGACAAAACAGTTTTTCTTCCCAGATTTTTAACTGCTGCAAAATAGATTTAATCTCTTTTTCATATGTAAAATTTACTTCCCGTAAAGCCATGTGGAAGTGTTTGGAAAAGAACTGGCAAAACATGTTATATATGCTAAGTTTCAGTATCCATTTTCATTAGTAGCTGATGCACAGTGTAGTTGGAAAACAGGTTGAAGTTACAAAATGGTAAAATTACATTCTTTCCAAGTATTCAAACCTAGTCACATAATGTGAGGCATTATGGAAAATGATAATGAAATTCAGACATAAGATTTTGTCTAAAGTTGGTATCTACACTATATCTGCTTCCCTTGTTTGGGACTAAGGCAGAAATTTCCATTTCAGCATCAACAATGAAGTTAACATGATCAACTTATGCCATAAAAATATAAATTCTCTCCCCCAAAGATAAACTGTAAGCTTAATATTTTTTACTTTTATAGAGGAAAACCTTGCATAAAATTTCCCATACTGCTTTTGAGTTGGTTTAAAGACAAAAGACTGAAGCCAAATTCTGACATAAAAAATAACACATGAATTAAAACAAAAATGGAATTTTCTGAAAATATTGTTTTTTTGGAGCTATACCTGTATGATCTCAATTTTTTTTTTTTCATTTGTACTATGAACTGATGGTCAATAGAAAGGTATAGAAGTGTGACAGCACAAATAATTTTGAAAAATAATTTTAAAAAGTTAGAATTTACTGAAATGATCTGTGATTGTATTTTTGCACAGCAGCACCAAGTAAGGAGACAATTTTACAATTAATTTATCAAATATGCAAATCTTTTTGTTTTAACTTAAAGCAAGTAAAAATAGTAAATTAGTACAAAGAGATAGCTTACTTTATTTGATTCAGTAGATGAAAAGAATAAAAAAATCTTCCTCTTTAAGAAGAATCCTTCAATATGAGCATATTTTTGTTGTCACTGTCACAATAAAGACTATGGATGGACAATCAAAAAACCTCAAAACCGGAAAAAGAAGCAAAAGTCATGTTTTTATGCAGCAAATCCCATGAATATATGACTGTTTAGTAGGTGAAGCCTCAGGTCTAAAAAAAAATCTTACAGAGCTCATTAATAATATAAGAGAGAAAACAGCTGATGGATTCCCTTGAAACCTTATTAGAACAGGTCAACTCACTCTCCTGAACAAGGCAAGAAAATAGTCACCAGCTGAGTAAAGCTGAAGGCTGACATGATGATGGATGGCCAGATGGTTTTACCACAAAGTGAGTAGCTTGTCCCCAAACAGTAGAACTAAGTTCTCAGGCATAAATATATTGACCCAGTCTGCAAGAGAAAAAGGAGAATAAGCCAGATTAAACTGTGGAGGCCCTCACAATTACTTTTATTTCATATACTCTCAGTGATTCTCTCCACTGAGGACTAGAGAATGAATAAAAATGTGACCCATGCAAGTTCTTTTGCAAATGTTATTTTCTTCCCCCCTCCCGAATGCATTAATGACTATTTATTTTTATATATTTTTTCTTAAATGCAAAGTTTTCATAACAAGCCATGTTCAAACATCTATCAACTTTTGAAGGAGTTTTGTTCCAAATGTACTTTTGAGGTCCATGTGTTTTCTTCTCTCAGGAATACAATCATTTTGGAGAAAAAGGTTTTTCATCAAAACTATGTAGCTTATATTATTTAGCATAATATTCCATTTGTGGGGAAGAGATAACTTGAAGGTGATTATTTTGGTTCTTCCAGAGTGTGTTTTTCCATCTCTCACTTCCACTTTGATAAGCTTTGAGTCTTTTACTTAGTCCTCAACAAAAGGTACATGAAGGGTTCCAGTGTCATGCATATTCTGTTCCTTTTCGTACGAAAATGTTAAAATGGATACAGAAGATGAACTCTATTATTTGAGAAAAATGTAGTCTAAGTTCTCAAGTTCTGCTTGGGCTTTTGGATCTCCAAAAGCAACAACAGCATGCCCTACCTCTTTCCCAGATGAGGATCTGATGATACAGAAGGTAACTTTGGGATTTCCAGGGAGGGTTAATGGATCTGTGATGGAAAGCATCAGAGATATTACTGTAGAATACTTAAAGGCAAGAAAAAATATCAACTGTTGAAGTTATGTTGAGAGACACAGATGCTTAGAAAATAAGATTTAATTTATTCCTCTGCTCATAACACATTTTGCACTTCATTTTATTTTTCAAAACTAAAAAAAGAATAGAGGATAAGCCACAATATTTCTTACAATCCTTTTTTTTTTCATCTTTCTGAGAATGATTGACTGTGAAACAAAATCAAGAGTTTGAAACCAAAAATTGAAATAAATCTGCAGTTTACAAAAGTCAACCTTATGTTTTTCTCTCACCTTCTTCATTTTCTTATCAAAAACCTTTTCCAAATCTAACTGATTCTAGTTATTTGGACAAAATCCAGTCTGACCTTACATGAATGGGACTCTAGAACTTTATCTATATAAAACACTGCAAGGTGTCACCTTTAAAGAAAAATTTATTAAAAAAGAGTAACAATAGGCCTTAAGTGTTAAATACATGCACATGTTTGTTTGGCAAAAGCATGCATACAACTGGGAGATGAATGCTTTAGGAAAAATTAATTGAATCATTTTTCATGGTTATATAACTATGTCTACATTATGGGGAAATTTGAACCCTTCTTATATTGTCTGGAATATATCTGTCATTGGAAGTTTTGCCAGGACTTATGATGAAAGTTAAACAGAATCTTCCTCCTTGTTTTACCGTATCAGATCAAGATACCTTCTTTTCTTTCAGGCTCATTGAGCTTCTGATCTTTTTCTTCCCTCAGTCAACTACAATTCCTGGTTATTTACTGATAGTTTTCACCAACAGATTCCATTCAGTTTCTTCCTAATACTTCTTATCTGCTTGACTGCATCTTGCTAGCAGCCTTTTTGACACACTGAAGAGAGACAGAAACTGTGGCTCACCTTCATCTCAAAGGCTTCACTTAGAGACATCTTCAATAAATATTCATAGAAAAATGAAAAGAAAGTGAATCAGGGACTGCTGAGTGTGTCTGAGAAGAGGAATTGGCAGCCAGAAGAAAGGATAAAGAGACTGGAATAAATTGGGGTTTGGGGGTTCTGTTTGTTTGGTTTTGTTGTTTTTGTCCTCTAAAAAAAAAATTCCCTCTGGTAGCCCTGAATGGATAAATGTTCATTAATTACCATAGATGATGATTGCTTGCTTTAGTGAAGGACAATTCTATGCCATTAAGACAGGCTTTTGACTTTCCCTCCCTAAAACTACAGCACGGAATTTGGATTCATCAGTTGTAACTTGTGATGAAATGAAGATGAGCCTATTTTAAATGTTATGGAAGTGTAAAGTAGAAAAGCTTTGTGGTACTTTCAAAGTCTGCTGAATATGTGTATTTTTTATTTTATTTTATGGGACACAAGGGGAGAGAATAATTATGGTTGTAAGTACCAAATATATGGCAGCTTATCTGCAACAACATCTCAGCCAGAGATTTATAGGTGGTTCTCAGATCACCTATGTGAGGCCCCGAATATGTCTTTGTACTGTTAGAACCTTGAGATGTTGAAGATAAATTCTCCAAAGTGAGGTAAAACTTGTCAATAAAAGGTATTTTTTCCTTGTAAAGAGTACTTTAATAAACAACCTCTAAACAACATTTAAATATACCAGCCTGAACAATATTGACTTTTCTCAAAACATTTTCTGAAATGTACTTAATGTATAGACATACTCAGCTGAGCCTAGCATGTAGTGTGGATTTTAATTATATCAGCCTGAAGCTGCTGTTTATACTATGCACAAAAGGCTTTTTGTCTTCATTCCTGAACATATTCTGGCCTGAAAATCTTTCTTAGCATTATCTTCACATGTCTTAAATTACTGTGGAGGAGTTGAATGCACTCAGCAAGATGTAGAACTCATATCCACTGCCCATGTTTTTAGTATGATACATATACTAAATCACATTAGTTTAGAAGCCAGAAGATACCTCTGATAGGTTTCTGCTAAGGCAAGCTTGATTCCATGCCCATGTTTTTCTCCAGTGAAGCAGTAAGCCACTGAACTTTGCTTGAACTCAGATTCTCAGAATAGTGCAGTACATATTTGATGCAACCCATCCTGTTCATATTCAATTTCTCTTTTTATTCATTAAAAAAAAAAAAAAATCACTTACTCCCCAGCTAAGCAAGAAAGACTATGAAGACTGTGACTGGTTCTGTTATTTGCTCACGAATCTGAATTCTATTAAGATATGTTCCAGAAGAAGCTATCTCACAAAATGCTACTCCACCCCTTAACATTTTTTCCACAAACACTGAAAACCAAGAAGACAAAAACCTCTGAAGTGGAAATTTTATATTATGATCAATAATGGTGATATTTCAATAGCAATATTCATGACATTGGTAAGTGAAAAAAAAGCATATTATTTTCTCAATTGTATTAAATTTGATTACACTTCTTTATTTGAAAAATAGAACTTATTTCTTTAGATCTTTTTTCCCCAAAAAACCTGGCTTTTGTTCTGCGTAAGTTAAAAAAAAGGCAGTTGTTCTAATAAGTAGCGACCTTAATTAGGAACTAACCAGTTAACTCATGTTCTAGTAGACTCTGCTGTGTGATGGACACAGACTTATGCATGTTCAGATACCATTCTTTCAAGAATTCTTTCAAGAATTATCAGCTCAGCTCATTGAAAACAGGCTAAATATATTTTTTCAGCTTTAATTCGTGTAATTTCTTTCTTCAGAAGCTCATCTGCTTTAGTTGTACAGGATTTAAAAATACTTGTTGTTTTTAGTTGTGGTGTTAATTTCAGTGAAATGGTCTCCAGAATAACTTTCTATTCAAACACAGAAAATAATACAGTCAAATGGAATCCAGGTTCACCTCAGAAAAAAAATATGAGAATATTTGGGTATTGGTCATCACTTTGATCTTTACTTAAGAAACAAAATTTCTTTGCAGTTTGTGTACTAAGGAAATCCAAAGTTAAAACCCACATACAGTCTAAGGCCTCCTAAAGTCTTTAAATTATGTGAGTGGGCAATAAAATAATGTGATTTATAGAGGTAAATCCACAGTGGAAGATACTAAAAAAATGTCCTTGGTGCATTGACACTTGAGGAAAGGGAAGTGGCAAAGAAGCTAATTCAGAGCTGGCTCAAAGTCTCAAAGGCAGACAGCTCTGCTGGAAAAATACAGTGTGTCTTCTGAAGTAGAACTGAATAAGGATTTAACGGGCATTTGCAGTTATTTATACTTGTTGCAAAATTATGCTTTCTATCATAATTAACAGGATAAGAAGCCAGGTTTTGCCCTCATGAGACAGAAGATTTTAGCAGAAGAACACTAGGTAGAAAATTTATTTTTATTGTACAAATACTGAATTGGCCTTCATGAGCTTGTTGTAGCTGGTGCTGAGGTCTTTTGATGAAGCTACAAATTAATTTGTGTTAGTCTTTTATAATGGCTTTCTATTTCAAATCTGAACAAAAGGTGAAATAATTATTTTTCCTCTTACCTAATTTGTAGGCCTCTTAAATATTTCTGAAAATACATTAATATAAAATACTTCCAGTTTTCATGTCCTTTTCACTATACTTTCAGATGAATTAGGTTATGTTGTTTCTTTTATTTGAGACATATGACTTATTCTGACTAATAGGAACTGCTAAGCTTATTTGTTAGCAAACTGATCAACAGTAGAGCGTAATAAATAGTAATTAGCTACATAATATTGGTAGTACAATTTTAATTCAAATAAAGTTCACCATTATTTTAATTAAAACAATCCTCTAGAATGCTTATTTCTTCGTATCTGTACAATCTACAGTGAAAAGTGTAAATATTCCAAATACTACATAAAATTTCAGGATGTGTGCAAAAGAAAATACTTTTAGATTTTGAATGGAAAAGAATTATTTCTATTTTTGGGGGTTTCTCTGTTTTTTTTTCTCCTGATTCAGTATGGTTCAGAATATTTTTTAGAAGTCTTTTAAATACTATTAGTTTTCAACGACATTAGTCGTTATGCTGATCAAAGAGGAAGAGATTTGACATAATGGCAAGATGTGACAAAAAAACCCACTATTTTGTTGTAGTGGAGAAGACAACATCTGTAGCTGCTGTAACATTTTTACTTAAATAAATGTCATGTACAACTACTGCTAATTGGAAAAAAATCCTAGTTGTGTTTGGGAAAAAAAACTATAAAACTTCCAATGACAACAGTTTTTGTGGAGCCAAGTATTTCCACAAATATTTTGATTGCTGACTTTTGTACTTAATAAAGGCTATGATGATAATGTTGGGAGATAATAGCTGTTACCTCAATATTGCAGGTAGTAGTTGTTATCATAGGTAGCACATGACAATTATTCTTTTAAAGAAAAAAAGATGCTACTTTTTTAATTTTTGATTCACTTAATCTTGTCTTGATAAATTCTTTGGGTTTGAGTTTTGTATTTCAGCTTCATGTGAGCTGTTTTCAGCAGTTATTGTAGGTGGATGGTTTTAAGGCCTCCGTATTCAGTTGCTCCATAGTTCTTTTGCAGTAAATGGTGAAATCACATACATGGTTATATAAAGTTGATTTGGAAGACACTGGACAACTGATAGTCTATCTTCACCAAGAGCTGATAAGCAGCTTATGGTGTGTTAGCAATTTTGACCAGAAGAATCACAAGACATTGGTGAGGCTTTCACATGTGTAGACTAATATGCATTGGTAACGTAGAGAAAGTATTGTACAACAGTTACACAGGTAACAGAACTAAATTGAAGTGAAACCACACCATCATTGTAAACCACTGAATCATTTGATTTGTCTTTCTAAGTTTCCAAAATTCACATTTTTGCAAGGGAAAAGAAAATGTGACATTTGAATAGAAGAAATTTTTGATTTATCTTGTATACAACTTCTTCTTCAGATGTGTCCTCTCAGGATTTAATTATCTTACAGGCAATCAACAACTTGCATTGATTACTCAGGCCCACTTTGCTCACAGAAACAAATTATCCCAAAATGAATGTGAAACTTATTGAACATGAGAAAACAAAGGCTATGGCAAAGAATGCTGTTGAAGTAAGAATTGGTCCTTTCATTGAAACAGGACATACTATACTCCAGCTGAAAGAAGCATGGCAATTCTCAAAAAATAATCTGCTGCTTTGAGCATAAAAATAAGGTAAATCTTGACCACTGGGTGCCACTATTTTTGCATTTGATACTTTTATTTTGTGGAAATATTTCTTTCAAATTACGCTCTTTTGGAACATAGCAGACAGTTTGAGTTGGAAAAATAATCCATGAAAATAAACACAATTTGGCCATTGTCTCTGATTTTTCCTTTCTATTCAGAGAAATTGGGAGATGTTAAGTATTTTCAGAGGCTTGAAATAATAAAACAATCAGTCCTTCACTGTTAATTGATTAGCTTTAAAGTATTGTCACAGGAATGAAAATAATTCTTTTCACAAAAGTTTTAGGTAAACTGCACAATACAGCATTTCTTTGTTATCATAACTAACCTAATGTGAACCTATGAAATAGTGTCTCACATTCATTACTTTTTGCCATGCACTGTGTGCTGCAAAAATCAATGAAAGATACATGCTTGTATTCATTGTTTATGACTTTTAAATCCAGTGTAAAACAATCCAGTCAAAGATGGCAAAAGCTGTTAAAATCATAATTAATCTGAGGGGATGAAAAAAATGTTGGCGATTTTAAGAAGTATAGGTAAAATCAGTATTTGCCTCATATCTTGTCTTTAAGAGGGAGGAAAGAAAGTTTCTAGTATTTCCAAACAGTATTCAATTTTTTGCCTGTATATAAAAATCTTGACAGGTCTCTACAGCTTAATGCACAGATCCATAGATTTTAAGGTCAAAAGAACTACCATGATTATCTTATCTGACCCACAAAATAACTTAAGCTATTAAATTTCACCTTTCATTCCTGCAATGGGGTAATTATTCTTTCCTGCTATGTAAGCGAATGTTATTGAACCAAATGTGAATTGCTTGCTTTGTCCTTGGAAAGACCCTCTAGAAGAGGTTCTACTATCCTGCTATAAACCAATTCAATTTATTAAATTCATCTGAGTTGCTTGCTCCCTCACAGTGAGATTGCTTCAGTACTTTAGGTTTCTGCCACAAAATATGAGCAAAAGGATTGCCTTTATCCCTGAGGAGAAAGAAAGCCCATGCAAAGCTGGAAGTTATCTGATTCCATCTATCCTATTTCCTTCAGACTATCAGCTCAGCATAGCAGAACTCTGAATCAGACCTGCAATGTTAGAATTTGGCAACACCCATGTCTTTCCACAGTTCAGTGATATTGATTTATAAAAAGTACATTTTCTATTACCGGATTGCTACTTCCAGAATTTTTAGAGCTCTGTAATTTCATACATACATGTTTTCAGTCAAATATATGAGTAGTTAGGTATGAATTGCCCAAATGTTTTGTTATTGTTTTTAAATAGCTTAAAAGCCCTAAAATTTAAATATCTAGATAAGGGGACAGGAAGCCCTTGTTATTACATTTTATGTTTCTGTTTTAAGATGACTAGCTGGGCAATTTTCCATGAGCTTGACATTTTTTCTAACAAAACTACAAACCTCAGGCCTCTAGATCACAGATCAAGGTTGTTGACCTGACATAGTGGACTTGGTAATTACAAAGGTTTGAATTTTTTCCTAAAGATTTTAAATTTGGCAATTCTGGGATTACCTTTGAATTCAAAAATGTAATTTCTAGTGCCATCTCTTAGTAAGCTGATTGTACATATGTATAATTTCAAACATAAGAAAAGTATTCATGAAGTCCATGTATATGCACTTTATGCACTTGAAATTATCTATGCAACAATGTCTTGTGGTGCCAAAACTAAAGTTTAGAAATTTAGGCACAGGACAAGCAGGTAAAGGAGGATACTGACATTTGACAAGCCACTGATATAACAGGAGCTTGTGTTTATTTTTTTAAATATATAAAAGCAAGCACAACCTATGCTCAGTGCACAGACACGGGGAATCTCCTATGTCTGCTGGCATGGGAAATCCTGGTAAGATTTCTCAGCAAGATTTTCTCAAGCAGGTTTCTCTACAACTGAATGCTTGGGCCATTACCCAGCTTGGTCCTGAACTTAAGCAGCCAAACCCTCAGCACACACTCAGAATACGTTTGACTTTTTTTTTTTTTTTTTTTTAATATATAATGCCCTCAACATGTTATTGTTTGATGGTTAGTTGTACTGCAGGCAAATAAGTGAGTAAATATCATAGCCACATCCCATTAAGGGAAAATTCAATGAAAATAGGAAATGTGAACCATCCTGACTTAAGAACCATCTCTCCTAATTATCTCTAGTCCTCATCTTTATCCTGTTGCTGCACCAGCCAATCTGTTCACCCAATCAGAATGGGACAAATCTGTTCAAGAGTTGTCTTATACTTGTGCCCCACAGCTTAAATTTTCTGGTATTGAGAGCACTAAATCATCTTTATTTGATACTGTTTTCTAGTGAACACCACCTGTATACTGCAGAGTGAATGAGTGGCATCATATTGGCTTCTGTTTCAATTTTAGCTATTCATTTTATCAGCAAATCATGTAAAGATTTAAAGTCATAAAAGTGTAAAAGTGACAAATAAACCAGTGAACAACTTGTTGCAAAGCCAAAAGACTACTACTTCTTGTGGTAAGTTTTAATAACAGTAGTCAAACAACCATTTTTTTTTTTCATCTGGCAAATAAACTCTTTCACCCTGACTGATTAGAAAAATCCAGGGATACCAATACCAAATCATTTTGGAATTGAAATTATCGGCTAAGGAAAATTAGGCTCTCAGATTATTGTGATTTCTCCACTAACAGTTTATCACAGTTGAAGAAACAGTAAACTAATGATCTCATCACCAGTCTATCAGCTTTGCACTTTTAGCAGAAGGGCAAATGAAATCATGCTAGTAAATACCTTGATCATAGTGAAAGCTCAAGGCAGTAAATTCATTTCTGAAGTCAGAGTTATTTCTCTCATGAAATAATAATACCATTTTTTTGCATTATGTGATTTATACTGTTTAATGTTAATAAAATATTATGGTAAAAACCAGATATTTTAAAAAATATGCAGATGAATAATTTGACCACACCTTTCTATTTATGAATAAAATTTAATTACAAAATTTCCTCATATATTTCTTGTAGTGAGTTATGGAAATTATTTTCTATTGAAATATGAATACTGGATTGTACAACATAAAAATAAAAAACATGCTTTGATAATGTGCAATTAATAAAGTTAAGCCTAGTCCTTCAAAAGTACTGAGAAGAGTCATGAGGATGACTCTTGCTCACATAATCTTCAGTACACTCCTTTGGTTTTTAGTTTTAATTTTCTTATTTCTCTTTGCATATTTGTCAGGAAAAGTGATCAAAATTGCCAAAAATGGAAGAAAATCTCTTGTTCCATTTCTTGCTAAGAAAGACTGAGTGGTATTAAGAAACAGTTGATTTGAACGTCCAGGCTGAAGTCTAAAGAAAATTTTGAGTATGTTAGGGGTCAGTCAAAACCTGGGGTGCTTATCTGTAGTTTCTGCTAATGGGTGTGCATCCATCATACACATCCAGTTGTGAAACCCTGTGAGCTGAAGAACACATTGCTGTAACTTTGCTTGTTCAAATAGTCATAACGGGCATTACTAATCTTCTAATCTGCCTTTCAAAGGCTTCTGGTAAGCTCACAAGAACCTGAAACACAGACAATTGTCTGCAGTTTGAGCTATTACAGTAAATTTCTGCTGAATCTTTTTGAAGCAAAGCCCTTAAAAATACTGAAAAATGGAAAGGAAATTTTTTCCTCCATTTGGGAACAAACCCTGAGGCTGGTTGAGTATGCATCTATTTTTAGAGTTGTGTGTTCTCTGGAAACACTTGTGGGAAATTTTAGTAACAACTTAGCCTAATAAAATAAATAAAAATAAAGAAACATTACAAAATTTGACGCTTTAATATTCTGAAAATTTTACTTTGTTCTTGCTGTTAGAGAAAGCTATATGGGCTGTAGAATTTGACTGGATGCCTGCTATATAGAGTCATTTTTGCTATTTTATCTGGCCATATCATTTATTGTAAAGAGAGGACAACTTTCCACTGTAATTCAGTTGATTTCTATTAATTTGTTCCTTAACATAAACTTCCTTTTAACTATAAGAAAGGAATTGGATTTCTTTGTGCATCACTTCTTTCACTACAAATGAGCATAATAAAATTTCTTTTCCTTATTTTACCTTACTTTTCCTTTCAAACTAGAAAATATTTTGAACAGAGGAGCTTATCCACTTTATGAAAAGGGATGTATTTTTCACTTTGTGCCTCTGTTTTAAACAAGAACATAGATATTATGTGGGGGGTAATAATCATCATCACCATCCAAGATCTATCATCTTGATCAGGAGTCAAACAAGAAAAGAATTTTATCAGTTTGACTTTCTCCATAAGGATTTCTCCCCAAAATTGTCTAAAAAAAGGTTTCAATTTCTTTTTCCAAGGTTTTTCCTCAGGGATTTTTCACCCTTATGAAAATCTGTTGGGCATCTTATGCCTCTATTTCCTCATGTTTTATTAAAAAGACACGGTGGCTTCAATATCCAGAGTTTCCTATGACTGCAGAGGGAAGAGATTATTCAGCTTTTGAGATATGGTTACTTGAGCAAACAATCATTCAGCCTGAAGTTTTCTACAGCAATTCGTGCTTACTATAAATCCCTTTATGTGAAGACTTTTTTTTTTTTTTTTTTTTAATGATTTAGTACTTTTCACCAGGCCGCTCTGCTTGTGGGGAGGAGGCACCTTGCAGGGGAAGGTGTGCATTGAAGGGCCTGGCACTGCAAGTCCCCCACTCTGTGAAGAAGTGTTTGGATCCGGTCAGGGTGTGAGGGCGAGAAGGATGTGCCTCCCGGGAAGCAGGAAAGCATCCCAATCCCCAGGGTATGGGGGGGGTGGGATGGAGCCTCCTTCTGCAAGGGAGAGGTGGTAGGTCTGCCTACAGGCAGGGGGATCTTTGGAGTGCCTGGAGCCCCCAGGGCCAAGGAAACCATGGCAGATTTGCTGATTTTCATATTGTATTTATAATGCTTGCTTGTGTGTTTAATATTCACCTCTGATGCTTACTCATACAAGTGCTTGTATTAACTGCTGCACATAAGGGAATGGGGTGATAAATACAAGGGCCAAGGTTTTTCATTTCCACACAGCACACAATGTTGTGCTGTGTTTTGCTTGGTGTACTACATTTTTCTTACTTGTAAGCTGTTTTTCTGGCCTGCTGACTGTTCATGCCTGCATCAATCTGAAGTAATACTTGAAGTGAGGTTCTGCGGGTGACTGTACATTTACGAAGGATGAAATATATTTAAACTTCAGTACAGTATTTCTTTTCTTATCAGAGCCAGTAAAGTCCTCTAGGAGAAACAGAAAAAAAGGAAAAGAAATCACAATTTTTGTGTGGCACTTTATTTCTTTTCTATATATGCTGTGGCTATTCATAGCTCTGTTCTGTCAATGAGGCTATGGAATAACGACAGTGATATACTTCTAAGGAAGTATTTTACTGCTTTTTTATTATTGTTGTTATTTTTCTTTCCTCCTTGCTAGTTGTGCTAAAGTGAGCCATGCCTCAGCTTCTCTTGTAGATGCTCTTTCTGCTGCCACAATGTGGGTGTATTCCTGGTTTGTTGATGACAGAGTGTGCAGGGGCTTCCTGCTGCTTAGCCAATGGGAGAGAGCTGTTAACATAGCTGTTTCTCAGAGAAATGCTGAGCATGATTTACAGCCCATGAAATATACTCTGAACAGTCATATAATGCAAGAGGATTGTGGTTTTTGACAGATCTGATGTTATGCCATTGAGCTAATGGGAAATTTTGTAACTGATTGAAGAGAGAAAGACATTCTCTATGTGAAATAGAGAAGTCATTATATAACTATTCTCAAAAATTCACATATATCACCTTCAGTATACTTTTATCACTGTAAAGCAGTGTTCTTATTGCCATTCCTACTTGTGCAGACAATACTTTAATTCTTAAATAACACTTTTCTTAAGAAAAGCACTCTTTTAAAAACACTTCTTTGGGTCTAATTCACAATATATAGAAATTACACTCTAAAGTCTGAATATACATGTTAAATTTATCAGTAAGAATAAATAGTGTAGTACTTAGTAAAACAGACTGCAATTTATAGCTGCATTAGCATTGTTTATACATCAGACAAAATCTATCCTGATACCAGTACATGGATTAACAGAGATCCACTGAAGGCTAGGAAGCTGACTATATTTACATAATGTAGGGATCTACTCACTTCTATGAATATCTGCCTTTGTATGCTTACAATATAGCTCTTTTCATTAAAAAGCCACAAACTAAACCTCACCTTTTCAAAATAACAGATTTCAGAAATTATATATCTAAAAGATGCACTTTGAGAAAGAAGTGGTGGAAAATTTTCATTTCAGTTATTGTTTCTAGTGAATTAAATTGACTTTTTATTGTGGTATGTCTTTTAGCCTGAGGCTCTTTCTTTTTCTCTCGAACCAGACCAATAGTATAAACACTGAAGGACCATTTGTATAGCTAAAATTTAAGTCACAGAGGGTCATGCAAAAATTAAATTAGTGCCGCTGTTAACAAATCCTTGCAACAGAAACTTTACTCCAGTGCAGTTAAAGACATTAATTAGGGAGCTAGGTGTAGACAACTGTTTCCAAGGGAGAGGTGCATCTAATAGCGTGCTTCTCTCTCTCTGCATCATATGGTGCAAGAATTTCAGAACCGTTGCCTGCTTATTAGTTTGGAAGCTGATGATGAGACCTTAAGACTATTTTTAGCTGTGTTCTGTTGTGAGGTTGTATGAAGTACAGAAAGAAGAATGGCTTAGTGTACTTGTATACTAACTGGAAGCAAAGAGAGGCTGAAAAAGCAAGCTTCCCTGAAGATGTGAACCATTCGCATTTCTTATTACTTTGTGTAAAATCTTTTATGCTTTTCTGTGAAAAAGGATTGAAGATTTTTCCTGGGTGATTTACAGGGGCATGATGCAGTTCTCCTAAAGGATAACATAACAGAGCATGTGTTAGCAAGCAGTGGAATTAAAGGGAAGTAATTAAAGAAACTAGATTTTCACAGAGAGCTGCATACTCTTCTTTGTCCTTAAGATAAAGGTCATTGTCAATATGGAGAGAAAAGACCTTGGCAAAACAGGAAGACATTCTTGCAGAAAGTAACATTTTATTATCACTTTGTTTTGTGATATCAGTAATCTGATTATGTATCCTTTGGTGTGCAATACACTGAAATTTAAAGGACAGGTGATCTGTTCTGTGGAGAGTTCTAACTCATTTTGCGAGTTAGACGTGTGTTCCCCCCATCACTTGCTTCTGTGTTGAATGCTGCCAAATTCATATGAGGTTTCCTGTCTTCAGATCAATGAAATTAAGATGGCTGGGTTTGTGCATAAACACAGGGACGTTTGTTTGTTGACTATTAATATTTGGTTTCTCTAGAATAAGTAAAAAACCAGAAATCAAAAGGGGAAATAGGCAATCAAAATTCACATCTTAATTCCCACTACCTCTCTATTACATGCAGTACTGGGATGTCCTGGTTCCCAGTTGCGAGATGAAAATTAATGGAAGGAATTCGTAGGACAGTGTGTTCATGTATTTCCTAAAACTGACTGTTCAGGTCAAAAAGTAGAAAAATATTTGAGGCACACATAGGTCATTCTTTTATTTTGGTGGTATTACTGAAGATGGAATTCATATTTATTTGAATCAAGATATTTGTGGCTAATAATTTAATAGTAGAAAGAAAGAAAGCTCTTCAGATGGCATGGTTCACTGCATTTATGATAGAGTTTGATGAAAAAATGTGAATAACAGCCTTGATTTCAGTAGAAAAAAAAATCAAGCTTTAAAATGTAGTGAAAGTGGTGGGTGTGTATGTGTAGGAGTCACAGGTTAATAGAGCTTCCCTTCACTCAGGAATTTACACAGAAATAAACTCAGAAAAAGAACAATGACAACATTAAGGAAGAAATGTTCCAAGTATAATGATATTTTTTAATAAAGGAGCAAAATGAAAGGCTAAGAGTAATGCCAGTTATCAGAGTAAGGCATTAGATTCAGGGTCTAGAATATTTTAAATGTCACCTAATTCTGTTGAAGAAGAAAAAAATGTCTTCCATCTGTTCATTGTTTAATTTACTGCTACTTTGAAAAATCAAGGCTATTGCTTTCTTTTTGCAATATCTATGTAAAATATATACAGTCCTGGCTGAAAAGCTGTAAAAATCTGAAAACATAATATGAAACATTTCTCAGTCTACTGTATCAGCAAGATGCAATATAGATGCACACATATAGCTGGTAATCTTTTGAAGCCAGGTTAGTTCTTTGACACTAGAGGAATGAGTAAGTGTTGTTGAAAACGAGTAAGGGCTTCTCCATTGTATCCAGAATGACTACACCATACGCATTCAGTAAAGTTCAAGGAAGATAAACTTTGTCAAGCATTTAATGCTGGAGAGAAAGTGTCTCATTCACGTGACTGGGAGTGAGACACCACTCTACTATTGTGTAGAAATGAGAAAACTAATAATTTATGCTAATTTGTTTACAATGGTGGGGAATGAACTCAGCTGAGAGAAAAACAAGACCATGGCAACAGAGCTGTTGTAACAGCACTCAGAAAAAAGATGTGAAGGAAATGCAGTAGCTGAAGTTTAATGCTGAGTTATCGTTCAGGGTTCTAGGACTTTCTTTTTGCCTCTGTCATTTTCCTGAAAATTTTCAGTGGCACACTAAAAAGCAATACGTTTTTTCTGTAAAAACATTTTATCAGTAATTCACAACATGTAGTAAAAAGTCGATTTTAAAATGTTGTTGTTTGAAAAGAAGATAGGTACACAAAAAAAAAAAGACTAAATAAGTGAAAACCAGTATGTGAGAATCATACTTGTTTTCTACCCCAAAAATAGAGTATAAATCAAGATAGATCCAATAAGAATTTATGCCAAATTGAGTGTTTTATTTTAAATCTTCTCTAAATTTAATTTGGTAGTTCCTGGTAAACCAAGCAACCCCTACTTGAATCAGATGATGACGGATTAAATAACATTGGCAAACCCCAGAGTTAGTCCAGGTATGCCAGCCCAGGGGTCCTATCTGGACTTTGACCAAGCCTGTCAGATCTTCCTATGACTTCTGTCCACAGCCCTGACCCCATGGCACACATATTTCAATGCTTTTGTTCTGTAGCCAGCTCAACCAGGTCTAGTCTTCAAACCCCCATACAGTTATGTCACAGCTTATTCTGAAAAGAATCCTAAGGCTGCCAAATTCACTGAAATTTTCTTTCTTCCCCTGTGTTTTCTTCCAGACAAGGAAAATCTTCAGAGCAGAAGCATTATCTATAACTTAATCAATTTTTACTGTTCTTTCCGGAGTCATATTTGAATCATATTTTCAATCCAGCTTCACATTTCCTCTTACATAATATTTCCTTCCTGTCCTATGATTGTACTTTACCAAACAGTTACTGTGAATATAAAATCTAAGTACAGGCAGCTTTGCAAGATCTTGCTTCAGCATTAAATCACCAGCTATCCTCAACGATTCCAACCCTAAATATACCAACATATGCTGGTTCCAGAAAAAACCTAATGAAGTAAAAACTGAACCAAGCCAATGGTATAACAAAACCCTGATGTAGATGTAGAATTATGCTTCCATTAGAAGAGGGGCAGAGTTTTGTCTTGAATTTGGTTTCATAAACCACTGGTCTTGGGAGTATTAAAAAATAAAAAAAAAATATAGTGTTGTTTCTTGATTACTTACCTCGTCATTTCCTTAACTGGTTATGCTATATTTTTATACCTGATCTTTATTCTTTCTTTCTTAAAATTTACATATTTCCTTTCCCTACTGAATAACTGTTATTTTATGCTGTGGGAAGCTCAGTCTATAAAGGCCACATTCTATGCCAATTTTGAGAGGGAGAAAGATCAAAAATAATTCCTCCTGGTTATTTTATCATTAGTTCCACTCTGTTGTAAACATTTCACCCTCATTTTTATGCAGGTTTTTTCAGTTTTTACCTTTATCTTATTTAGGTGTCAGAAAACCCTGCCAACAGTTTGAGAATTTACATAGTGCAAGACTACTTTGCATCAAATGTCATGCAGAATCCTGAATTAATGCTGCTGGCATACTTCAAAACTAATCAGAAACATTTTCCTTATGACAAAACTGTCCTGTAATGTTGTTATGTGTTCCATTTCCTGACACATTGTATAAAAAAAATAGGAGTTGCTTAATTGCAACTGCCCTCCAAACCCCCTCAAAAACCAAACCAAAACTAATAAATCAAAAAAACAACACATACCCCTCCCCCAAAAAACCCAAACAAAATACAAAAGAAAAGAAAAAGCCACCAACCCCCAACAATAAAAAAATAAGCCTCATAGTAGTGGTTTTTGCTTCATATTTAAATGAAGACACTTTGACACCAAACTTTTGTCATTTTACAAATGTTCCTGTAATTTTGATATTGGGGTGTTTATTTGGAATAAATCAATAGATTAAGAAAAAGAGAAACTAAAATTATGCTTTAATGTCATTGTACATTTGTGTATTTCAACAAATGGCAGGAGATATTTCCGTCTGTGTGAATGTCAGACTTGTGTTCTAATGAAAATTCTTATCCAAACTGCAAAATAATAAAATCTTACAGAATTGTTTGAGAAATGTATGTACTAAGTGTGTGCTCAAGTGACTGATCCTGGCTGGAAGTGGAGAGGAAGGGGTAGAAAAACTTTGGATATGCGCAGGAATTTAGAATAGTTTACTATAATCAAGGGAAGCCAGAGCTGATAAACAAGAAATCCTACAATCAATGTTAAAAGAAAATTCTACCCTAAAGCTTTCCCTCAACTTATGTTTGTAAAAGTTAGTAGACAGATATTGAAAATAGTGTAAAGAAAAGGCTACAGCTACAAAAATTGATACCCTTTGAGTCTGATCACCTTCACAATTTTTTTGTCTGTGCACATTTGGTTTCTGTTACTCTCAGAAATTTGTAAAACCCTGGTGATTGGTATTTGTCCAGTACTTACTGCAACAATGATAATCTCTTTATTCTGTTTGGTTCCCTAGCTTTTTTTTTTTTTTTCTTTGAACTTTTTAATGAGTAGTAATTCTCCATGGCTTATATTTACTGTTGTTCTCCTTCATGGTCATGTACAGTCTCCTAAGTCCAGGAAGCAATTTTCTGTATGAATGAAGTATTTTTTAAATGTCTGCTGGGAAGTTTCTTTTCTGTGCAGTATCTGGTACCTAAAGGAAAGGTATGAATCAAAGCTGACTGCTTTTCTACAATGGCACTGCCATTCTTGTGGGGCTGTGTACTGAAGGGTAAAAGTTTGGATCTCAGATCTGTGAAGCATTATGTCCCAGTCCCTAGGCAGTTACCCGCTGAATATGTCTCAGAATTAGGGTCAAAGGTGTCTCAAAGAAGTAGCCTGATGAGTTGACCCTAGGGAACAGGAGAGATTCTGAAAAAGTCTGTCAAGTGCAAAATGTTCTTAAAGGAAACATTGGAGCTCAAAGAATAGTCCTCTGTTTTGCTCCTAAGTTTCTAAGGGGTCCTAACACATACTGGCTGGTATGGGATCAAGAACAAAAGAGCAGTGTTTCAGATGTGCAGTTTGTTTTGTTTATTTTGTTAGTTTGAATGTTTTGATGGTTGTTTTTGGCTTTTTATCCACCAGCAATTTATCCAGTAATTAAGCACGCAGATAATGGTTTTAAGTAGCTGAAAGGAAGGTCAGTGGGATGGACTCCCTGTGACACTATTTGTGTAATGGAGACATGTACAAAGACTTAGCTCCCTGTGCTCTAAAAAACTATTTACAAGTGGAAGCTCTGGTGGAAGTGTCACTAGGAAAGACTTCTTTACTCCATTTTTCTTTTTTGAGTTGAAACTTAAGAGCAGGCAGTAGAGAAGGAGTGAGCCTGTGCTGGCCGTGAGCCTGTGCAGAGGGGTGGTGTTACTCTCATGATGGGAGAACGTGCACACTACAGGTGGGCCTGGATGTGGCCAGGTCAGGCTGAAGTGTGCTCAACAATCTGTGAAAAGTGAACTGCAACACCAGCTATCACCAAGAGTGCTAGTACAGTTTAAATATGCTTTCTGCAGGAACAACAAAGTTTCTTTACTTCGTACAGATGCCCCGCATACTTTTAGTCTGCTGTGGTTAAGTCTGTGGTAAAATGTAACAGCTGAAAGTAGACTTGCTTCATAAATGATATAGAAAAGAGTGAAATACTTGCCCCTTTCAGCTGTCTCCCTTTCCACTGGCTATTTTTGCTTGTTGTTCTTTGTGTTCCCTCCCTTCACCTCTACTTAAAGAATTAAAGACTCTGCTTTCTATTAATTTATTTCTATTTATTTGTCAAACTGGAGTTGTTTTTTTTTTTCACTGAAAGATAGCAGGCACAAAATACTTAGGAGTTCATCAGCAATAACTGCAAGCCATACAGATCTTTTGTTTATTTTATTTGAGGTCTTACCACGGGACTAAGTCTAAGGTTAACAAATTAGTAGTTTTTAGTATTCTCACCAATGCCTGCGTATGCAAAATGTGATATCCTATCGCACTCAGGAGAGAGCTCTGATTTTGTAAATTCTTTAATGCTGTGCTAGCTTTGATGTAGAAGGGTAAATCAAACTGACACACTCAGCACAAGTTTATTACCATTTGTAAACCAAGTACTTTATCAGTGTTAAAATTTATTTTTTTTAATTTATTCTTTCCTGATTGGACTCAAATGGTCATTCCTCAGCAAAGATGAACATTTCTAAACAGAAGCACTGAAAGTCTCCCGTGGTGGCTCTTGGCGCACCCTGGGTACAATAATTTCAAAGATACCCAAAGCCCACAATATAGTAAAAGCAAGTACAAAGAAACCAGTGTGAAGAGATGGAAAAATAAAGTTGAAAAATCTCTGAGTTGACATGTTTTCTCTTCATTATTAACAGTACTGTTCTGTCTGTCAACTGGAGAAATCTCAAAACCCTGGCAGCAGCACTAATTTAATCTGGTGGTAATTTATGTGCCACTCAAGAAGGGGGTTTTTTAACATGAAGGAATTACTCTGATTATATAATTGAATGGCAGGATTCATTACTGGGAAATGCCACCTGTGGAGAAAGATTTGCTCTAAATCCATCTCTACTATGGAGTAGCAGGTTACTGCAGCATAAGTCACTCAAGAAGCCATCATGAAAATTATATATGGAATAGACCCAATAAACTGTGTAATCCAATGCCATCAGAGTATGATTGTTCTTTATAATGTATTTTGTATTGCCAGTGCAATATGAAATGGCTCAGATGATGAGTATTTACCTGCTTTTATAGGAAATAAATGAAATGACAATATGCTGATGAAAGATTCTGACTGTGGCTGCTAGAAAAGTATTATTAACATTAGGATTAGCTAGTGTGTTTTCAGTGTAGTGAAGTTTAAGAAGTTTCAAATATTCTGTATATCTCATTCTGAACCAAAAGGACAAGGAAACACTCACTGCTGACTCTTTCTATGGTAAGTGCACAATTTGAAAGGCCTGNAAAAAAAAAAAAAAAAATCCGTTCCTACCTAAAATGATGATGCATTTTGACAAGAGAAAAGAGGTACTTTAATTCTTCACATCCCTCTCTTTTTTACTGAAGTCACTAAAAATTCTGTTTTATAATAATTTCTAGGTGAAATTAGTCAGAGATTGTTTTTTACCCTGAAGTGAGGGTAAAAGCAGGATAACATGAACAATGATTTTTTTCTATTTAGATTTACACTTTTATTTATCCTGCTAGGTTGAGCAAAATAATTTTCATTACTATTTAGCACCTTTACTAAAGATAGCATTGAAAAACAATTATTTGAGTGACATTTATGACTACTTTTTGTTAGGGAAAAAAAAATAAGAGTTGTAGAAATGTTGTTTTGACAGTTTTTAAATGAAGCATTTCAGCCTTTTTTACCCAGGTGTACTTTTCATTTCAATGTGACTGAAATTAAAAAGAAGGTTAGAAAAAAGCATTAACTAACCTGGCATTAAAAAAAAACTCGGTACATTTTTGTTGTTAAAAATTCTTAATTCCATTTCAAATTTTTTCTCATTTGAAAGAATATAAAATTTCCCAAAGCACTTGTTTGTTATTTTTTTTTCACTTTGTATAAATCCTCAGCTATTTCAGCTCAATGCAAAATGACTTGATTTTTAGGTCTCTAGTAATTTTAGCCAGACTGTAAAACCAATTGAGAAGCCAATGATATATGTTATTTTATTTTAGTCTGAAACATATTTCATAAAATTATTGTCTCAAGTCATGCTACTTGTCTCAGTCTGAACTGAGGAAAAAATGTGTCTGTTGTTCTGTAGAGCTGTTGTCTAAGTTTCATAACTCTAAGGTAGTAATCATTCAAGCCCTGCTATTAGATTAATACCAACTGTGCATTTTACAGGTTGTAAAATGGAGTCAGAAGAAAGCAGTAGGCCAGGAGAGATCAATTTATATCTTATCTTTGCATAGTGTGAATATTCCTCTTTAATTTCTGCAGTTTCTCATTGAATATGTGAAAAGAAAGGGTGTGAATCTAAAGT
Organism: Hylia prasina; assembly: GCA_013397195.1. Taxonomy (NCBI): domain Eukaryota; kingdom Metazoa; phylum Chordata; class Aves; order Passeriformes; family Sylviidae; genus Hylia; species Hylia prasina. The sequence goes on along the minus strand of VYXD01000836.1, from coordinate 121,635 downwards.
TACAAACAAGCATAGAGCAAAGATAGTAATAGAAGTCGGGTCTCAAGTCTTGTTGTTTTTAAATAATAGATCAAACTGGAAAATGTCACAATGGACATCTGTCTTGGTTTGAAAGACAGGTTATCTGCTAAGGAGGGGCAAGACCTCCTTAGGAAATGTAGAATTCAAGCCCCCTCCCTCCAAATTATTGTAATTTAGGAAATTAAAGGGGCTTTCAGGCAGAGTTATGGGGTAGGGACAACAGTTCTTTACTAGTATTTATAGCAATGCTAACAAATCACAACAACTACAGCACTGATAATGGAACAGAACAGGAAAAAAGAAAAAAAAACCTCGAGGGAGTTTGTTTAACAAAACCCGAAGCAGTCCGATCTCTCGAGAGCACCAAGCTGGAACGGTGGAGAAATCCCGGGCTGGTGGGTGAGACCAGAAGCTCCCCAGGTGGCAGCTGGAAGGGCGGGGATGTCCCGGCAGGGCACGGCAGTGCCGGAGAGAACGGCGGCGGTGGGGCAGCGCCGGCCCGGCTCCAGCAGGGCAGGAGGAGGCAGCTCAGAGTTCCGGGGCACACGAGCAGATGATGGTAGATTTTCTCAGGACCGGACCCGGGGGCGGCAGCGAACTTCTCCCGCAGCAAGCAGCAGCCTCACTGTCCTCCTTCGATGCGGAGAGCAAAAGAGGTCGAAGCTGCCCCCACCCTGGTCCTTTTTACCTGCCCCTTAGGCCAATTCTTTGTCTCCTTAAGCATCCATAAGCACCCAATACTTAGTCTCCTAGCAACTATATGGGGAAAAATTCTCTAAGTAAAAGGAACAAACTTAACCCCCAACAACATCTTGATGAGTCATGAATAAAAGGTCAGAGTCACTTTTTATAATTATCTATTTGGAAACTAAAGTGTATTTTTAATAAATTTGTTAATATTATGAGGTATACAGCCTCAAAACTTGAGAAAAACTAAGTCATAGAAGCACAATAGTAATGAAATCCAGTACTGAAAAAAGCCTGGCACTTCAAAAACAATTAGCTTTTCTATATTTTTTGACCTAGAGGCAAAACCAATGCAGCTGTCACTCTTAGAATGGCTTATAGTAACACTCATTTTGAAAACTCACTTTACTTTTTGCCAATATTCATAAAATTTTAAAAGTGAAGGAGAAGGAAGGAATATAATTCATCTGAATAATTCTACTAAAGTGCTTCATAATTTTGTTGTATTGTTTTCCTTTAAAATGAAGGGCTTTGAAGCAAATTTGAAGCTATGAAGTCCAAACACTGTCTCCAATCTCCCAATGGTTTGTTTACTACTAGAAAAATACTATCCTTATTTTTTGTTATACGTGGTAAAAGCGTATATTGCTACTTATGACTGCTTGTAATGATTTCATGCAGATAACTTCAGCTATCAAGAATTATTGGTGCAATCTAAACTGTCAGCCTAGTGAGAAAATTTATGACCAGGTGTTTCAAATGTAAAATAATGGGCCAAAATCAACTTCTCTGCCAAATGAACTCCTCTCCCTGACACCACCTGAGAACCTTTTAATCATTTGCAAAGAAAATTACTGAGCTGTCTCCAAAACGTTGTTAATTAGTCTAGAAAAATGCTCGACTATCACGCATCTCAGATGGGATGTTAGAGCTAAGGTCACTGTCACTCCCCCAAATAAAAGAGGCTCTTGGAGCTCTCCTGGTTCCTGGAATGTGTAGCTCAGTACAGCAGTGGGCAGCACGGGTACCTGCATGAGGTGCCCCCAGAAACAGTATGGTTACTAGTGACATGCTGGAGCTCTGGCAATATGCATTTAAAAGGGATGCCTGAAGATTTAGGTGTCTTCACAGTAAAAAAAAAGTGATGTCTTGAAAAGAATGGTATTTATTTGGAGCATACACAAATACACTCAAATGTACAGAGGGGATGTGTGTATGTATATGAAAATAAAATATCATTAGTCCAAAGAGGGTTTTTCTGGCAAATTTTTAGTGTTGTATTAGTTTGATAAGGTCATCTTCCCATAGTAATTCTCATTAAGATCATCCCTTAAAATCTATAAATGCATTTTAATGCTTCAGATGCTTCCTAGACTTGAAGAATCTTAGTCTGATTATTAAACAGATGTGACATCAGCTCCAGATGTTGGAATTTAGGCTTGCCTCTATCTTTCTTACTTGAAGGGACAATGGGAATAAAAATCTGAGACAGAGAAAGAATGGGAAGGAAGTTTATCATACATTGAAAAAACTGGCAAACTTCTGAGAGAATTTGTTCCCTTGCATTTATGAATTTAAGCTAATGGCATTATCAGTTTTAATGACACTTTGATTAACTATGATTGGATCTTGATTTATTTTTTATTTAGGGTTTCTTGTTATGCATGTTCTGGTAAAAATAAATGAAGAAATTATCATGTCTGAGGATTCCTTGTGGAATACTGACTTCTGTTTTTTTAAAAATCATGGTGCTGAAACAGCACATGCTGAAGTTTAACTGTAGAAATTACTCATCAAAGTTGTTGTGCTTCATGTTTGAGCATAGTAACAGAGCAGTTAGAATTATGTGAGAGCAGTGAAATAGAATCCAGACCTGGAAAGATCAGTGACTTTGTAAAGAGGATCTGAACACAGAGTAATAAGCCCTTTAGTGGTTTTGGAGGAGTTACTTGCCTGCTGAGATTAAAGATAAAGCAGAACAAGAGTGTTCCACAGCTCTAATGGAAAGTTTACCGATTTGATCTAGTTCCAAATCACTATCTACCACTCACCCTGAATACTGCCTCTCCCAGCAAAAGTCAACAACAGCATCTCTTCCAAATGTGACATCATCTTTTCTATTCAGAAATCCTATTTTTAGTTATTTAGTTGATGTCAATTGAGATAACAGGAATTGTCTTTGCGTAGTAGATATCTTTGCAAAAAAAACCCCCAAACCCACAATAAAGCAAAACATCAAAAAAAGGAAAGATTAGTTAAATATATCTCCAAACATTGCTCCACCCCATCATCATCCTGCATATGTTTATTCTTTCCCCATTGTTTCTTAAGTATCAGTTTTCTAGCTCCTTAGAAAAGGTTTCCTTGAGAAGTAAAATTACACTTTGAGGAAAGTATAATATTTTTGTTTATATTTAAAATTTATAAATACCTACGTACAACAATGTGTCTGTCAAACTGAAAAAAATTCATAAAAGTTGTATCAATTGACTATTTTTGTACTTTATTTGTATTGTCCTACATCAGTACATCAGTATTATATATATATATACGCATATATATGTATATAAAAACTAGAATTATTTTCTAATTGTTTTAATTCCAAAACAGATTCTTTGCTTCAGTATTGCATCCTGTATAAGCTTTCCCACTTCTAAGGTAATTAAGAATTTAATCTGTTATTTGTTAAGTTCAACTTGGAGGCTGGTGAAGTTCTTAAATATTTTCACTTTTTTGTATTAATCTTTAATATGTTTGAAGATTATTTTTGAACTCTCTGGGAGTGTTCACCAGCTCAAAATGAAATGCCTAGCTGTCACTTACCTAGGTTTACTGAGGGCTGCATGGTTTGTCCACTAGCAGAGGCCAGATGTGAGCAGATGCTGGAAAGAGAAACTGTCAGTGTTGTGCCCAGAGCACTCTTTGGGCAAGATCCCACAGACTGACAGATTTGGAATTATTCAGAAAAGATTCCCACCATTTTCCCCCAGTGCATTTTTCCCCCTTCCCCTAGGCACATTGACCTTTTCATCCACCACTTCAAAACACCTCATGGTTCAGTTACTTAAACTATGTAAGCCTCTCACTAAACTAATTCTTCCACATTGCAAGGCTCTGAGCTACCCCATCTCTACTCTGCTCATTTTGGCTGGAAACTATTTCAAATGCTGGGGGGGGACACAACAAAAACAAACAAACAAACAAACAAGCAATAACAAACCAAATAAAAAAAACCTTTTATCTGTCTTTGGCCTGCATATGTTGTAAAACTTACCTAAGAAATACAGTTTGTCAGTTAGATGATATAATATTAACTCCCCACTATAAGCCTCATGAAACCTCACCCTGTTGCTCTAACACAGAGGTAAAACCATAACCAGTCCTACAAAGACTAGGCATTTCCTTCATCAATGTATACATTAAGAAGAGCATTTTCCCTTAATCATAAAGGGAAAGCTTAACGTCTTTTTCTCCATGAGCATAACAACATTTGGAGATCCTCTTGTTCTCTGGATCTTACTTTTCCATTACAAGGCTTTATTCTTTGAAACCCTTATCTTAGAACATGAGCAGGACATAACTGGAGATGGAGAGACAGGGAGCCTTCAATCAATGGTGGCAACAAAATAAAACACTTTCCAAACTGCTTCAAAAGTACACAGGAAACATTCTTCAAGATCTTTGCTCTTCTCCTGACTGACACAATGCAATAAGACAGGAACAGCAGGTCCTGTTAAACGTATGTTTTCAAAGACTTTTAATAGAAACATTTCATTCTATTCACATAGTGTTAAGTGAGAACTTTCATGAAAAAGTAATGGGAACTAAAGCTGTAGTCAGCTATAGGTCAGGGAGCAACCTCTGATGAATGAGTCTCTGTAGGAATTCACGAGCACTAGAAGACTAAAGTTCATGTATGTATTGGGACCAGACAACTTTCGTAGAGAGATAACTTGTTAAAGATGCAAAGGTGTACTAAATTGAAGCGTAGTTTTAAGGATAGGTTCACTGGATGGTGCTATGTTTTAAAAGTTTTGGACCTAAGCTGCAAATTGCATGTTTTCAGGTTTCACCCACTACTGAATATTCAACTACAATCTAAATATTTAGGGACTGATATACTTTTGTTTGCAATTGAAGAAGAAAAATATTGCGGGGGTCGGGGGTGGGTGTGGGTTAAAGAACGGTATGTGAAGCTCCTTATGCAAAAAAATACACTTAAGAAAATAATTGTTGCTTTTGTGCCTCAGTTCCTGTTTCTCAAAAGTGCTCTGTTTTCTCAAAGTGGTCCTGTTTTTTTGATCCCTAGAAATCATCCTATATGAGTCACCACTATTTTCTGACTATGCGCTTGAACACATCTAAAGTGCAGCATTTAGACAGGCAGCAGGAATGTTTCAGCACAAACAAGACCCTACAGTGTGGGAGCCACATGTAGTTGCCAAACCCATCTCCTTGTCCTGACCTTACAAGAAAGTCAGGAACTTCAAATAGATGAGATATTGCTGCAGCCTTTTCAGGAAGAACACTGAATTCAAATGCCCCCCAAGGGCAGGTATGAATTGCACCTCTGCAAAGCTCAGGTGACTGTTCTGAAATGTGTGGCTTCACAGAACTACACTGAAAGTAAGTCATATCCTGGCATGTTTGTGTGGAATGTAAGCAGAGATGTGTACTTCAGTTTGCTGCTTGGCTTACATTCCTCAGACAGAATAAATATACAGATACTGTGGTTTGTGCAGCCTTCATGAGGGAGAGAAAGGAACAGTCAAAATACTGTTCTTTCATCTACATTGAAATGACTATAATTTATTTATTTGCATAGGTCAAGGAAGGGGGTTGATTTCTAAAGTGCTAACCTCATCTCAAAAATTAGCAGACTGTTTAGTCCCCCCTTTACTTGGCAAAGGATATGTATGCACATGTAAAATGCTGACTTGCTGACTGTCTTACAATGGCCACAAGGATATGGTGTCAGATTCATATAAAAATTAACAGATTTTAAATTTTTGTACAAACGTTTGTGACATTTGGAAGGACGAAGAAATCACAGGAAGGGACAGGCAGAGATAATGGCAGATTAATAAAGATTTGTGTTTCAAAGAACAAAAGCACAGTTTTAATATCAGATATGCTTTTTTTTCTATGTATGCTACATCATATTGTTGCTCGATAGTAAAGACTACAGGATTTACTTAGGATCATCTTAGGATTTTTGACTTGAATGTAATTTGAAAGTTATTTCTTTTTTAGCATTTTATAATTCATGCCAGTTGAATTTGACTGCACAATTATCTACTAAATACTGAAAAAAAAAAAGGGGGGCAAATTCTTAAGTGAATAACTTAGATGGTGAAATATTTGTAGCATAATCTTTTTACTGTCACCTCCTTCAGCTGATTTTTATGCACATCTAAAACACCTCTAAAACTGTGGGAAGAATTTCACTAAATTCATCTGGGATTGTATCAGGGTTTTAGTTCTTATCCTGCAAGCCTGTAAATAAATTTCTTCTTAATTTGGAACACTGAAGTCTTTTAAAAATTAGTTAGGAGGTATGTATATGTTTTTAACAAACCCTTTACTACAAGTCTGCATACAGCAGCAAACTGATTTCCTGTCTCTCAGATCAGGCCCTCAAACTGTCAGTGTCACTAGTGAAATCGCTACTCCACAGCTGCTGGCAGGAAGTTCTGAATACCAACTTTAATAAAAAACTTTATAAATAAACAGTGTCAATGTTATGCAGTTAGTGAACAATTCTCTGACATATGCATAAAAAATAGTGCATCTATTTATTTTTTCGTATCGAAGCCTTAAGTAAAAGAACCTGCAATATTTTTGACCCAACTAGCAATGCTAGTACTTTCCAAACTAGTAAATTCCACCAAGACTCTTCCTTTTACGATAATGGCCACTACTTTGAGGAAATACTTTTGGAAGTTATTTCCCAGAGCGCTATAAAATGCATTTCTGTCTATCAGTGATGATCTAAGATGAAAAGGCTCAGAGGATGAGGCATAGCAACAGAAACAACATATTGAAAACTAGAAACTTCTGGGACTTGCATCACTGCCAGCAGCTGATTCATTCACCAGGTACATTGCAATTGGTGGCTGTGCATCATGTGGGTCTCTGAGTCTCAGTGCAAGGGTACCTGAAGTGAGACAACACCACCTGAGGAACCAAGAGCAGTGGCAACTTTTGAAACTCTTCCCACCGCATATGACATACATACACCTTCAGATGGAGGCCTTGCAGTAAAATAATCTGTAATTGTCACAGTCCCATTATTCCTTTTCTGTGGTATTGAGTGAGAATTTTTGCAACTGCAGTTACTGTCTCAGATTTTGTCTCCAGGTTTGACTTTCAGACAGCAACTAATAACTATAAGAAAAAATCCACAAATTCACATATGGCACAGAAGAGCCAAACATTAAAAAACAGCCATCCTTACAATACCATGTAAAGTATACAAAGGTTATCACAAATTGGTGCTGATCTATGGAAACCTGGATGACCTGTAAGTCCACTTATCTCTATCTGTGTCTCATTCCTCATTTAAATCATTGCAGGGAATAGAAAAGAAAGCTATAAAAAAAAAATCTGGTTTTTTTTGTTTTGTTTAATTTTATTTTTTTGTGTGTTTGGGTTTTTTTTTTTTTTCCTTTATTTTTTCTCTTTATTTCTGTAATGGTGTGAGAAACTAGAGTATAAGGGAACAAAGTAACAGATTTGACAATATTGAGTAATCAGCAATTTTGTGCATGATACCATTCATTTCCGAATGCTCTGGAGAATTAATGACAATGTATTTGGTGACACAAAGAAGAAAGGTATCTGTCTGTATCAAATAACCTTTGTATGTCAATGGAAATTCTATAAACCAAATGAAAAAGAAATCCATCAATAACTGGATCCCAGATTTCAAAATGGGTACTTTGTGGTTAGCATATATTTCTGGAAATTCAGTAGAGGAATGGGGCTTGGATATAAAAACCTATGAAGCTGATATGGCTAAATTGATAGAACTGTTTGATTCCCACTGAAAGTGTCAGTGTCATCTGTCTTCACTCCGCTTTGCCCCTTGTCCTTTCTAAACCTTAGACAAGTAGTCATTTTGGCATGTATCTGGTCTCTGCCAGGCCTATTCAACTCTCAGAAAATATTGAATTTTCATGTTTTTATGAATCTCTGCCAAATTATGGAGGAGTGTCTGCTTAGTGAGGACCCAGAAGAGTGCTTTTGCTGGTGGGAATTGATGGCCAGGAGCTGGGATGGGCTCTGCAGTTGAGAGACCCTTCTGACAGCAGCTGGACATTAGGTCAGCACATCAATCCTGTTTAAACACACTTGCAGGTGCAAATTTAGTCATACTGATTCTTTCTGCACAGTCTGTCTTTACCCGATTTGCTTTGATGCATTTTTCTGTCTTTTTGTTTGTAGCCTGAGATTTTATTTATGATTTTCTATCAATCACACCAAGAGCTCTCAGGCTCTTTGAGGTTGTTCCAGATTTCCAGCATGCACCAGTTCACTGCTTGGTATTGCAAGGAATTATATCCAAGCTGAATAAGAAATTATATCAACTCTGAATGTTGGCCAGTGTCAAGGAGTGCATAGTTTTTAATGGTTTTAAGAGGTGCAGTCTTTCTTGCTTTGCTGTAAAGGCATTAATGAAGAATCAGAAGTCTCTACTCTCCAGTAGGACTAAGGCCTCAGTAAAACACCAGCTGGAAATATATTGTTGCTTTGTGACTTCAAGACTGAGCCTGAGAGAGCTATAAATCAGCAGTGTCAGCTTAGTAACAGCTGTAGAAGGTTGAGAGTCCAGAATTATGTTCTTCCCTAGGTCATATTCCTTCCGGGCCTATGAATAAAAATGGCCTTTGGTGCCAGTTTAGGGTAGCAAATTAGTCCATCACCAAGTTGTTTTCACTCTCCGAGGACTAATTCTGGGGCCCAGACTCCAAAGCCGTATGTTTGCTCTGTCTGCTTCTAGTGTACTCCAAACTCCACGTTTTTAAGGGAGGTACTTTGTGAAAGCTTTCCCTGCCACAGAAACTAACATGAGTTACTCTTCAATGGAGCAGTGAACAGGATCCTACTGTACCTCACACATCTGCTGCAGATACACTTGCCTCTCCTCAGATCCCATCAGTCTACTTTGGTTAACACCTAATAAATCCTAGAGAAACCTTCCTTTGCACAATTTGTTTATAGTGTAATGTCCATGTCTTTGATAGTAATCTTCAGGCAAACATCTGTATTCTCAGTGTCAGACAATGAATTGCTTTTCACACATTTGTGAACATTTTTCCTCTAGGTTAATATCACATGAACACAGTTCCTTTTTCAGTTACCTGACAAGACTTTTTACTCAGCAGTGATCTTCATATGTATTTTTAACTTCTTTTAAAACCAAATTCTATGCGCTTGTCGACAGATGTCATATTGATCTTTTAAATACATTTCACTTAACTACAAATAATCTCATAACAGTTTTGAGATGCTGGTTTTTGAATAGTTTTCTTTCCTTCTTTTTTGTCAAAACATGAAAAAAGTATTCTCAATCTTTAACTTCAACTGTATTGCTTTTCATATATTCTTCTGTCTGCTGAAAACATTATTGTCTCTTGGTATTTATCACCCTGAGAGCAGTGTTATACACAGATGTTCCATCTCTAACCACACAGAGAGATACACACAAAGTCTAAAAGAAGGAAACTAAGATATATCTTTGTAAAAAGGGTGGAAGTGTAAGAGCTTCTCATGTAGCTAATTTGGATGAGCAAGACATGACTCTGTAACTCATTGACAAGCATCTAGAAAATTCAATACATTTTTATGCATAAATTGAATTTTTCAATCTTTTCAGACCTTGATATATAACCCCAGATAGAGCATGAATCTGTTCTCATGCTTCCTAAAAAAATATAATTTTTCTGTCTCCAAACTTCTTTTGCCTTAACTGAAATACATGAAAAGAAGTCAGATAAAGACCAGTTTCACCAATGTTTTCAGTAGCAGAATTTGTTACTTCCATTCTTCATGTAGTCAGTAGATTCTGAGATATTAGGCTTACAAAAGTTAGGCTTTCCTCCAGTTACTATCCAGATATACTACTGATTTTGAGGCAAGCAACTTTTATAAAACTGTGTCAGACTTTTCAAGGCATTGACTATTTCAATTGAAAGATCACTAGGAGCTCTCTGCTGTTTGAATATGAACCGCTGCTCTTGAGGGTGAGAATGAGTGTTATCACTTTAAATCAGACATTTGATGAATCAGTAGGCTTTTTATGTTTGTAAAATTTGTCAGGTGCTCAAGGAAATCTATTGATTTGTGACATTAAGATGTCACACACTACCCTCTTTTTCTTGTCCATTGTAAAATGTCATCATTCTCATCATATGTGTGAAAGGAAGCACAAGGATGAAAAAGCTGTAAGGTGGGCTGGAAATTCTTGGCACAAACTTCATCTGTGTACTTCACAAACAAAACTCAGAATCTCACATTATCAGTCTTCAGAGAGATAATGACATACCTTGTCTTCTCACAGTAGTTTGTATCATATTGCAATTAACATCAGAGGGAATTTTGCTGTAGACCCAAGGTAAGGTGTACAGAGCCCTCACAGAGCAGAGCCCATTCAGTGACTTCTCTCTGTCACAAGGCACAGAATGCACATCTCATTGTGTGTTGTGTGGGCAGCAGGAGGGCTGCATCTCTCTTCTCCTCCTCCACACACTTCTCCAAATTCAGTCTTACAATTGCAAAAGTCATGTGTATGAACACAGGTTTGTGAGAACAGTGTGGCAGTGCTGTTGTGAGCTGAAACTGAAAGTTTTCACACAAAACACAAAGTGGAGAGAGAATAGGAGAAGAAGGAAAAGAAAGAAAATTCAAGGAAAAATGTGAACATTTTTTTTGGTTTGATTTTGGAAAGAATTTCCATTTCTGAGTGTTTGTGAACATTTCCTGTTTTAACCTTTACCACTTGTGTTGAGAAATAATATATTATAATATGTTATAATACATATGAACTTAAATTTTTATGATAATAATTTAAATTTAAATTTGACCTTTTTCCATTAGGTAGCTGAAACAAGAAACAACATTTCTGTTCTCTTTTGCATTCATTACAACAGGTCTATGTTTAGTGAAAAAAGATAATACACACTCTTAAAGGAATTTTTAAAATTAATTTTAGCAGCTGGTGTTGTTAACCAGAAATATTATAGTCTAAAAAGCATTCATAATTTGAATGTCTCACAAATTTATCTGTGTATCCACTCATGCTTTATTTATAAGATTTATATGAATTTGGAATTAACTTCATTACATGAGCTATTGACTTCCAGTAGTCATTACTGAACAGTTCTGAAGGTCACAAAGAATTTTGTAAGAAGTAAAAAATAATCATCTTAAGTAGCAGATTTTGTCATCTGCTTGGTAAAATTTACCAAAATAAACTGGAAGAGAAAAATGTGCTTATTCCCCTTATTTAAAATTGTGTCATGCCAGTTACCCAATTAGTGGATAAACTGGGTAGTGATAACAGAGGAAACCAAATCTGTGTATATGAAGTTACTGTTTAAGGTTTCTAAAAGAGAGTGAAAAGGGGAAAGCACAGATTATGTAAAAAGTAAATTTGTAATAAAAATCAGGGAATTCAGTTGAACATAATCTCATCTATGCTTTAGTCAAATAACTGTAATAGTTTTTGCTGGTACCTGCTCCTTCTTGACATAGCAGTGAATCTGAATCTGAACCTGGCTGTCTGGTTTGTATTCTGGATAGAAACTTGAGACTTTCCATATTTTGATTAAGAGCTTAGATAGACTGCTAGATGACCTTGTCTCCATGATCTATGCAAACACCTATCTAGAATTTGTATTTTTGCCCTTCTTCAAGCAATTGAATTTTTGGAGGGATAGGTTTTTATGCTTCAAAACAGAAAGACACCTGTAAGCCAATATATACATTAAACAGCTAAAACAAACAAACAAAACCTAAAAATTCAGTATTGTGATTCCAATTTAATCTGTAATTACCTCATTACTTTGTCCATTTCTTTTTCCTAATGTTGAAGACACCAACTTTTTCCTTGCTATGTCTTCACCTGAAAGTTGTTAAAAACCACTAGCACAAATTTGATTCTGCTTTTCTTAAAATACACCTCAAATTCCGTAACAATACTTTGTGTTCCATCCAATCAGGTGAGCAGGCAGTTAACATTTAGATGAAGATGTTACTTCATTTTTCCAATTTACAGCAAAGGTTTATTTCTTGAGACTTCCACAGCTTTTCCACAAGTTTCAGCTAATTTTTAAAGAGTAGACATATTTACTCACAGATTTGTTAGATGAAAATATTAACATTACAATAAATAAATTTTAAAAGTACTCTTCTCTCCAAGTTACAATTTGTACATACAGTATGGATATGACTAATTTAATTACAGTTTTGTAGAGTACTTTTTTCTACCCAGAAAAACCTGGATGCTTCAACTTAGATATTAATCTCCATCATATTTTTATCTACATTCACCTGGATACAATGTTCATTTTCTGGGACAAAATATCCTTTGCCTCTCCACTACTTGAATAGCATGTTATTTTAGAATACATGTATATGTTGATCTTCCCTGAAATTTCTGTAGTACCACAGTTCATTTTCCACAATCTTTTACTTGTTCTTAAAGTCAGCTAGCTGCAGTATTATTTGGTTTACTTCAGCTAAACATAGCATGTGGAACATATGGCAAAGAAGAAGATGCCATGTAAGGTCTTGGGAAGCTTCTGTTTAAAATTCAGCTCTGCTTTCCATTTCAGTCTTGCTTTTCTTCACTCCCCTCTTATTCTGTGGAACTTTCTAAAACAACTTAGATGCTAAAAAAGCAATAATGTAAAAAAAATAAAATTGACAAGGTTGTATAAGGCCCAAGAAAGGGTGAAAAATTAGAAACAGATTAATGGCAGCAGGAGGAATGGGACTGTAATAGGAGGAGTGAAACACAGCATTAGTCATGTTTTCCTGTTGGATAATATTTGCCTATTTTGTGTATGAGCAGATGCCCTTGCTCTTCACAACAATGTTTCAAATATAAATCCCATCAGTTTGGATGGATTCTATCTGGACTTGCAAATTATGTTACTGGAGATCATTCTTCTGTTTTCCTTGCTTTCCTTTGCTGTTTTCTTTCTGAAAGATGCACAGAGACTCCCATGTGCAATCTTAGAGCTAAAATCGAAGACAGCCCAAAAGACGCAATAAAGCTTTGCTGAGCAATTCCTGTTCTTGCAATTACAGTGCATTTTCATTAAATGGATCTCCTGAGACAACTTCTCCAGGTGCAAGATTGTTGTAGGTTTGTGGCTCTCAAAGGTGCTGAAATTCTATACCTCTTTATTATCCTCTACATCGCACTATTTCATACAGCTCTTCTGTCTCGCATATTCCAACAAAACCTGACCAAGTGAGAAGCTGCCACTTTAGCAAGAATGCCAGCCACACACAGCCCAAAATGTACAGCTTACAGTTCTGAGGCATTGAACTATTCTCATTATGAAAGTTCCAATACAAAAATACTATCCTTTTAGGGAAAACTACTTTTCCTGGAGAAACAATGAGGTATCATACCTAGTATACACAACAAATTAGGAAGTTTTACTGATCTCTGAAACTGCCCCCCCAAAACACAAACCCAAAAACAAACAAACCAAAAGATTCTGCAAATATGGAGTTTGAGATAGACCAGTAGCAGTAAAATTAAAATACTTTCTTTATAAACACTTTCAGGATATGTGCAGAGTTTGACAATACCTATTTAAAGAGCAAGAACATTAAGAAGGTGTAGACAAGAATAATGCGTGTGTTGTGTTTCAGAGGAGAAAGGAAGTTTTTTTAATCAGTGGACAGAAAAGCAGTTCAAAACTAAGACTGAGTAAGAATAAATGCTCATAATTTCATAACATTACTGTTAGGCAATACAAGAGATATTAGACTCTAATGTAATCCTGGGATGTTCAGTACTGGACATACATTTCTTTCTACACTATTGAAAAGGAGTTCAACTTCTTTTGTAAATGAATGATTCAGATTTTCATTCAGAACCTGTCATATGTATCTCCACCTTTGACATGTGATTGGGATGTTCTTGTTTAGTTTTATAATTATAAGTCTTGTTTATCTTTTGGGTACATTAATGTTTCCATATTAGACTCAGTGTTTTTGTGACAGCTCACCAAATATTTGACTTTCTCATGTTGGTTTGATCTTGTGTCCTTTATAAAACTTTACATTCTCCCAAAGTGCACTGTGCAGTTTTTTACACAGTATTTTTTGTGGAAGTTAAACTTCTTCATTAATACACCATTGAACAGCAATGTATGTTTGTGACTTTTGTATATTATCTCTTTATTTAATTTGCTTTTTTAAGCCCCAAGAAAGACCATCAGAATTATTCTTCAGCAAATATTGATTATTTACAATATTAATATGACTAACATAATTAATATTAATAATATATTTATTAATATAAATATTAATTTTGTGTACAAAGAAGATTTAAATAAGGCTTGCAGTACATTTACATTGAATTTTAGACCGCCAAGCTTTTGCAGTGTTTCTTTAAGATAAGAACAAAAAGACATCGTAGGTATCTATTCTCAGTATGAGATAGTAATGTAAACTTACCACTGGATTTTTTAGATAGACGGTTTTACACTAGATAGTTACTTTTTAAATGTGTTTAATGAGAATTATTTTCATAACTCCTCTTTGCATAAATTACTGTATTGATTTTCCAGACTTTTATGCTCACTTATCAGTAACCAAAGCTATATAGAGAAAAAAAAGGATCTAACTAATTCTTTTCCTTCCTTCATTGTTAGCCTGACTTTATGTATTACAACTTGCACCTCAATACACATGTTTGGAGATTGTTCCATGCTTGACTTGAATTTAGAAAATAGATAGGATTAGATTGTAACCAGTAACTTTGCAATTAGCAATACAAAGAAGTTTCTAATTTCTTTAGTACTTTTGTCTGGATTGAGCACCAAGCTGTCACAGACCTACCAAATGCATAATAAAATTAGGTTTAGCTTCTTTTATGAAGAGGTTTATGCATCTTAATATCTGAAAAAAATCTGTGATCCTAGAGCTAGCCAGATGCTGTGTATAAGTAGAGACAAAGTAGACAAAATTTTTTTGAAGTATCCAACCAAAAAATATAATTTTTGAATAATAGAAAAAGAAAAAATAATTAAAAATTGAAGTTATGCTTAGAATGGCTACTGCAATCATGGTCTCACTTAGGGGAAGTTTATGATCCTGGCTTAGTGCAGTGTACTGTAGGCTAATCAAAGATGATTTTCTATGAATTATCCTGGATTAAAGAGATATATAGTATTCAATGGACAACACAAAAGCACATCATCTGTTAATATCTGTAGACAGATATTGACAGACAGTTCTCTATCAGAGACAGTCTGCTACTAGATACAGTGCTAACAAACAACTCATCTGACTTTAATGCCTATAATATCAAAGGTGAACACGATGATGTGGAGCTGCCTGCCCACGTCCTGGGTTAAAGAGGGCGTGTTTTGGCCAGTACATCAGTGAGCTGACCTGTGTTTATGACCAATGCACAGTATACCCAAATTAGAATGACTGCTCCCAGCAAATGCAGCATCAAGTACAAAGCTGTAATATCAGCAATGAACTTTCTTTTGGACAATCTTAAATAGGTTCAAAATCTTAAACTAAAAGAACACAACACCTTCTGTCAGCCGGTAATACCCTAAAGGCTGTAAGAGTTCCTTACAAACGCTCTAGTGTGAATAAGGCTTCCTAAAGGAACAAGTAATACAGCAGGAAGAGAGATCTTGTTCTTATATCAATTATCTGTTTCATGATACAAAAAAGAAAACAGGAAGAGATAGGTTGCAAAATAGCCTGTCAGATACACAATGAACTCTTCCCAATCCTAAAGGCATACAACAGACACGGCTTTGAAAAGAGCAGCCTCAAAAGAAAAGGAAGGGTCTGTCTGCATAAGGACACGGGAGAAATTAATTGAATGATCTACAAATGTGGATTTAAATTGCATTAGTTAAATCACATAAAAATTATGTAAATACCCTGCCTAAATATTAAAGGGATCTAAATCTGATTTAACATAATCTACTTCCAAGGCAAAGTAAGGTAAAATGAACTAAGACTATTTTAATTCTGAAATGAGGTGTTTGCACAGTCATATAATGAAGTAAATGCAATCTAGTTACTTAGGATTAATTTTCTCAATTACATTGATGTAAAAAGCCTAAGAACTGAGTGTGTTTTGCAAGATGCACAGCTATACTTCTTTCTAACAATCTCTCAAAGCATCTATGTTGTACTCAGTACATGGGACTCAATATTTCAACAAAGACAAGATAGACTAGGACTGAAATATTCTAGCTAACACATGATTTGCTTTGGAGTTTCTTCCTCACTTCTTTTAATACAGCTATTTGAAAACTGAGGTAGATAAGAGAGAACATTAGGGAAAGGAACATTAGGTTCCAAGACAGTCACAAAATGAAAATCAAATATTTATGAGAAAGAGTTGACAAAGGATTTGACCAGCTAAATGTTGTCAGTCTTTGTTAGGCAGTTAGTTTTTCCCAAATAATGTATGGAAAAATGGGCATGAACCTCAAAGAACATGTCCTACGGTGCTCAATACGAATAGATACTTTCCATTCATCCTAGAAGCAGCTACATGCACTACTGAAGGACGGAGCAAATCCCTTAAACTTGCCCTGGTATTAATAGCCTATTAAGATCACATTACAAAAGTCTAGCTGTTATCAATATCAGAAGGAAACTCTTAATATTGAATTGTTTTAAAACATTACAATAGGACTTTGAATCAAAAAGTTATTAATTTTATCATGTAGAAGAACTTATTCTGATCTCTTTCAAACCTTCTTCTATTCCTAAATATTGTATTATATCAATGAGACTAGGAGTCTCATATTATTTTTTAAGTTGAGCTTTTGAGATTAGTATTATGTGTTTATATTATTCCTCCTCAAGGCCATCCATTATTTCCGATTAATTTTAATTAAGCCAGAAAATGGCCTTTTATCTCTGTACTTTCAGTAGCTGCTCTGTGCTAACATTTGTTTACATATAATAAATATCTTAACCCTTCAGCAGCAGCTTGAGTTGGAGTGCTGGTAATAAAGACATATGGAAATAAGGACAGGAGAAAAGCATTAGAATGAAGTGGATTAAGTTGGCTGAGAAGTCAGAAAGGCCCACATAACAAATGATGCTACAAGAATGTCAGGGCTGAATAAATACCAAATTGATTTAACTGGGTTACTTCCTCAAGGTCACACCTAAGTGATTATATTTGTGGCTTTTTGCCACGCAAATTCTATTTGGATTAGTGAAGAGTAAAGCAGTGCCCTGGAGAAAAAGAAAATGTACTGGTAATTTCCACACCATGGAAGCAGTTCTCTTTGATAATATGCAATTCTTATGTTTTCCAAATATAAGAGATTTTTGAAATCCCAGGTTAAGTGACTAACTCTTATAATACTGCACAGAAATTACATATTACCTGCCATCTGTCCCCCACTTAGCCAACTGGAAAGAAGCTATTAAATAAAATCTGGCTACTGATCATAGACTGTGCACTGTATAGTACCCTCATTAGTTCCTAGAACCTGCATAGTGACTTGAAAGGAGAAGGAGTTTAATAATAATGACTAATTGTACTGACAAATCTTTCTTAGTTTTGGTTGAAATTTTACATTTCCTGCAGTCAAGACTCTAATTCAAGGAAAGCCAATGTAGCCAGTTTATATAGCCTTGGTTTGTTGGATATTGAAAAGTATAATGCTCAGCAGTATGCAATTACTTCTTCAAAAATTCCCAATTGATAAAGATTTTTTTAATTACAAAAATTTTTTTGATAATATGAAGTAATTTAATTTTAAAGAAGCATCAAAAAGCATTATGTAACATTGAGTTATGCATAGTTATCTATGATACTTAAAACATGCTTAAATTGAGAATAAACATGCTTAAATTGAGAATATTTGAAGTTTTATGCATGATTTTGAGTTAACTTTTATTTTCTATTTCTACTCTCT
Organism: Hylia prasina; assembly: GCA_013397195.1. Lineage (NCBI taxonomy): Eukaryota > Metazoa > Chordata > Aves > Passeriformes > Sylviidae > Hylia > Hylia prasina. The sequence continues at coordinate 103,768 of VYXD01000836.1, read as the reverse complement.
TTTTTCAGAATGTGTTATTGTTATTCACAATTGAACGAAGGTGTTATGAAGCCCTAAAATTCACTGGGCGGTAGAAATTTTAAATCCTTTTTCCTTTACCTACAGACCATGCAGTTGTCATACTGCATGGGATAAGCAAAGAATATCTTCCTGATGGAATGCTTTATTTTTAGAAGGGATTGGTTTTGGTTTTGGTAACAAATGCACAATTTGATTTTAAATCCAAGGTGTGGTTCATGTATGATACAATTTTTTTTTTATGTCACAGAAACCACTTAACAATTTTTGCTCTTGAACTCTGCTTTAGAAGATACTAAAGAGACCTCAACTATTGATCTGTTATGATAGATCTGAAAAGTAAAAGCAGATGATACTGCAAGTGAGCCCATTGATGGCCATCAGCTACACTACAATTCCCAGTAAAATTTCCTGTTTTCCTTCACCGCTTTCAACATTTATGAAGGTCCTTTGAGTTTACCAGACTGAAGTTCTAAACTAGAATTAAGTTTCAGAAATCTTCTCCATCATATTTAATTTGTATTTTTTGAAAGTTCTGTTGCAAAAATTCTTGCAGATGTTCTGTGGAACTACTGTAGTGTTTCCATTTCTTCCTTACCCTGTCCTGTGCCAATATGAGTACAGAAATGTGAGAAGAAATATGGGGTTTAGGGGTGATCATTGAACTTCTGACCAACATTTATTTTTTTCCATATGTTCCGTGTTACCAGAGAGAAAAAAATATACCTGGAAATGAGGCAGATGATTATCTCTGTGAGTCTAGAAAGCAAATTTTATTTTTTGCTTGAATTAATGAAATACTACCACTGTGCTTGTACTCTGGAAAAGAAAAACAAACCAAAACCTCTTCACAAGCCTGCTAGGATTTCTGAACTGCATTTGTTGCAGTGCTAAAATAGTCTGCCTGCAATTTTGCATTGAAAATGTTTCCTTATTGAACTATGTGCCAGTTATAATTAATAATTAATGTTGGTTGTACCCTAAAGTTTTATACCTATTAAGCCTTTTATGAAAGGATTTAATAAGTAAAATAAATTTTGTTGTGTCTAATTTGAAGCAGATAGGTTTTAGAGTTTCAATGGTCAAAAACTTAATTTCCTCAATAGTTTTTTTCATTTCAGTCATGCAATTTATTGTATAATACAATTCTCTTAGGAATACTGTAAGACAAGGTATTACTTATATAATTATTCTGTAAAGTACTTTGGATCGTGACTTTGGATTTTTTACTTCCTTTATTTCTACTGGGCTTCTTTAGCACCAACTAGAGCTTTGATTTTATCATGAGTCATAGAATGCTTTCATAAATAAATACTAAAATGTGGTTCTATTGTTTTCCATTTACAGTGCACCAGGATCCAGACAAGTTTACTGAGTCCATTATGTTGAAGTTAATTTCTCCGTTTGATTGTGTATATCAAAAAAAATGTAGTACATACAGAAAATAAATGATCCCTTTCATAACAGAAGAATATAGAGACTACAATGAGAAACTGTGTTGATTGGGCACTGGTGCTGCTGATGACTTCAAACATTTCTAATGCCCCCTTCCAGATTTGCATTACGCCTCAAGTTTTTTAAATATCTATATAAGACTTTCAAAAAACATACCCCAAAAGTCCTGGAAGAATATGTAAGTTGTAATTAACACTCCTTTACTCTTGCCAAAACAGTGAAGTAAAATGTAAACAGGATTAATTTCTCTTTTTAACCCAAAACTTTGTTTCTTTATTTGTGTATTCTATCAATTTGTCATTCTTCTTTTGTTTTAACAGCTACAGCAGAAAAAAGTGGATCTTTTCATGGTCTATAAAGGGTCTAAACTAGATAAAATGTTTCACGGTTATGTGACCACACTAACATTGTTCCACTTTAATGTAATTTATATTTATTTTGTAATATTCTGTACTTTTTGAGCCTTGAAGGGGAAAAAAAGTTTTAAAAAGAAAAAAGTAGTGAGGGAAGAGAAGTCGTTTGGTGTCTTTTTTTACAAAAATTCATCAGGAAGGAAGCTGAATCACCAAAATTAATTAATATTTGCACCAAGTTCTTTGACCTGAATTTCTACACTTCAGTGTTTGTGTGACCAAAAGTTGTTTGTATGACCAGACTGCAGTTAAAATTCATCAAAAACCCCCTTTTTTGTTCTCCCTTTGCAGATGAGCATCTTGTGTTAACCCTATAACATATATATACTTCATAGAATCATAGAATATGATTCAAGTGGGAAGGGACCCCTAATGATTATCAAGTCCAACTCCCAATTCTTCCTTGCTCCAACTTTTAAAGAACTTTTGATACCAGAATAGAAAATAATTAAAGGAGTCATGACCTTGCATTTACTTTTCAAATATTTATAATTTTCTATCATAAAAAGTTTTCCTTGATAGTTTATGGACAGCTAAATGAAGCAGCTGATTATCTTAATATTGCAGAGCAGTGCCTTCTGAATGGTTAATGGCCAGAAGCTGCAGCCTTAACATTGTTGTTGAATGACATCACTGAAGACTTATAGAAGGCCCACACACAAGTCTTTAGTGGTAGCCAAGGTCAAGTGGGTAATGACACTGGAAGTGCCTATGACAGCCCATGGCAATTCAAATGACACTTGTCTCTGTAACTGGTCTATGTTCTTTGCACAAATAGTACCCAGCCTGGCTTTCTCTCAGACAACAGAGACAGTTGACAGAAACCTCAGTGGCTGTAGAGTCTCGTTGCCTCTGCCTGTCTCAGAGATTGAAATAAAACCCTGAAGGCCAGTCCTCATTTGTACCCCACTGAATGTTCTCTCCCATGGAAAGAAACAGCCGGAGCGCTGTTTTGTGTCACCACAAAAATCCTTTAGTGCAGAACAAAATACTGCCAATGCCACTGCATATTCTGAATCCAATGCCTGGGCCTTGTTGGGAGAGCAGATAATCCCATTGTAAAACCGAGTTAGGGCATCATGATCGTTATCACCCTGCATTGAATACCAGAGGAATAAGTAATGATGAGGCACTTATTGCAAAGTGTTAGGGAGACATGTCTTTTATATTTTATATGCAATAAAAGATGTGACTGGAATGCAAGACAACATTAGTTTGATTGCTTGCACCTGGACTTTGGGAGTTGTTTGTATCTTTCTCATTTTCATATCAAATGTATGTGTCCTCAGACAGTTTCTTAATTTTTACAATGTGGTTTTTTTCACTTTTTATTTAGCTATTTCATAAGTGAAGGCATTTGAAGTAATATCTCAATCCCTTTTGTGCTTTATTTACTCATGACACACTCACAGCATAGCTGTAATTGTCTGGAGAATAATGATTCAGCGCATGAAACTCTCAGTGTATGACATTTGCTTTCATTCTACATGGGATCTAAACCAAAACAATCCCAAAACTTTTTTTTTTTTAAAGAAAAAAAAGAAAAAGAAAGAAAGAAAGAAAGAAAGAAAGAAAGAAAGAAAGAAAGAAAGAAAGAAAGAAAGAAAGAAAGAAAGAAAGAAAGAAAGAAAGAAAGAAAGAGAAAGAAAGAAAGAAAGAAAGAAAGAAAGAAAAATGTGTCAAAACAGATGTTTTAAGAAGGGGAAAAAATCCCAGTGTTTTTAGCTTTTCTCTTTCTGTCTGTCTCAGTGTCAGCAAAAGTAATCAGTTGAATATGTATCTTAGAGGTCTCCTTGCATAAAAGAAGAGTGAAAGTAAAATGCTTCTAGTAAAATATCCTGGGTTTTGAAATGAATAGATGAAGAATTCAATCCAAATATATTATCTCAATGTTATTATCAGGTATGTCTATGAACACTTCACAACACACCCTCATACCTTTCCTTCACAACAGATATAATGCATGGATCTGTTTCAGAAGAAACACAATAAAGTACTCACAGAAGCAAAAATATATTTGTGAATACAAGACAGTCATTTACACTTTGCTGTATGTCCAGATTTAATACACATATAACATGTAAAGGAATTCATCAGCTCATTTCCTTTTTCCTGACAGACTCATTCTTTGCACAGACTGCTAGCAGGAATCACTTAAAGGATGTCAGGCAGAACAATAGCATTAGGAATGTTAGTCAAATCCTGCTGTAAAGACCAGCAAAATGTGTCTTGGGTACTTAATCTTATCAACATCACAAGTCAAAATCATATTAATGCGCAAAGGGCTGTCATTCAAATAAGAGACGGACATTGAAGGAAGTAATTTCCTCATTACTAGCCTATCTCCAGATCATGTCATTATAGAACAATATTCATAGGAGTTCTCTGAAAATATGTCATCAATGCTCTCTTTACACACAGTTAAGCTATAGAAACAGAAGTCTGAGCAGGAAAAAAAAAAAAAAACAAACACCTCTAGTAAACTGCCTACTGTGTACGGAGTTCTGGTCAGAGCAGAAATAAAATACTGCATTCTTAATAAATACTGTTTTCTTTATGTGTGAAAACTGTTGCTGTTGGAAGCTGAAGTCTGGTCTGAGCATAGTTTTTTTTTAACTGGTAAAATGCTGTTGGCTTGGTTAATTTTTCCCTTTATACTGGGATATATGCAATTAAGCACTTATTTATATCAGTTCCACTTCTTGGAGAAGAAGAAATAAACTACTAGTGAACACAATTTCATATCAGTAAGCCAGTAAACAAAACCACACATAAGAAATTGCACTGCATAAATCTTTTAATATAGTCATAACAGTACAAGTCTTGTGTAAAAACCTTTTGGAATACAGCAAGTATCCTGCTGATCTGTACTCATTACTGGGATTATTGGCACTCTCTGACAGAGCCTTAACAATATTTGCGATGTTTCTGCTTGTATTTTATTACTTCCCATTCCCATCATAGCTAAATAGAAAAGTTGTGAAGAAGATAGCATTAAAAATAGTTAAAGTAATTATTTAGTAAGTATATCATAGCTTATAAAATGTTGATTTACCTTTTGGTGAAGCTTTCTGAGTAGTGAATTATGAAGGGTTTGATAGCATAAAGAGGGAAGTACATTGTAGACTTACCTGAACCAGTTTGCACATTAATTGTCTGTACCTTTGCAGACAGAGGAACCCTTTCATTCCCATATTACTTCCCATACATATTGCTCTCTTTAAAACATCTCTTTCTCAGTAGTATATATTTTATTATCTTTGTTGGGGAAGAAAAACATGGGTTCTCTTTTCCCTGATAAACTGAGCAGAACTTCACATCAAGCTTCCACATGTAAAAAAATAAAAATCTTTTTAATTCACACTTTACAGGCCATATTTGATTATCTGCTACATTTCTAAATAGGCTGTTGCTTATTATTACCTGAACAGTGTTGCCTGCAGAAAACTTAATTATAACAGAAGCACCATTACACTCCTTGATTTTTCCATCTGCATTTTGACTTCTCCGCTTTAGGCAATGGTAAAGGCATCAAATTCAACACTGTTTATAACAGTTGGGTCATTCTGTCAATCATTTCAGGATAAAAATAAAAGAGATTGACATTGTAAAAAATAGCAGGCTATTGATAATGTTAACCAGTTCAGGAATCTAAACCCTTGTGATCTGTTTTACCAATTAATTATATTGTACTCTTGGCATGCTTATACTCAAAAGCTGGTAAATTGACAATTTGCCTCTGACAATTTTTTTCCCTGTGTTAAAGTGCAGGATCTTTTTTAAGCAGAATTACCTTTTTGTTTCAAAGATTTTTTTTTTTTTGTCAATACAGGTTTTGAATTCTCATGTTAATTTACACCTCTCATTAAAAGCTGAAAATAACATAAATCCTCTTAATGCAAGAAGCAAGGAAAACAGATATACAATAAAAAGTGAGGTGCTAAAATACCTTAAACATCTTCATAGGCTTCACTTCTGGTGAAGAGTAGTTACAAATAACTAAAATCTAGTAGTACTAGTGGTTTTGTAATGTCTATTAAACAGATAATATTTGCCAACTATTTTTTCTTCTCACCAAAGAAGTGAAAAATTGTAGAGGCTGTTGAGAATGAATTTTCCCATTTGAACTCTGAAAGAGGTATTTGCAGGTTTTCATCACAAGGTATACTTCTAGGTCTTTGTGAATAAAATAAATCCAGTTACTTAATTTGAGAAAAAATACAATTTGCTCTTTGCTGACTCTTAAGATCATTAACTTAAGATCATTAAGTTACCTTTGGGATTTTAGGAGTCTCAAAAAGCTAGGAGTTTTAGGCAGGAAGTTCAAGGAAATGTTGTTCCATATAGAGACAACAATAAAGGCAAAATGAAGTTCTATTCCTTGGACATGAAAATAGGAAGAAGTAGTTTCCTCTCCTCTACCATAAAAATAAGAAAACTGATTTTTTCCGGTTATTACAAAGTAGAAAATTTCCATGAAAAACCAACTCATAGTTTAGGTGAAATAGTAGAAGTTTCATCACTGACTTATTAGAAACAGGATTCAAGTCTAGTAAGAAAAAGCAATTTTCCTATAGAAGTACTTATAAAAATAGTTAAAATATTTAGATCTGTATTAAGTTAATGAAATCGGAACCAGTACAAGATTTTCTATCAGCCAAAGAGCATTTACTGGAGTATTTTTAGAATTGTTTGTAATATTTGTTTGATTCAATATTTATTTTTCCTCTAAATCATGAATCCATAGACTGTAGAATTTCAATGTACTGGCATAATGATTTAGAAATAAATACTCATAGTAAAACTCAAGAAATTTCTATAGATACATTCATAACTACATGCTTTTCCTGCTTTTGGAACAAGCACTTCTGGATTCAGTTTTTCCCCAGTTGCACATCAAGAATAGTCTAATTTACTTAAATGGGTTATTCTATTCCTACAAAGTAATGGGAGCACAAATTAATTCTAGGCATAACACATTTCTCCTTGTGCATGTTGTAAATAATGGAAAAGTCTTGGTAAATGCAAATGCATTGCTGTCCTCACAGGTATAATTCTGTACAGGTCTCTTGATGCTGAATAACTCAGAGGAGGCTGTTGTAAGTTACAATATCTTTCAGCAGCCTAGATTTAAGCCCATGGTTCAAAGACTTGAAATTATTTAAGCCATCTTTATCCTATTATCAATGTCTGATCTTAAGATCAGACTTTTTTTGTTTGTTTGTTTGGTTGGTTGGGTTTTTTTTGTTGTTTTTTTTTTTGTCCCAGTATTATACACAGGCGCTATATGGTTATCCTGATGTAGCATCTAATATAAACATCATTCTGATGGTTTTGAAGTGCTGTGTAGTGTCCTCAGATAAGGAAACTCTACTACAGGTTGTGTTTCACCACAACAGGATTGTTGCATGTTAAAAAAATGCACAGGCAGAAGTCATAGTATTAAATTAGCACAAATTTTAATGTACGTGAGCTCAGACAAAAAAAGTCAGAAAATTGCATTCTGAAATACAATGCTAGTAATATGCTGAAGAACCCACAGCAAATAATTTTCAAGGAGAATGCAATTAGTTTATGTTTTATAAAAAAATTTTTAAAAAATGTAACAAAAGTAACTTTTCATATTACTTACCTAAGTATTGTCAAAGAGTCATTTGATAGCATCATTTAGATTGGAAAAGACCTTTGAGAGCATCAAGTCCAACTGTAAATGTGAATCATTGAGATATAATTTTCAATAAGATAAAGTAGGGTTTTTCTTTTTTGGCATTACTCAGCTAAATTAACATAAACATGATGTATATTACAGTGCACATCTTAACATTAAAAAGTAGAGTTTTTATTTATTTTTAACCCTCATTCTTTTGTTATTTTTATTAAAAAACTCTGCTTAGAATGTGTCTGTTCAAAGATTAATATATCTGTCAGTTTAACCAATACTGTGGTAACAAGCATAAGAAATTCAAGGTGGATTTATTGGGGCAGTCAGAAAGTGAGAACCGTCTTAAAATACTTTAAGAATGACAGTTATATGAGTTAAAGGATGGGGGGTGAGAGTAAAAAAAAGACTGAAATTGGCCCCGGGTAAAGACAGGAAAATGGAATCATAAATCATATAAGACAGCTGTGTTCTTTTATCCATGGATCCAGATGTTCCCACTAAATGTGTAACAACTCCAGAATTATTTTACAAGGAGGAAAGGAACTGTGAATATTCGATTTCTCTCTTTCTTAAACAAGACTAGCTGGGAATGTTTGATGCCAAGTAGAAACTTTGACCTGTGCTTGCAGGAGAGCAGCCTCTGAACAGGGTTCTTAAAGATAGCTCCTAAGCAATGTGCACTATGATATAATTTAAACAGCCAGTGCTAAAAGGCTAAAGTTATACTGGGATCTTTTTGAAAACAGTGACTAGAATCAAATCTATGGTTGAATCGTCTGGGTAATATGAGGCTAGATACCCTCACTGACTAAGAATTTTTAAATGCTAGCCAGTATCACAGGATGATGGAGTCCTGCTAGAATTATAATCAGTTTCATACTGAGATTGGAAGTAGATGAATGTTAGATGGTGAGAAAATGAAATTATAAGTCACTTCAGATATGTTTTGAAATAGCAGCTCAGGACAGACCGTGACAAAGCTATTTAAATATCTTCCAAATGGAAATTGATTTTCCTTTCTCCTCTCTGCTTCATCCTTAAAATGTAATAGCTGATCATAAACCAGCTTATGTTTTCAAGCAAAATAGAGAAGGAAAAGTTTTTTCAGTCTTCTAAATGTTTCTTTATTACACAAGAATAAAATGGAATAATATTTTTTCTTTGTGTTTGTTTCTTTCATCAACAGAGTTTTAAAACTTGAAGTCTAATACCTATAGCTATTCCATAGTCATCTAAAAATATACCCTATGCTGATAATAAAAAATAGCACATTAATGGGTTTTATTAGGTTATTTCTGTAATTACACCTCTGTGACTGAAGACAGCTGTTAAGCAATTATCACACCATTGTTTGCAGAAGAGGGGAGAGGAGGATGAGTTTCCATTAAATAATCGAGGATAAGAATGTTCTTCAAAGCACAAATTCTATATTTTCTTTTCAGTTTGGTCTATAGGGACCTGACCTGCTCTATCCAAGTTAGCTCAATGCAAGGAAGACAGAGAAAAGGCAGAGACATCTACTTATGGATTTAGACAGTGCTGTTGAAATCATGGAGATAAATGTGTACATCCCCATTTGAAGCATCATGAAGTTTATTTGAAGAAATCTTAATTTCTTCATTGGGTCTTGGTTAAAAATTATAGGACATTTCTAGTGCTACATTCCACAGAAACCTGAATCCTTGTAAACTTGTGGGTATATCTTCAGCTTGTTTTCTGTATTTCAGAGCATGATAATATTGAGAGCAATATTTTGTCTCTGTGGAGACTTTCTGCACCTTTGCAAAAAAGCAGCCACTTCAAGGCAGGAGAGATCTTTGCAAGATCTATCGTGGATTGACACATGGACAGTTTTAAACATGTTAGATGATAGTGTGTCCTTCATGTGGTTCTTTAGCTTTTTTATTTTTAATTTTTTTAGCAAAAATAATATTTTCTCGATTTGATAAGTCTGTTGTACAACATATCAAATTTTGTGTTGCTATGTAAAAGTGGTAAAACCCCCCCTTTTTTTTTTTTAACAACATTCTTCTTTCTCTTTTGTATGTTTTCCCTCAAAACTTTTAATAGAGAAATGAGCTGGGAAAAAAAATTGTGACTACCTTTTTAAGATAAGTTATGAATAAAGGTCTTTGAAGTCCCACAGACCTCCTGAAGTATTTGGAAAGCCTGTTTTCTTTCTGACAGACCTATTTAGATGTATACCAGCTTCGAGGGATCAGTGGAGCAGTGCTCTTAGCAAATTTTTCCAAAAGGCTGAGACAAACATGGTTGTTTTTTGGACTGTGATGATATTGAGAATGTGAACAACTTATAAATTTCAAAAATGTAATTGGATCTACTTCTTTTTCTTTTTTGGCTATGAAACATCAAGTCTTTATAAGCCTATTATTAAGAAAACACTGGCTTGAGGGAGCTGCTGTAACAGTATAAAATGAGTCCACATTTCATCCTTTGGTTTAGGTGGTGAGCACTTTTTAATTTTCATGTGTTTTTAAAACTACACCAAATTTTAAAATTCTCCTTCAGTGTTTATATTGTGATCCATTATTATACGCAAAGGACTGAAAATCCATCCTTTTTATCATTTCCATCCATCATTTGTTATCTTTTCAATAATAAATATATTTTCAATCCAACAAATGCATCATTTTTTATCTTTTCAAGGTATGATCAAATCATTAATGATTACTTGATGTCTCTTACAAGGCTTTGGATCACTCTTTGAGCAGAAATCCAGGTATATGGCAATTAGAAATGTTTGTGAGTTCGCTTCCAAAGGCTGAGGAAACCTGTTTACAGTTTAAAGTGAGTAGTGGTGTGAACACTTTTCTTAAAAATGGACAATACATAATATAAAGTACAGGAACAATATACTGTGGGAGGAGTGAATCAGATGTATGAGGAGTTTCTAAATAGTTCTATCAATCTGCTTAGTATAAGAAAAGGTTTCTTTAACTTTAAAAAAGATAAATAGAAAATCGGACAGATTTTAAATCCCACAGATGGTGACCTGAACATCAAATTTTGTAGTAGAGAAAGATATAGGTTAATCTAAAATTAATTAAGGTTAAAATAAGGTTAATCTAAAATCTATAGCAATCCCAATAGAGCTATGATCACAGAAGGAAGGAAGAGAAATCAAACTGGAATATTCTTATATGTAAGTTGTCTTTAATCTAGACATATTAAAATACATTAAAAATCAGATGTAATAAAAAAGAAGGAGCTCAAAGCACCATATTCGGTGGAGAAGGGACTTGTGTTACTGCCTCTCATCAGTTAGACAATTGAAAATATCCCAACACATATTCAACCAGATATGGAAGAAGAAAGTTGACCCACAGAATCATAGAATCATTAAAGTTGGAAAAGATCTTAAACATTATAATGTCCAACTGTCAACCTAGCACCACCACCATGTTCTCCACTAAACTGTCTTCTCTCATTTTTATTTTTTTTAATTTTAATTTTTGCAGGCTTAGATATTCCTTTCTTAGTGTTCTGAGTTTCATTCTAAGCATCTTCTTTATACCTTGAACATAAAATGATTTTAAGAACCTCCCTAACCACTGCAGATTTCACTATAGATTCTGGACTTTAACTTTACACTGCAGGATTCAGCATGGGCATGTTTAAAATCTTCAGAAAATCTGGAACCAAATTTTTATCCCATCTCCTACATGTGGCTTTGAATTTGTGGCACATATGGTGAATTTTCACTTTTTCAACACTTTACTGACTTATATTACTGATAAACAAAAGGAAAAAGGATTATTTGCCTTTAGGTGATGAATTTTTTTCCGATAGAAGCTGACAATGAAGTAAATGGATATTTTTGGTATTCTACATGAGTAGAATTGTGACTGGCCACTCCATAGAAAATGTCAATGTTTTAAAAGCAACAAATGGCTATTTTACTTCTCTTAACCTCATAAAAATTAATGAAACCTGGTTGACAAGAGCTGAGAGGAACTTGGACGAAAACATGAACATACTGAGAATACTTAAGAATTCTATTAATCCCTTCATAAAGGAATCTAAAAGACCAGAATTTCTGATGGACTCTTACTAACATTTTTGGTGAAGAAAGATTAGATTTGCCAATCCTAATAGGGGAAATAATTTTGGTTAAAATTAAATAATCTTCTTTGGGGAATAAGCTATATATTTTTCTGTTGAAGATGTACCCTGTAATGGTCTTCCATAACGGAATATGCTAGGCTGTATTGGTGTCTTCAGAGAATTAGAAAAATAATTCTAATTCTTTGTTTCCTTAAGTATCTTATCTGTTCTTAGGAGGATCAAGGTACTCAGGATTTCTGAGACTTCCAGCCTAATTCTACTGCAGCATCCTCAGTTTTATTAAGACAGAAAATAGCTGGCAAAAAATGAGAATACAAAGCACTAATGTTTTTATTCCTAGCTTTGGATTTCGTTCAATAAATTTATTTCCTCAAACAAGCACCAGGTGTTGAGATCCAATTTATTAGCCCTTTCATGCAAATGCAGGGAGTTTCTGACCCTGCTGTATATAATTGGAAAGCTGAGTAATTATATGTTATATAATTATATGTTTATTTCTTTGGAAATGGACCCAGGCAACAGCTTTCAGCCAGGAAAAAGAGAAAAAGAAAAAAAGAAAAAGAAAAAAAAAAGGAAAAAAAAACCCAACCAACCAAACAAACCAACAAAAAAACCCCAGAAACCAAGCCACACACACACATAACCACAATAATGTTCTGTTTTTTTGCTTAAATTTATACGTATTTTTTTAGTACATGAATCTACTATGCATGAATCCTTTATCTACTTTTTTCTGGTTTCTCTATTGTTTAAAAATATTTTAGAGTAAGGTTTTAAAAGATAAATATAAGAAACAAAATTATTTTCTGCTGACGAGGAGAGAAAGATATTTTTGTCCAATCTTTTCTCCCCCTCCAGCCCTTAACTGATAATTGTGTTGCTAACCTGTTCCACCTTTTTGTGCGCTTTAGAACCATCTGTTGAAATGTAGAAAAATAATTTTAAATTAAGGTCTTGGAAAGACATGAAATGAAGTTCTTAGGGAAGACAGCATTGTCCAAAGAAAAAGACAGAGGAAACAAGGAGACAAAAGATGTGGGCAGATTGAGCAATGTTGTGATATAGCTATGCCAAAAATAAGCCAATTTTTAATTAAATATATAGGAAGATTGTTGTTGTTGTTGATGTTCTTTTTTGGTCCCAAATGGAAATTATTGAAGCCATGGAACTACTAGATTTATTCCAGGGTTTTCAAGAGGTTTAGTAAATTTAGAAAGTTTATTTACATACTATAGTTCTTCCTTCTGTCTCAACATCTCCAGGCATTATATATAAAGACAAAGAAATTAATCATGTGGATTTCCTTGTGCCTTGAAATCTTATGCTCTCCTTCAGGGAAGAAGCAGGGTTGTTTTGTGCCACAATGTCAACTAATGCTGTGCACTTAAAAGAGAAGACAGAGATAATCAGATCAGTTCTGAATATAATAAGATGCAAAGAGAATTCAAAGAAATTTTTCTATGCAAGTACATAGAACAACCCCTTTTTCCACACAGAGTTGGGTATTGCTTGAATAGGTGTGACCCATAGCACTCCATGACCACTTGATGGACATTCTTCTTTACAAGTATCAGGTGCCAGAAGTGATGTTTTGAAATCTCACTATATTGCTTAAAATGAAATGCTGAGCAGCGCATACTATCAACGATACTAGGTGACTATGTAGGGACCATATTTCTTTCATTGTTACTGTGGAAATTGTAGAAGCTCTGGTAACAAGAATTCCAACAATTTACAAGCTGATCTTATTATTGCACTTCATCTTTTCCTTTACTGTTACTTCATTGACCTGAGGCAAGTTTTCAGAATTACCATGCTGGGAAAAGGTTAATTGTCTGTTTAGATACTGAATGGAAAGAGAATGTTTAATTCTACAGTTGCATTATTCATTATAAATATTCTAAATCAAAGAGTCATGGGATTTCATTTGTCCAGGGCCTAGTACAATAGTTCTCCTGATTGTCTTCTTGACGTATTATGAATTGATGAATAAATGAATATCTATCTCAATGTTTCAGGCAGAGGCATGAAATCCTTTTTATACACCTAAATGTGCTATACAATATTTTATAGAGAGAGAATTTTTTTCCATATGGCAGGTAACAATAGCTTTAAAATAAGGAGATTCATAATCCTTATGGGCTTTATCCTATTGCATAATTGCAAATACCACCATAAAACATAATTCTTGTATTAAAACAAATTTAATAAGTTCTTTTTAATTGTGCATCATAAACAATTGTTTCATTGGTTGATTGATTAGAGAAAAACATATGAGAATGAAAAAACAATTAAGCAAAAGCAGACAAAATAAATTGGAATAAGTGAGAGAAATAATGATAAGTGTATATAATGAGTCCCTGTGTTTTTTCTTAGTTATGACAATATGTTTAAAGTGTTTCCTATTCCTATGGGGTATTTGCTAAATTAGACCTACTTGAGAATCCAGAACCACAGGCAAATGAAGCCTGCTGAGGTTGCAGTTTTCAAACGTGCTTTTGAATAGTCACACAGCTGCACTGCACAGCACCAAAGCAGCGGATGTTATTCCTTTGGCAACATGAGCTGGTATAGCATAGGAAATTTGGGATGATTTTCTGTAGCTGTTCCAAACTTTCTGGTTCACATTCTTAGCCTTCCTACAACTGCTTAGGGCCATTCTGGCAGTTCAAAGCTATTGTAAAGTCAACATTTCCATCCTGTGTGTTGGAGACGGAATGTTATAATTTATTGCTTAAATATCTTCATGAAGAACCTTTGCTTATTATAGCAAAAGTGTACTACAAAAGCTGCAGAGAAGACCACCACACCCTGAATAGGCCTTCTGACCGCGGCCCTGGACTGCTTGTTGATGGAGTTAAGATAGTGACTCTGGTCTGGGCTGGAGGCAGAGGAGTATATTCACAGAGATCAAGTTTGGCACCTTTGGAGTGCAGACCATAGCCCCAGGGCTATCAGGTGCCAGGCTGGCACAGACCCTCACACCAAAGGCTGGGGGGGATAAAAGGTTTTGGGTATGTAGTGAAGAAGCCTCTGGTTTGAGGCAGTGAACGACCATCCTCTGCTGTGCAGAGGAGCCCAGCTGTGGGACCCTTCACCGTGGGAAAAGCCACATCCATGCGAAGGACAGCAGAGTCATAGCTCATCAAAGGCCCCCCATAACGGGGTACCCAGACCCTGCACCAGACTGCTGCAAATGATGCAACAGGTCCACAGCATTGCAAGGGACAATGTGAAACTGGGCTCCTGCAAGGGAAGCACCTGGGTTTTCCCACCTGGCCCAGATGTATATTAATCCATGGGATGTTATACCTTTTGGCACAGCAGTGGCAGCAGGCAGCCAGTGACCCGCACTACCCAGAAGACCAGATGGAGAGGAAAAACAAGATGTTGTTAGGACCCCTGGAAGGGTGACATGTTTATGATATGTTTATACACAACCCCTGTCACTCTCCCTCTGTGCCCCCACCCCCTCCCCCACAAACAACTCTTTTTGTATTCTATCTTTCTTCCTTTTCTTTTCCT
>VYXD01000836.1:76117-88457 GCA_013397195.1 Hylia prasina | reverse complement strand
TTCCTTCCTTCCTTCCTTCCTTCCTTCTTTTCCATTTAATTGTCTTTTCTTCTTTTAGTATTAAATAAAATGTATCAGTATATTGACATACCTTAATCATAGGTTTTCGGTATATTTCAAATACTTCTGGGTCCAATCCATTTTATTCACAGGGGCTTGGTCTTCTTTGGTCTTCACTATTAGACCAATTTGTAACAGGCCGAGAAAAGCACAAAGCCAAGGGCTCCAGGGACACTGTAGCTACAAAAGGTGTGCCAGGGAGAACATGGAACTGCCCCAGCATTGTTCCTTCCACACTTTTTTGCTTGCCACCACCCATGTTCTGGGCACCTCAGCAACAGGCTGCTTTTACTGCTCTGCTTAGGGTTAGGCTCCTGCTTAAGGTTGCCTCAGCAGCTTGGCTCAACTTGAACTCTATACTTTGTAAAAGTAGGCAGAAACCTCTTATAAATTACTTTTAGGGATTCTCTCCTGTGTGGTAGCCCTGAATTTCAGCCTACTTACATGCTATGACACTTTTTTCCCTGTGTACAAGAGGCTAAATGGCTGTGGGGAGTGAAAAGATTTTCTTCACTTATTCCAGGAGATTGCTTGCCAATGACTGTTACAGGAAAAAAAGGATTCCCAATTTGTTCAAACATATACTTGAGTCACAGATTCTAATTTTCTTGTCTTGATTTCTGGCATTCCCTGAGTGACCAGTGAAGAAAGCATTTCTTTATAGCTTTTCTTGTTCCCTAGCTGTTCATCATGCTCAGACTGGTGTTTCTAAACTTTTGATGGAAAAAGGATTAAATCCCTTCTCACGGTCTTAATTCATAGGCTGCAAGCTGAGTACCTGTAGTTCAGAACATGAATACAATAATGACTTCTTCCTAACTTATTCATTTAATCCTATAAGAAACATGTTCTGCTAAAAAAAAAAAAAATAAATCAGGAGATGGTTGGGTAAGATTCTAAACGTGCAGCTAGAGGTGTAGCAAACAGCAGCAGAAAAAAAGCCATAGTCCTTGGATATGACCCTGAATGGATCTTTTTATGAACCTTATAAGTCCCCATTTTATGTATTTATTGTTTTTTAACTTTCTCTTGAGACTTATATGTAAGTTAGTTGTTTTTTACCGTATTGCTGTTTAATCCTATGAGGGATGGAAAGGAAAACAGCTTGTAAGGTTTGTAATGACCTTGAACACAGAAACAGCTGCCAAGGTCATGTTCAGCCTGTTGACTGAGTTCAGCAGGGATCTTTTGGGTTGACCAGTTTTGCCCCTGCTAAAAGGTATCAGTCAGTGGAAATCCCAGAAAGAAAATGGATTAGACATTTCTCCTTTCAAAGATAAAGAAATTTTTATGCATGCATATATTTAAACCTACATGTCATGTGCATCACGAGGAATATCTGATAAGAAGTCATGCCTACTAAGACTATACAGCTTGCACTTACATTCCTTGAAGTTCCACTAAAAGTTAGCTTTTAATTCAGCTTTGATCTGAGAAGTTTTGTGGTAGAGAGCAGTAAGGTTATTTCTCTAATCCAGAGACTGACAGCACAAAAGAATCTGGAAAAATTCTTTATGAAATGGTCCTGTGGGGATTATTTCTGTCTCTGCAATCAAATTTGCTCATGGTTTTTAGGAACAAATCATGACTGTTCCACACTCCCACAGCCACCCCTTTCACACTGTGAGCCTTGAAATTTAATTGAAGTTTTGAAAAAAAAAGTTCAAGAATTTTTCTTTTCTAGATATATGTTGATTCATTAGTAATTCCAAGCTATATTTTTCAATCTTCTCTACATAATTCAGCTGCGGACTGTAAGGGAAGTAAAAATGAAATATTCAGGCTTCTGGAAAAGTTTTACAAATTTCTCATTTAGAGAACGAAATCAGTCCAGGCAACTTTATTTAGTACTGCACAATGATTGTGAACAAAAAGACAAGTGTAGGTAGTGGAAAGGGCAGCAGAAAAAGTCTATTTTCACTTTTGTGGCTCTTGGATCATTTGCATCTTGGGATCTCTATGATCTTCTTGTCATTTCTTCATCCCAATGGCTAGGTCATGACCTAACTCCAGGTACAGAACTGTGATTTAATTGTGCTCAGACCCAGATGAGATTTTTTTTCTCCAAAATGAAACTGCTTTCTACAATATTGAGAAAGGTCATGGAAATAACAACTACGTACTACCCTGATTAGTCTCTTGGTCCTTGGCTAGAGAAAGCAATAATAAGCATATTTAAGGAAGAATGTTTTGAAGGTTTAAAACTGCTGTTGTTAGCCTTATCAGAGCTCTGGCAGCTGAACTGTACAAAAGTAGGAGCTATTTGCTATGGTTGTGTTTTCTTTAAGTATTTTTCTTACATGATTGTGGAGTTTGCATCTTCAGGTAGCTAAACAAACTTTTTCCTTCTTTACAGAAGAAAAGTAATATTTTTATTTTTTTTTATAAAATGGAACTCTAAAAATATCATTAATTGAAATTTTCAAATTTATTTAAGAAAATATATGCTACAAAAAAATTAAAGAATTTTAATATCACTCTGATCAATACATTCCAGGTATTTATCGTTGTCATCAGTTCCTCTAGACTCTCAAGTTTGGATCATTGCAGACTTTCAAATTATTCCACATATCTTAGGTCTTTACAGATTTTAGCAGCTAAAATTCCATGAGATATATAAATGTGGTTTGGTCCAATGGGAACCACACAACACACGTTCTTCAGTGTATTGATTTCAAATCCATGTTGTAGTTGAAGGTTAATACAAGAATATTGAACTAAATACTTCAAATTTTGTTAATACAGAATTTATCAGCCTCACACTTTCCAGTCTGGACATGCTTTTATTTTTCTTTACACCTGCTATGTGGCTAATAGTTGGACAGCATTTTTCCATTAAATCCTTTGACAAAGCTGAGAACACCTTTGGTGAATGCAGCGTTAATCTTGGACTTGAGCATTCTGCCCAAAATCTGTGTGAAACTTGGGAAGCCAATTAGTTTCTCAACTTTGATTCTACATCTATAACAAAAATATTTTATGTATTTTTATGCAAGGTAAAAAAATATATTAATAACATACCACCTATTAATTAAAGAGTTAGTTTCATTTTAATTTTCAATAGTAGTCCACATATTTTGAAGCAGAATGATAAGTTTTGTCTGTATGACTTATGGAGCAGCAACCTTTGGAAACTGACTGTTATGTTTTTTAACAATGCCTGTGTATTCTGCTCAGAAAGCCAGGTGCTTAAGGCAGTAAATTGTTCTTTTGATAGTAAAACCATCATTTGTTGCCATTGTTCACCTGAAATATCTGCTACTTTCAACTGTCATATTTACTAGCCTAAGAAGCACATCCCTGTGTTTGCAGACTACTGGAAAATGTACATTTTAATTGATTTCTCCCTGTGCCTGAAGGGCAAGCATTGTTGCTCAGCTTTTGAGACCAAAACAAATCCTGCCATCTCTAACAAAACTGTATTGGTTCCTCTTTATTACACTCCCCAACCATTTGGATGGGTGAATATTTAATTTAACAAGCATACCTAATTCTATTAAATGACTAGAATGAGCTCCTCATTATGTTAGAGTGGCTATGTGTATTTTGTCCATGTAATAACATTTGTAGGGTGGGAGAGAATTCAGGTTTCAAGAAAAATGCAAACTGGGGGGAAAGAGCGCAAAAACTAAAGGCCAGAAAATAATTTTTCTCCCCTGTGATTTGGTCCAGGTTTACTATGTCACTTGGAGCTGGCAATGGTTGAAAGTCTTACACTGTTGGACAAGATCCAACTTCCATGTCCAAGCATGATGACAAAGTGATTCAGTTACAGCCTTATCTCCATCTGGGCACTCAAGTCAAGTTACGACTGCTCTGACGGTCCCTCGCACATTGGCCCAGATAGAAACCACAATCCCAAGGAAGTCCTCAGTAGAATCAGTCATTTATCAGACCTCGTGAATGTATTGTGCCTAGTGAGTTATTCTAAATCATTGTGTGCCATGAACAGAATTTTCTCAAGGAGACTAGGAAAATAAACGCATATGCTGAACAGCTTTGAAAAATGTAATCCAAAAAACGGATGATTCATGCTCATCTCACTGTATGTTCATGCAAAATCCTCTGACTTCCTGACATGTATCCAGTAAAACTAAATACTATATACTATTGACATATGTTTATAACTTCTGCCATTATTATAAATCTTTAGGGGTTTTTTTTGTCTAGTCAAAATGATAATATTGCTATTGAAAATCTGCAGTATCATGGGAGGTATTTGTAATTTATATTTTAATGAGAGGGAAAACTTAAAATTATTGCATTCACATAGACTTGTTTTATTTTAGAATAGTACATGTACTCTTATTTTAATTTTCCAAAATTACTTTACAAAGATCTTTTGAGGTTATTAGCAATGCAAACTGATTAATCTGATAATAATATTATGAAAGATTTAAAGAATAGTCCATTGTGATATAGAATAATTAATAATACTGCATCTATTGCAAACATGTTTAAAGATAATTTCAATAAATGAATATTTACCGTATGTGAGTATTTCTTTTTTGTTATTTTTATGGATGAAAGCTGGCCTACAGCTGAATTGTCTGCCTCAACAGGAGTGTTTTTCAATATTTAGAAGCACATCACAGAACAGTTTGTCACAAATTGACTAGATATATCCAGCTTTGAGTAATTGAATACTCTTGTGTTCAAAGCATTCACAGAAACAGCCCTTCCTGAATCAAAATGAATTAGAATAAGAGGAGCTTTAGGAAGAAGTGCACAAATTTTATGACAGTATAAATGTACTTTTGAAAGGTTCAGCAATATTTTGAAGGGAATTTCCTAACAAATGCTAGAATGAGTTATTTTCTATGTGGCCAGGAGATTGCATTGACAAAACAAAGGTTAGAAATAACAGCTATACTTTTTCACTTAGAACACCACAGCAGTCAGTGCAGAGGGGTGGCAAAAACCATGAGTTACAGTTCATGGTTTCTTAGCTCTGGAGTGAACAGAGGTCAAATTCTGTAAATTAGAATATCTCAAGTGTCACAGCTAAGTTTAACTTTTTTTTCAGAAAATCTTGTGCCCATTACAAATTAAGGAATGGCACATTTTCCCTTTTTTATATCTCTTGTATAGGAAACAGATTATGGAATAAATTACATTTACAACCTTTCAAAATTTCTTTTATTCCTTTCCCCATGCATGTTGGGAGGACCAACTGCATATTGACCACAATTTTTATTTAATTTTACTGGGATTAGCTCTTGACTAGACTCAGATTTGCAGGTATCTATATTTTCATGTGTTCAGCGCTCATCAGAATCATCTCTCATAAAAATTGTTCTTATTGCTCTCATCCAGTCTCTTCAGCTGCACTACTAATAGGGCAGAGCTCTTAGCCTACATTTCCTCTTCCTCTCTCCTTTTCTCCACTTTCAGTCTTCACATTTTCGAATTACACTGTAATTATATGTGATATAGTTATTTAAAAGATAAATTTTGGTAGAAGCTCATATAGTTTTCCAGTGTAGGTGCAATTAATAACAAATGATAATTGTATTTCCTTATGAAATATTACTAAAGACCTTGTTTAATTGAGTTTCATGGATCAACTTTTAGCAAAGGTGAGATAATATATACTTTTAGGAAATAAAAGGTCTCCCTTCTTCTTTGGAATCTCCTCTGGCAATGCAATTTTTGTGGCAGAGCCTTCTTCTTGTTATGATCTCTCTTTGTGCTATTATTGGAAGGATCTTCTAGAAACATTGTGGGCAGACTGCTCTTCATGTTTTCAATGTGGCCTATTAGACCAATTTTTGAAATTAAAATTTGCCGATAACCCAGATGGATAGGACAGCCTTGATTTACAGCAATCTCTCAAACAAAGTAGATACTCAGGTCTGTTCTTTGCAAGTAAGTCATAAATAAAGGCTTTGGAAATGAGATTTTGAGAAATTCAAGGGACTGTTTACCGACCCTTTACTGTCACATGACAAAGAAGTCAAAGAGAGCATTAAAACATGTTAAGCTTCTGGAAATCATCTGGTCAAATGCCTTAACTTGCTAAGACAATATTTAAATGTAATTTCCTAACTAACTAAAAAAAAAAAAAATGAAAAGGACACTCACAAAAAGTGACAGAGGAACCGTCAGGCCCAAGTACAAGTGAATCTTGTACCTGTGTAGAGACAACTCTTTGTGCCTGTGCGTATGTGTGTGTGAGATGGAAAGTGAGTCTAGTCCCACAGGATAATGTTCAGAAATTATGCAATCACTGATGGAAAGGCTGTTTATGTTTTCATGCTCTTAAAAATACTCTGTGTGTTTGTCTAGTTGATCAATGGTCTTCTTTCTATATTTGTCTTCACCTCCTCCCTCCCTTATTTAGACACTGGTCAAATGGCACCTCAGCTTTATCTGTTGAGATGTAAAATCAACTGGATCCAATGAAGACCCATGCTTTTAAAATTTGTGTATGTTGGTCCACACACACCCATGATATAGAAAAGAGGAACAGAGTATGTGATGGTTTTTCTCACTGGGGAAAAGGACATAAGTGAAACCAATTTTCAGCCTAAATATTCATATTAAGCTTGACTGAGATTGTCAGGCTTTTTCACTTCCATGAAGTGGCCCAAACCAAACAGCATGAATTCCAGGACGGGGATCAACCACTTAGGAGCAGGGTTTAAAGGCAAGTATTGATATTCCATAGGATGAGCAGCAAGACAAACCTAAGGACCCATGGTAGGAGCTACAAGTGAGTAATAGCATTTATATGATGTAACATCACCATAAGGTAAAAGGTTTTCTACGACGACTTTGTGATTCTGCAATTTGATTACTCTTTCCCCCCAAACAGAGATTTCAGATTTTTTTTATTAAAAAATTAGTTTATTAATACATATCATATACATATGAACTATGTGTATGTATGTGAACAATACATAATATCAAGATATTAGCATGATGAACAGAAAAATGTTCAGTTTACAGCCCTCTACTCTAGGATATATCTTGCAAACTGCAATCAGTAGATTTCAAGGTCAGTTTTAATGCAAGAATGATAAAACTTAGCTTTCTCACACTGCCATACCTTCTGGAAACAGAATTTATGGAAGATCACCTTTCCATTTAGCATGAGAAACACAAACCCAATACGACTTCAATTGAATCCCTCTTGGCAATAAAAATGACACAGTGATCCTTGTATTTCTCTTCATCATATAATTCTATGCATTTATCTTGGTGACTTATAAAATTTCTTTTCTCTTTCAGCATTCCCTCTACATTTGGTATTGGATTTTACTGCTCTGTTGGAGAAAAATAGTCTTGTAGTTAAGGCACAGAACTGAGAGCCAACTTTAAGCAAACTTACAGCTTAAACGTGGTCAGTTTGTCTCAATTTCCAATTACAAAAAAAAAAAAGAGAACTGCATTTTTCTTAGTTATGAAGAGCTTTGAACTGCAAAAAAAGAAACAGCTCACGTGTTTGTAGGAGAATTTAAAAATCTTTGTAGGCCAGATTTGGACTTCAACCAGACTGACTATCCTAAAATATCCATAAGCTGTAAAGCAGTTAAGATTCAAAAACCACAATGCCAGCATTCAGTTCTGCATTGTAGCAAAACATAAAGTTATTTGAAATAAAGTTGACTTTTTTAAGAGCCTTAGTCAAAAAGTCTAGTCAGGTCACCAAAGAAACTTCCACAGTTTTCATGATTTCAAACAACTCTACAATTCTGTCTGCCTTCTTACCATAGGAAATAATTATTTTTAGACCTAGGACATCATTCTTTGTTACTTAGAAAAACTTCAATTAAGGAACTTCAGTATAATAGACAGGGCATAACCCATGCAAGAAATTGTACTTAAGGCCAACATGACAACAGAATATATTGCCATTACACTCAACAGCTGAATTAAGTCTTGTGGAATCCGATCCTTCCTAAATCACTTTTGAGAAAAAATTTCAAAGATCATTCATTCATCGATGCATTCATTTTTAACAAGCCACAATCAGCAACACCAGGAAATTAAAGCCACTTGCATCCACCAGTGGTGTCCTTTGAATTTTAGGAAAAAGATTAGCCAAGACAGACTATTGTTTATCATACACATCCCTAAAAATATCTTGTTCCGCCCTAAAGTTTTGGATGAAAGATCTACTTGACTAAACATGAAGAGGGCAGTGTTATGTTAAGGTTTACTTATCCATGTTCCTTCCCTAGAGTTTCTGTTTTTACTGTTAAACCCTTCATCCTTTGATACTTTAAGTTTACTTCCTTAAATGCATTTCATTCTCCTGCATTTTCTTTTACAATAGTCTTGATATTTTAATAGTCTGTACACTTTATTGGAAAATAAGTTAACATCTTGAATTGCTAAAAAAATCTAGATCTAGCTATATTATATTAAAAGTATCATTAGCCCGCAATAAACACGTTATCCTTACAAACACTGGCTACTTCTGAAACACGTTATCAGTTAAAAACAGCATCATCCCTTCCTTATCCCCAATTCAGGTAATTTTACACTCTAAAACCTAAAATTCACTTTATTTTTCCCCTCCCTTCTTTTCTTTTTCATTCCTGGGAGCAACAACCACAAGTAAAATAAGAAACAATATTGTGTTCCAATTCCTTACTAAGTCCACGTTTTTGACATTCCAAAGGCACAGTCCTTGATGCCCACAAATATAATCATTGATATAACTGTAGACTGTTGCAACACTTTTGTTACCCTCTGTTCAAACTAATGGCAAAACAGCAGTTGACTGCAATGACAAATCTGATATACCAAACACAGTGGAAAATGTTTATCATTGGTGTAACGCCTTTGGAGACAATACTTATAGATATTTTTGGTTCTGAAAAAATTCTCCATTTGCTAAATTGATAAATTAAGGATGTAGTTAACAATATACCAAAATATTGAAGTCCAATGTATTATTAATCAGTGAAATGCTGGTATATTTCAGCAGCTGAAGCCTGATGTCTCAAAAAACATGTTAAACATTTAGAAACAATACTTTCCTGCATCCCTTTCTGTAAATGAATGCTACCCAAAGTGTAATTTTTTGTATATTTTTGATTCCCCTTATCTAAACATTTGTTTAATGTTGTCATGTACTTCTAAACAGCTGCCACATTTGATTTTGGACACAGTTCTGTTTCAGTGATGAGTGAAAAGGTTCCTGGATGTATATTTTTCAATCATTACTGTTAATAAGGAGCTTGGAACTGAGTGCCTACCTGAGCATTGGAAACTCCTAATTTTGTGTTTAACAGGGTTCTTGCTCTGAAATGTAAAATTTGATGATAATTTTAAAGCAGACCACTACAATAAACAGTGTTCATTTTTAATGTTTTCCATAGTTTTAGGACACTTCTTACAGGAGTTACTTCTCCCCATGAACCGCTGTTTTTAAGTTATCTATTATCTTTTAGTCTAAAACATCAGCTCCAGACCTAGAAGACATCTGGTAGCTACCCCATTGTTATGGAGAGAAATGGCACTCTCTTGTGCAATGGTTGTGCTTCACAATAATGTCATGTATTTGCCTTGTTCACATTTAAAAAACGCCATTCTTTTAACTTATGGAGTAGGCCTGCATAGCAGATCTAATAGCATGCACACGGGAAAAGAAAATGCCTCCAAAAGTACATGTGAAAATGTACTAAGAAATAGGATAATAAAGGAGACATTTAAGTCAAAATATATCTGAAAATATTAGCTTGTAAAAGTATACGTGTAACCCGTTCTAAAAGGCACTAAGCTACATCATATCTGTTTGGTTTTTTAAAACTGTGTGACCTCTTTATAATCACCTTTATACTTCTCTGCTAGTACAATTTTGTCTATTTACATAGGGGATTATTAATATCACATCTGCAATGTAATCAAATACAGGATTCAATAACAACATAGAAGTTAAAGTACCATATGAATATAAAATTCCCTTTCAATCTTGCTCAGCCTAATTGAGGGCTTCCCCCTGTTCTCTTTTTCTTACTTTGTTTTAAATAACATACCTTTTCAGTTATGGCAAGGAAAGTGAGGAAGGAGAGGGACAGCAGAGCAGGTTTATTTTGGTAACATTCTTGTTCATGTAGAAGAAGATTGCATTACATGCAGTTTGATCCCCAGATAAGAATGTTCAAAGAAACAGAATCAGAGGCCAATTATGAGCCTTCAGCCTTCAATCTAAAATGAAGGATTGTGGCAGTTTATTTAAGATGAGAGCTTTCTAGTAAGTGAGCTGTGTTAGAGGAGTGATGCCCAATTAACTAATTGATCTGATAGAAAGCTGAAGCCTCTCATAAAAGAAGAAGGAAAAGCGATCACTTTGGAAAATCTTGCCATTACCTCTTGTGATCATCCTAATTAGCTTCTGATAAAAATGATAAGTGAAGGGGGAAGTATAAAGGAAGGATGTGAGAAATTAGGAAGCACGTGATCAGTTGGAATGTGTCAAATATTTTAACCCAAGGTGTAACTGCCTTTTATTTCATCTAAGTGCAATGAAGTTTAGTGCAGCAGAATTATATTTGACTTCCTTTACAATAACCAAAGCCTTGTGACAGATTTTTATAAACAATTATTTAAACTATTTTATAGAAGCTTATTTTATCATTCATTTTATTTATCCCAAGCTAACTACTGGGGAAAAAAAAAATCTAGAATTGTTCAATGGCTTAATTATTCATTTAATTGTTAATAATTCATTTAATTGTTTGTTTAATTATTCATTTTAGCTGTTTGGGCATTTGAAAATGTCCATTGTAATTGTGTTGATTAATTCCATATGAATTGTGAATTCTTTCAAAATTCCTTGGCCAAAGCAAAATGTACACATACACACCAGTATCATCAGCTTAGAAATATGACTGGTGATTTTTTGACAGCCACAGAAATGGAAATTAGAAAACCAAAAAATTGTTCAGAAAGGAAAATAACAGAAAACAATTAATTGAGAAGTCTTACCTGGGAGGAAGCAAGACAGTTAAGGTTCTGAGTGTTGAGTGCTTTGGCTATTAAAGTTTACAAGTGTTAATGGTCTTAATATGCCAATAGAAACAAAAGATTATTATAGCAAAACTCTTGTGGTTACACTTCACACCAATGGCATCACTGTTCATAGTGTAATGTGGTGACCTTGATGAGGAAATATTGAAGTTCCTTCCCAGGGCTTGAACTTGAGGTTGAGAGCTGAGAAAGAAGGATAGATTAATATGAAGAAAACACATGCATATGTAATGCTCAGTGTACTCACTTCAATGTACCTTCATAAACTGCAATGTATTTAAAAAAAATTTCCCCTTTTAAAGCTTATCAGTGATTTTAAATGTTACAGAAAAAAACCAAAATGGACATAAAGGCCTATCTTTTGTATGTGCTGTATCATTTCAGAGTTCAACCACATTCTGTATTTTATTTCAAGTGAATCACATTAAACAAGTCTGGTCAGCAAGATGTAATCTTAAACATCAGTAGGCAGCATGCACCACTAACTTGGAAGATTTTTCTCGGCACCTTCAATTAAAAAATTCCTTGCAATTAAAGACTGAACCATAATTTTACACAAGTATGAAAAATTACTTTCCCTTAGATTGGAGCTTACTTTTAATGTATGTGGCAGCTTTGCTTTGGCAGAACCCCTATAGCTGCAACATTTGCTTTCAGGTTTTGTTCTCCAGTGTAAAACTGAAATTATTTCTGTCAGCTTATCAAGGAACAGTTGTTTTCCATTACAATTTTCTTTAATGCATCTGGAAGATTATTTTATACTGCTGTATTTTCAAAGCTTATCTTCTTGTATAAATGTTTAAGTATGCATTTATGAACATCCTGAGAATGGTGGTAATTATCACAAACCATATTCTCTTCCTCCTTTTCTCACTCTATAAAACACTTTTCTCCAAAAAGAGCGGCTGCACAGTTTTGTGGAGTTACTATGGGATAAGTTGCTACTTACTGAAAGCAAGGGATCAGATCTGCCTCTCAAAGCATGTTGTGTATAAAGTACACCAGTATATGTGGGGGTTTTTTTGAATTAGAGATGTACAGAAAATCATGCTATGAAAAGCCAGCCTCCATAAAGGAGACAGACTGATTTGACAGTCACCTTACACCAAATTCAGAAGGTCTCTGTTTATATTCTAGCCTCTTAGTCTTATCCTTCCACCCAGCTTTGGAAAGCCAACACGACATGACTAACAGCTAATTAGGGGCCCTGACCTGAAATAAGAGAAGACGGGTTTTAGGTCAAGGAGGGGATTAGGAAGAACTGAAAGACACAGTATCCTTTTCTCTCCGTTGCCTT
>VYXD01000836.1:54673-76090 GCA_013397195.1 Hylia prasina | reverse complement strand
CCTGTGCCTTCTCCACCCCGCCCCCCCTGCCCCCCGCCCACTGCATTCTTGGAATGGAAGAAGAATGACATTTTCTTGTGATTTTTCCAGTATCATGAGCTCTATCACCACAGAGACTCTCATCTTCTTTCATCCTTCATCCATTTGTTTGCTTCTAGGTAAATTTGCAAAGGAAACAAGCACTATTTTATTCAGATTTATTAAATGTATGTAGGAATTGACAAAAGATTCTCAGAGATCCTTATTATTTGTAAATACATAAACCCTGTAAGACTGTAATAACAGCATAAGTCATAATGGTCTTACTTTCTCATGAATTAGTTGATATTGCTATTGGAAATGTAAATCAAAAAATGAGAACACATGAACTTTCAGATACTAGATTAGAACACTTGCACATATGTTTTATAATAAAAGGTAATTTTTAGAGCTATAAAAAACCCTCTCAGCTGTTCCTTTCATATAGATATCTGCAATTTTTATCTAATTTTTGAATAATTATACAGAACATTGCCTAAACCTTTGAGCCAGGGATATAGTTTCTCAATGAAGATTTTTGTCAAAAAAAAAACAGTGCACTTGATTACCACTCTGTACTAACTGCAGCTAGAAGCACATATTTTTCAGGATTTGAATGACACATCTCCTAGGTTTACTTAAATCCTTTGCCCTAGAACTCTTTTGTAGGCTTCAGTTTTCATTCTAGAATTCTAGAATGGAATTAAATATATTTAAAAATCTTATCAGAGAGATTAAATTATTAAAAATAAGAAAAAAATCAACTGAACACTATGCTTCTTTTAAATCCTTCTGTGTCTTTAAAAACATTTCTAATTAGTACATGATGACAAATGTTTTTGCTTATTAATTTCCTCAGAATGTCCTGTAAATTCATGTTGCTAATATCTAGAACTGATGCAACCCTAACTTAAATGTCAGAAATGTGTCCACAACTGAAACAAAATACCATCTTGTCAAAGAATATACACTAGAGAAACAAATTATTTTAGATACAAGACTTATGAAGTAAAATATTTAATTTTTAACAATGATAAATAAAATTACATTTTTTTGTATGACCTGAAATTTTCCATTGAAATGAAGCTGGACCACAGAAAAGAACACAAATCTCCAAGGCAGCCTAATTCTTCTACTTTCCAATGAAATTTATGCTTAACTTCACACTTCAAATGTTCAAATAAAACTATGTGGGTGTTTCTTAACACTATATTTATAGTTATGAAAATAAAGCTAATACAATACACTTTGCATTGCATATAAATTCTTCTTCATAGGCTGTCAGTACATACTTAAAGACACATTCAGTATGTTGGTTCTTTCCTCTGAATCTGCAAAGGAAGTACTTTGGAAAGTTTCTATATTCCTTTCAAGAATATAAATTACTCAAAGTATAAAGATATACAAATGCGTATTTTGAGTGTAAAACAAAACATGGATAAAACAAAGAGCAACTTCCAGTAAGTGATTCCACAGTGAATAAGTCTTTCACTCAGGAGTTTGAAACTAACTAGAGCAAAGAAGAGACACAGTATTTTTAGATGGAAAGGGAAAAAGTAGTAAACTGTTTTGTTTCTAAAATGTAATTGGTTATTTTAAATTCCAGGTTCAGTTATATATCTTTATCATTTACGTTCACTTTCAAATGCTGTCGCTAATAAAACAATTGTTTGAATCTATGGTTCAGCTGAATTGAAATATTGGAAAGATAAGAGTAAACTCTACATTTTTTCATACCAAGGAAAATTATGATTTGTGAGTAAGGCTATTTAATTATATTTGGATTATATATGAAGCTGTAGTCCTATAGTCTGTTTACTTTGTCACAAATACTAGTGATGAAAGTTTTACTAAGATATTACAATATATATTTGGGAATAAAAGAGCAGTTGTCAAAGTTAATACTCAGGGGCAGTTAGCTTGTATACAGTCCTCTAAAAAATGTGTACAGGCAATTTTCTGGTTGCTAATTTCCCGTTCTTCAAGATGATTCCAAGACTGAGGTAAGAGTCAAGTGTTAAACCCTTGCTAGTTCTTTTATTTTTAAATGGCAAATGAAGCCTAACTGAAAATTTTATTGTTTTCATGTCCGCTTCCTACATGCATTAGCTCAGGAAGTGATAAAGCTGGAGCAATTACCTATGGCCTTTTCCGTGACTCATGCCAAGTGATTTCCTGAGTAGTTATAGACAATGGATCAGGAAATAAGCCTCGTGACCAGGAAGCTTTAATTATTTTTGCAGTTTCTTCTTAAAGCTAAAAAGCCTAAAACAATGGGTGCAATAATGTACCATTGATTTCATGATTGCAAAGACAATAAGTAGTGATGGACTAACAGATAAATATCTGAAACATGCATTTTAGCCCCAACTGTCTTGTCTCATATTGGTACTTTTGGCCTCAATTATTATTCATCACGGCCAGTTGCACACAAAACTTCAATATTTTGTTCAAACTACACCAATATGTTTGAATGCCGTACAAAATTCACCACATAGTACTCATATGCAGAATAATAAACATAAATTTCTATCTGCCCCACAACACCAATTTTCACAACCAAATAGAAATTTTCTAGCAAAGCTTTTTTTTGTTGTTGCTGTCATTCTTGAAGTCACACAATTATTTTCTCATTCACTTCACCTTGAAAATTTTGAATAAAATCTCCATCAAAATTTAAGAAAGCTCCCATTTTCTTCGACGAGATTTGATGACAGTGGGGCTGGAATACCAGCCCATGTCTCTTAAGCTTCAGATGATATTTTAGCTACTTCTGTTCATAGCAGAAGTAAGGAAAACAGACCTGGGAGAGAGTTCTTAAAACATTCCAAGTATTGTGATGCACATAGCACAATTTAGTAGTTAGGATTTACTTTTTTTGTTTGTAATTTTAAAGAAGGAGAAAAAACTTTATAAATACATAAGACATAACCTTTCATTTAAACTAATACAAATAATTTGCTGAGTAGAATGGCTAGGGGAATCCAGTGGAAGTCTTCTGTGAAAATGTAAGCAATAGGAAGAACTAGTAAAATGTCAAGCCTTACTCCCACAGGACTTAAAGAATAAATTATAACTGGGAGCAGACAGCAAAAGAACCTTGCAGTAAAATGAATTAACAGAAAGAAGCTCTATTTCCCCTACACGAAACAAAAGGATGATTAATGTGAAACTGTCAAACTAGCTTGCCTCAGTTTCCCTAGGAAAGGTTTCAGTGACATAGAATGAGTTTAATCTCGTTGTTAGAAAAATACTTTGAAGTATTTTTCTTGGTTGATTCTGTAAAAGTACAAGTTGGTGTAAATTTTGGACAGATGTGTTATTTGCAAAATCACATGGATAATTGTTTTTCTGAGCACACTAGGCTGGGGGTTTGTTTGTTCGGCTAATATTGTGCTCAATCTAACTCAGTGTTGCTGCTGCCTGGTCTCTGGTGGAGTTTTTGAGGATACGATGGAAGTAAATGGCAGAAAAGAGAATGTATAAATACCTTGACTGTTCTTGTAACTCCCCCTCCCTGCCAAACAAGAAGAAAAAATATTATATAATCAGTAGAGAAGTAATAGTTTTCCTAGTGTTAGGCCTTGAAACACCAAAAAGGAGGAAAAAATGCTATTTTCTTCACAGTGAACTCAGTCCTCAGATCAAGATGTGTTTTCTTTGTTTTTTATTTTCAGTAAATATGTATCAATTTTTACAAGTGTTTCTTTGAACTGTTACTTTGGAAACTTACATAAAACATGGGATTTCTGTAAAATTAAATAAATTAAATTTTCCTAGAGAAAATGTATCTTTATATGTACTACAGATATGCCCACAATATTATTTTTATTGAAACTATAATATATATATAGTTTCATATATTACAGCTTGAAGAAAAATAGCCTTGTAAAGAATCAAATTTAGGTCATTAAAATTTAACAAATATCTCATGCACTAAATTTACAGTCTTTCCGGTATATTTGTCTTAAATATTAATTTTTTTTTTTATTTGTTGAGAACCTTGAAGCTTTGAGAATTTATCAACACATAGAGAATGGACATGTCTGAAAAGATTTCTGTCTGAAATAAAGATTAAAGAAAACTGAAAGTTCATGAAAGCATTAACTGTTTCAAAAGGTATGGTTCCAGTTGACACCACAAAGAATGGATGGAAACATTTGAAACAGCAATGTATGTCTAGAATTTTTATGATATTTAAATATGCTCTCAGAGAAAGACAGGCCAAGGAATGGTTAAGAAAATTGTGATAAAAACTGTGAGGAATAGGATCTAATAAGGATTTTGTAGGGAAGTAAGACTATACAGCAGCAGAAGTGACCATTTCATTTCACTTTCCCTGTAGTGCACAAGAAGTTTAAATTAAAATTAATGTGAAATAATGGAATTTCCTGCCTGTGTAGTAACCAGAAATATAACAAATAATACCATAAACAGTAGAACCATTGGAGTCTAGTGTCTTGTATTTGAATTATATTGGTACCTGGTATAGTACAAGATCCACTTAATGCTTATTCCATGCTTCCATCAACATTCCAGGTGTTGTTTCCCAGTTTAAATTCTGTAGTATTTCATTAAAACTGAGCTATGTCACAAAGCATTTTTTTTTTATTTTGACAATATTTTCTGTGAAATAAATATGTGAAGGACCTCTGTCTCTGTCAAAGTTGTCTATTTGGCCAACAGACTTAAACTCTGTCATATAGAGGTGAGAGTTGACAGAGAAAGAGAAGAGAACAAACTATGATCTCATTTCCTTCAGAGAACAGAACATAAATGAAAAAAAGCTTTTATAAACACTATCTCAACTTGCCTGAACCTAAAGAAAGGTTCAGATAAAAATCTAGGCAAAGCTCATGGCTGGACTGTATTTATTTTGAATTGCTCCACTCATTTCCAATATTGTTTTGAAACAAAAATTACTATGAGAAACCCCATGCAGTAATTCCCATGGCTAAGCTTCCCAGAGGTTAAAGTTTCCACAGTCTTGAGCAAAACATTTAAATGTTCAGTACTTCTGTCAGCACAATACATCAATTAAAGGTCCAAGCAGTGTCACTTGCACTTGTTTATTTCATATATTATATTTATCTTTTCCGGGATTTCAAGTACCTTCTGATCAGCTTTCTTATCCTTTGAAAACATCTGTACATAATTGTTTCAAATGAACAGAAGCTTACTGCAGTATCTATTCAGTTGTCAGACAATCAAGGTCATACAAGGTGCAAAAATGCTTATCTATATGAGAACGGGCTGAATTCACCCCTTACATAACCCCAGTGACTCCAATTACAACTTTCTTTTCAGTGGGGAAAATACTTGGAACTTGGAGGCAATTTTTCAAAGGTATCTTTTTTTTCCAAGACCCTTGGCTATTGTGCAGACAGGAATGCATGATTTAGAAGAGACCACAGGAGTGCTGTGATTCCTTGGCTTGGAGGTTTATGCATTTTTCAGGGGGTTTGGTACTTCCTTATCATCCAAGGACTGAATCCAGTTGTATCCATCAGCTGTACTTGAAATTATATTATCATTTCTGGGATCACAAATCAGAACAAAAGACTTGACCCTTCCCTTCCCTCTCCTTCTCCCCTCTTCCCCCAAAAGATTACAAAATAATTCAGAATGCTTCTCAAATCTACAGAATATACCATGTCATGTATTGTATAAACATTGCAATATTTGATAGCTTTTAACTTATTCACAGCATTTAGCTCACAAATGGATTTTATCATCTAAAATAATTTTCTGTGTTCTAAAATTGTACTTGAAGCAAATATTTCTCTTTTCTCTCCATTTTATA
The DNA here is from genome assembly GCA_013397195.1 of Hylia prasina. Lineage (NCBI taxonomy): Eukaryota > Metazoa > Chordata > Aves > Passeriformes > Sylviidae > Hylia > Hylia prasina. The sequence goes on along the minus strand of VYXD01000836.1, from coordinate 70,269 downwards.
AATATAAAGAACATTATAAACCAATACAGATCAATATACATGCTAGGCAAAAGGCAAATATGTATTATGGGATGCATGTATTCTGAAGTGCCTTTGCAATTCTAAATCCTCAGGTCAGACCACTGTAGGAGTATCCTACACCTCCCTCCAAAGCACTTTGAGAATTTTCTTCTAGAGCAGCACAGACACACAGGAGAACATGTACCAAATTTAATATGTACTTAGAACCTGAACAGGGCATGAACTTGAAACCTGGAGCTGGTGTTTGTCATGTTAACCTTAAAAACCTTGGTTTAGATTCAGTTGACTTACTAAAACAAATGGAAAATTCCTCTATAACTAGTGGCAAAAAATTAGAAATTAAACAGTTTGGAATCAAGACCCAAAAAGAAGAAAGTGAAAAGGCATGTAAAGCTATGGAGATTACTTCAGATCACATTAGGTTATGTTTTGAAGGTGTTTGAAAAGTATTAAGTAAAGTTTTGAATATATTTTTGAATCCTAGCTAATATGGAAATTTGAAGTTTACTTGTCACATGTGGGACATCTTTCTGCAATTAAAAGGTGGTTTTATCACTAAATTTATTTGAATTAATCTAGTTGGATTGTGTGTCCACATCTATAGCCATTTCAGCATGCAAAGTGCATGTGAAAAAACTGTAGAGAAAAATCTAGCAAAATCAGAGGAAGAAGTCAAAAATTAAGAAAGCTGTTCACATAATGTGATAGAACTTAAATTGTGAATTTTTAAGCCACACAAATAAGGAGGCCAAACTATTATCTTTTTTCCCCCTTATGCTTTTCTGGTCACCTCTTCTATCATTAACAATCTTGATTAACCAATTTATGTAACAGAAATAGAAAAGTTGAGACACGATTAGAAGGTAATAGACTTGTTCCTCTCAGAAAAGTACTTAAAAAAAAAAAACTCAAACCAAAACAGTGATAAAATCTAACCACGAGATAAAAATATCCATGAAAAATAGTATAAAATCTTAATTCTGTTTAGATCTTCCAACTGACTCTCATGGCCTTATGCCACCAAAAAATAAAATACGTCTTACATACCAAAAAGATAACCCAACTTTTTTTTCTGGTTCCTTGAAGTGTGAGAGTTTAGAAACTCATACATAGATTAAAAGAAGTTGTCTTGGAACAATTTAGAAGAAACTTTTTCTGTCCTGGGAATCCTTCCAAGTATCTCTACCCTTGTAAATTCTGACTCCTATTATCCAATTTTTCACACAAAATTCTTGTTCTCAGACATGGAACCCATTTTTTTAATGATTTCCTGGTCATTTACACAGTTTTGCAATTGCAGATCTAATCTAGTCTTTCAAAATATTCCTGCTGAGCTTACTTTTTTAACTACTCGCTTATTTGCCAGCTTCCATACTTTCTGCTTTACTTATAAACACTGTTTATGCAGCTTCTTAGTCTCACTCAACACTGTTAACATAAGTGCCTAATTCTCTGCAAGATGTATCATTCTGGATTTTGTTTACTCGCCACTTTAAAAAAAGGGCATCAAAACCAGAAGCAAAATACAAATGCGATTCAGCCACAGATAGAATAAATTGTGTAAGATCTCTCCTTCTGAATTATGCAGGGCCTTGCATTCATCCAGCCAATTATCAAGCTGTTCATTCCTTCTGTTTTCGTTTTCCAAATTAAACATTAGTTGTTAAACAACAAATTAAACAACAGTAATTGATATTTTAATAGGTAACATTAAGGTAGTTATAGAAGACAATAAAGTCGCACCTCAGTCTGCTTTTAGATAAAATAAATGAAATCCTAGAGTCTCTCACTCCCAAGAAATTTTTACACCTCTCAGAGAAGGTAGCTGCTTCCTACACTTAAGACAATATTTAGATTCAGTACCAAATAAGTCAAAATATCTGTGTCAGTTACTCAAAAAAATCAGAATTGTGATGAAACTCCACAATTAGGCTTCAGCTGCCCAGATGGGAGTTTCATTACAGCAGAATCACCCTGTTCACATCGTAATTATTCTGGAAGCTCCAAATGACATGACATTTGAGAAAATATGTATTCTTGTCCTATACCTTGCATATAGTCCTCATCTTGTCTGCATGTGACCAAGATAAAACACACTGAAAAGTTTATCTCCCTCATCTAGGCAGTTTTCACACCACAGCTTCTTTATTTTGCACACTTTTCTTCCTAACATCTTCAGATACTTAATCTCATTTAAGGGCTTCTGCTCTTCCAAAGGAAAAAACATCTCTAAGTCCAGGATGCAATAAATCCCAACCCCTCGGTTTGAATTCACACAGAACTCAGATTCATTAGAGCTGCCAGAAATAGATTTAGATGTATTGAGAAAAAGGATAAAGGGAGAAGTTATAAGAATAAGTGTTGTTCTTGGTTAAGGTTTTAGACATTCAGTATTCATGATAATCCAATATAGTAAAATATGTGACTATGATCTGTTCCTTAGGTTACTGTACTTTGCACGATAATGTAGTGATCCAATTGGAAATGTGCACAGGATAAAAAAAACCCAAACTTATCAAAACTTCAAACTTGCCTGAATCGTTTTGTGAGATTAATTATTTTACAACAAAGTTGTAGCTCTGCATGATCTTCTAATACAGGGTAGCAGCACAATGAAAGGGGAAAAAGCTGTCAGAATTAAGCAGCAGTGGCCACAATAACACTAGCTCTTCCATTGTCATAAGGCAAGTTCCATCATTCAAAGGAGCCCAAAACCTAACTTGGGTCTATTTTAAATCTACCTGCTCTGCCCTTACTGCATAGACAGCTGGTAGCAGATATTTGTATGCAGAAATCATGGACAGAAATGGGAGTCTTCCTTTTATTTTAGACCTGAGAAGAACTACTAAGAAAGTTATTTTGCTGGAGAAAGGAGAAATATGTGGGTGTTTGCACATTGATCAGAAAAAGAGAAGATGTGATGAAAGAAATGGGAATTTATGTGAAAGCTTATACAGGGGAAATGTCTAAAATGAAGCTGTGAGGTAGTTATATCTCTTACTAAATTTACCAAAGATTAAAAAGAAAAAAATTATGGTTAAGCTGAATAACTGAAGGCAACTGAATACAAGTCACAGCTTCACGTTTCCATTGTATTCTGGTTTTCACCCCTAAGTACTTTTTGCTTCTAAGCAGAATTTCTTCTTGTCATGGTTGTCCAACTATGCACACTGAAAATACATAAATTAAAAAAAATATCATGTAAAGAAACCATTTCTAAACAATTCTGGTGTATGCAGCCATTAAATAGGCATGTGTGCGGTTCCCCTGAAAGAGATTTTTTTCCCAGAGTAACCTAAGAAAACAAACATTCTGTTGAGCAGTATCTTAAATTAGTTAGGTAAACATATGGTGTGCCCTCCTATAGGGGCTATATTTTGACTGTAGCTTTCTGATCTAGGTTTTGGCCTGAAATATCTGCCCAAGGACATACAAGGTCCTTACATGAAATACAAGTTGTAACATGCTATCAATAATGATTTACAGCTGTGAATGATTAGATATTAAGTTTATCAGGGTAGGTTTTGTATAATTTGGAGAAATATTTTTCTTATGTAAAACTCAAAGTAGAATAACATCTGTTTTGGGGGAAGGACACATTTTTCTGAGTCAGTGTTGGTGGGAGATGAAGCACATAGGTGAGGTAAGTGGAAGGGGAGAGAACCCAAGGCATCCTAAAAAATATTCACACTTCATATATTATACCCTTTCATGTGAGCATGTTTACTTGTCTTCTCATACAGCTGTAAGTTGGTTGCAATGGCTTTCTCTAACAAAACTGCTGCCAACTGGGGAGGCATAGGTGCAGGCACTTAAGTAGAGATGTTCATTAATACTTCATTTCTTGCAAAAAAAATACTATTTTTCCAGTTTACAATATTATATTGTTCAGCGATTTCTTCCTTTAAAGGAAATCCCAATGCCTGTACATCTTTTCTGTTATGCTGCAGCAATTAAATATCATAAGTGAGGTTTTTTTTATTTTTATTTTTCCCTAGTTGACATGGTGGCAATCAGTCAAAAGTTAGACTCAATAATCTTAGAGATATCATAAGTGAGGTTTTTTTTATTTTTCCCTAGTTGACATGGTGGCAATCAGTCAAAAGTTAGACTCAATAATCTTAGAGGTCTTTTCCAGCCTGGATGATTCTTTGATTCTGTAATATGCAACTTGAACCACCCATTCTTTATGAAGGTGCATGAGGCACCAAACATAATTTTTTGCTCAATTTCCAATTACGCAGAGTGAGAACAAAACTCCTGCTGGTTTCTATGAACTGCAACATGTCAGAGTCAGTATTGCTTGCTTCTATGCTGTTTTGTCAATGCCTCATGGTGCAGGTTAATTCAAAGCCCCACATTTTCAATATCTCTATCAGATAAGGGTATGGCTAAATATGCACATTCCACAATGGCGCTCAGCATTTTGTACACTAAGATTAATCTTAACAAAATCTCTACAATGGAATTAATGCCGATGCTAAAATACACTACTAGATGCTCCTGGATTTATTGTGCAACAACTTTACATCATGGTAGAGACTACACCTGTAGCCAGACTGTTTTTTCAGCAGTGCTTTAAAAGCAGCCATGGCAGACACATTTTGAGAAACTGCAGAAAGAGGAAGCAAGAGCTCTAGATTTCACTTGGAAGTACTAACGTGACATTTTCATGACTTTCTTGACATGAGCTGGAGCAAAACTTGCCTTTTCTAGAATGACAGAGAACAAAGTCTCAACTACTTGTAGCAGTCAAATATTCTGAGCTAAAAATCTATAAGAACTATAAGAAGAGGTGATAACATCTGCTTACACAAATATTAGGATGCTTCCTGTTTTATGCTTCAGTGCTACCTTAGTTTGTCAGTGCTTGTGTATCATGTCCATTAACCCCTGCCAGAAAAAGCAAAAAGCATTGGCAGCTAACTGAATTAAAAGGGAAAATTATATCTTCTGCTGCTTGGATGGAGTATAAGCATATAATCATACACATATATACACCTACACATCTATATTAAATTTTTGCTGTTAACATTTGCTTGCCATTTTCCTTTACTTAAATTTGTGTGAGGTTTACTATAGTTTACTTTGTGATAACAGTCTGTTGAGACATCTCATACAATGAAATTGCTATATGGCTTATATACTTGGCTGTTTTGGAATGTAATAATGCATCCCTTAAATCTCTTCAGCATTCCACCTTGGGGTCTAATCTACTTGAATTGCATGCAGAGTACTAATTGACATTGTCTGGTTTCATGACCCTGGTCAAATGTTTTATAATAATTACAGAAAACAACATAAACTTGCTGTATAAGCATAATCTGTGTTGGTGTCACAATGACTGGCTGTTACATTTTGGAGACGTCTAAGACAAAAGTGACAGATATTTTTGTTCAGTAACTGTTTTTCACTTTTCAGCTGACCATCCTCCAGTGGTGTTTAAACAGTTTGTCCCTGCTTGATTTTGTTTTCTTTGGTGTACCATAACTAATGACGTTTCTACACTCATTTAGCATATGCAAATGAAAATGCATGTCTGCAAGTTGTTTGTGGTGACTGCTGCTATGTGGATAATTTCTGCACATAATTGATATGTTTAATGTACACCCATGGCAGTCAGATCAGAGTTGCTTAGCAGCAGGCACTGAACATGATTCTTTCACAAGGTAGTTTCTTAAACAATAGCTGTAAGTATTGTGGTTTAAATAGAGTAAGTTTAAAATTTGAAAAAGGCAGTTTGAAGTAATTTAATCAGGTTTTAGCAGAAGGAGTAGATATCTTCTACTACCTCAAATTAATGCCAAGGCATTTTCTTTAAGTTTAAGAGCAGAAATCCAACCATGATGATGAGTTCTTCACAAACTTTGTGAGATTTTTCTCAACAGATGAAAAGGACCATAAAACAGATCCATATTTAGCTTGAAAATTTACTGAACTGTTTCATAGCTGGCTTCTCCTGGTATGAGTTCTTTTAGTATTTTTACTCTAAAGTTAGTAGCAAATATATTTCAAAGCTTCTCAAAAGTGAGAGTTCTAAAAATGTTTGTGCAGTTCTACTTTATTAGGCATTTCATCAATAATTCATTATGCAACTAATTGTCCTGATCCTAATCATAATAAATATTAAAGAGCATTTCAGTAGGAAAGTCTGCTCTATATCAGGAGTGAATGCTTTAGTCTTGCAAAAATATCCTGGTTTACAATTTTCTGTCCATAATGAAGTTAAGCATATGAACTATAGAGGATTTAAGAAATCCTGTTTTCAGTTAGTTTATTTTGACTATACTACTAATTATAGAATTTACGTTCTGTAGATAAGTTTGCTTATTTTCAAGGAAGTTGCCATTGAACAAATTACGTTCTGCAGTACTATAGTCTTGCAGTCCTTAAAAAGGTATGTGAGACCCTCCTTGTAATGTGTTTGGCCATAAGTTGTAGTATAATAAATGTATGTTTACTTAGATTGCCATTTCAAATTACTAGTGAAAATAAGTGCCTCAGCAGGTACAGTGCTGGCAGCTTGTCTCTGCCCCCTCAAACTTGTGGAGCATATGCAGCAGAAACAACAGTTAGATCCTGATCTAGCTCTGAAGTAATTGAACATTTCAGCAGCTGTTTTCCTGCTTATTCCATGCAAAGTTTAACGCTTCCTTAGCTGGAATTTAAAAGTCTGAAGAGACTGGAACACAATTAACCAGATTTTACTAGACAAACTGATGCAATGGCTTATTTCCAATCAAGACTTTGTACAAAGTACACTCTAAAAGAAGCAATTGCATAATGGTCAAGTAAAATTGCATAATGGTCAAGTAAAATTGCATAATGATCTACGTTTCCAATCTAGAGCAGCTGCCTTAAGAAGAGTTTCTCCTCTCAGATATTTAGCCTATAAGCATTATTACAAAGGATGAAATAACTTCTTCTCCATAGTAAAGCTACAGTCAGTTACAGAATATCTCCTCATCATGATATAATACATTAGAAAATGTTTCTGGGTTCTGATACTTTTATGGAAATCACTGATAGATACATACTATGGAGCACTATACAAATAGTTTATCTAATTGCAATAGCAGTTAGAAAAAAGGGAAAAATAAACAAGTTTTGCTGCAACTGGGAGAAGTACAGAAAAGGTAGGTAGCAGATGGAAAGCAGCTGTACACTCCTCTCTCAGTCTGCTTCTTTCAGTCTCCCTTTCTTCCCCCAACACACATCACTCCTAGGCTATTTCTTCCATTAATTTCAGTAGCGTTTTACAGAAGAATGAGTATTATTGGCTTTACACATGAATCTGCCCCAATATGCACACATTCATAAATAATGTTTTGGATATGGATACGTTATGATATGGATAAAGAATGTTTGGCTTCTGTTAGATAATTAAACATAGGCAAAGATACCACATGCAAGGTAGTGCACAGACTTGTTGAAGTCTACAGATGAGATAAAAGGTACTGGCTTAGAGGCACTCAATCAGAATGATTTAGGCACTAAGTTATGTTAATACGGGTTGAAATTAAGGAGTAAAATTGGCTTTATAGGGGCATGAAATTTGTCATAGAAGAGAAGACAAATAAAGATTCAGACCCTTGTCAATATCAAATATATGACATGCACACTCATCATAATCCTTGCATATGGCTCTACAAGTAATTTCCTTCGCATTCCACAGCTTATCCACTCTGTAGTCACACAGCTATTTTTTTTCAAGTTGGGCTTTTATCTGCCTCTAATACTTGCAGTCCAATTTTCCTGTGTTAAATTCAACACTGTGATTTGTTTCTGTCTTTTTATTCACTGCCTCATATCCCCCTTTTCCTAAGGAAACAATACCACTTGAGAGAAAAAGAGTTACAGGATCATTAGTGTCTATCAAACAGCAACAAGCAGGTTAATTAATCTCCTAAATAGTATTAATGGAAAAAAGAAGTGAATGTCCTGGATCGCATCACTCAGTGGGACTCTACAAGAACAGAGCAGAGTGGGGTTGCAGATGGTGTTATTTCTTCTTTCTTAGGTTTTAGATCTGCACAACAGGTCTTTTCTTTGTTTGATTTTTGTTGGCTTTTTTTTTTTTGTTTGTTTGTTTGTTTGTTTGTTTTGTGGGTTTTTGTTTTTTGGTTTTTTTTTCTTTTAACAGAAATCTTGGACAAACCCTACAGTAGAGATCTAAGTATTTTTGAACTGCACAAGTGAAGTCAAATAACGGCTATGTGGATCTTGCCTGAGAACTGGGATTTTAAAAGTTATAACTGGTCTAACCAGTTATAACTGGTTAGAACTGGTCATATATCTTATGTTTATAGGGATACCAATACTGTTTGCAAGATGATACATGGCAAGATTATCCTTATTTGCCCTAGGTTCTTGACATAGATGATTTATAAAATAAAACCAAGCATACTCAGTCACAAGTAAAAGTTTGACAAAAAGAAGAAAAGTACAAACAAGATTTAGCCATATCTTGCCTTTTCCCATAGATAACAAAATGACCTCTGTGACTTTGAAGTGTTAAGTTAGCTAAGCAGCTGTTATCTATTCTTTGTTTTAGACTCCAGGATTTTTATTCTAAATCCAGTTTCACACCTCATCTTTCTGCCACTGACCCATTAACAAGATAACTTTGGTCAGGAGTATTACACTACTGTCAATGCACCTCTATTTATCATTCAAGAAGAAAACAGGAACAGCAGACATGCAGTCACACAGCACATCAACAGATTTGGAACTGCTTTTGCTTTCCAAGAATAAACCTATCCTGCTTCTCATCTGAGGCACTCAACTGCTGATCAGCTTCATGGCTTATATTTCAGTCAGGAAATGCACCTTAGAGCAAGTTGCATTTCAATATTCATTAAGAAAGCATAATTCAAAAATAGTAAAATTATTGTTGAATAAAACAGACATACCTTGCTGGAAAACAATACGTTTCCTATTCTTCAACAGGTAGGTACAGTTTGTACCTCAGGACAGTTATAGTTTTCCTTACAATCTTCCACAACCTCTCAAAGGGAAAGTGATGCTCTTAAAGCAAAAGAAGTAATGTTTTCTGGAGGTTTTTGTTTGTTTGTTTGTTTATTAATGTAATTCAAAATAAAAATGCTCCCACATAATAAAAGAAATATGACAAACACCACTTGCAGGTTACTTCAGTACAGATCAATTTAATATGGAAAGGTACATTTCAAAGTAGAATTAAAATATGTGTGGTGGGAAAACATCTTATTTATTTATTTATTTATTTATTTTTATTTAACAGAGCTTTATTTGAAGCACCAGAATAAACTTATGCTTGTATATGCAAAGAGTTTGTGAGTGTACCTTACTTTTACAACTGTGCTGCTCTTGGAAGGGGCCTGGTTTAACTGTAAAATGTCATGGCAAAGTATCAGAAGTGGTAGAGCAGATTGTTCTTCAAGACAAGGCAGCCCAGCAATTAATAACTTCACAGCAGCAGAGGCATGAATACCAGGGCTGCAGTCCCACCATCCACGAGCAAGATGAGCAGAACAGGTCCAGTGACAACAGAAAGGTGCAGTCTGTGAGCACCAGGCACAGCCACACTCACCAGGCAGCAAGGCAAAAGTGAGCACAGCTACAACACAGCTCAGCCCGGGGAAAAACCCTGAGCTTAAATGCAGCTTTTGGGTGAATAGACAAATTATGTGTGGGTGGGGACTCAAGATGGGACAGGGCAGTCAGGGCCTACTCGTATATGAAAGATTTTGACAGGTACATGAATAAGAGACGTAAGCAGTTAGGAAATACATTTAAAGGACGTGTACAGTTCCACTGTTTTTGAGTGGAAGAATTTAAAGGAAAACAGGTATAGGTTTATGTAGCTGTAATCTATTATATAAACAGGCAATCCACATACATAGTTACTGTGTAGAGGTTTGTACGGTTTTCAGTAAACAGAATTCACAATGCCATATACATCAAGAAAACAAAGCAACCCAAACTACACAATCAATATAACCTGTAACCTCTAATTGTCAATTCATTTGGCAATTTTGAAAGTTTTGGGAGAGCCAAGGAGTAAGCATGTAATGCAGAACAAATACATGACAATCAATTAAAATAATCCGTCCACGCGAAGAACAGCAATTATTACCTGGTATTGCATATAGGATATTTCCTGCTCAACCACTGTGGCATTGCTGAGTTTGTTTAGTTGTCATTTCAAAATTTTCAGTCAGGTAACTTCATTAATCATGACTTACGAAGAACCTCTGTGATACGAAACCTTGATTTTTTTCCCCTATTCCAGCATACATGTGCATTTTTAGGGAAAAACAATTCTGCAAAGTTCATCAATAAGCTTGGAAATTATATGGTTTTTTATTATACAATTAAATATTTCAAGTTTATGTTTTATTCACTTCTCTGCGTAGTTTACTGCTAAGATCTTTGTTTCATTAATGCTATCTTGAGAGCAGTAAGGCTGGTTTTGCTGCTCCTGTAACAACTCTTTGAAATTCCTCCTCACAAGATAAGCTCATCTTTGACAGGTGTATTTGGTACTCCCTGGTGGTTGTCAGACTAATAAATTCTTCAGGTTTCAGATGCTACCTTCCCTTTGGTCTGTTTACAGAACTAGTCAACCATGAAAAGTTACATTAACCTTTATTTTAATTTCCCCTTGATGATACTGCATGAAGCTTTCAGGAATTTACTGACAAGACCTGGGGTAAGTGTAACACTGCTCTGAGCTCATTTAGTATTGGCAACAGGATGACAGATGTGGTCAGTCACTAGTAACAAGAAGCAAATTTGAATGGAATTACTTATAGTGCAAATTTCACAATGCATATCTACTTAAGTGAAATGTCATATTTTATTATAACGTTGGACTGTTAATTGTTTACATATAGTTAGTGTGATTTCATCACTAGACAACTATCCTTAAGGTATCTCTGGAGAGGCAGGCATAGCACCAAATATGTTATCCATAAATATTAGTTCACTCCTTGCACATTACAGCTATTTTACCATAAAGCCATTCTGTACTATGTGTCTGAAAGCTGAAAGGTTTGAAATCCTTTAGTTAAGTCAGCCTTCACTTTACCCTGACAGCTGATAAATATATATTTCAGGCCTTTACTGTTTTTCAATAGGCAGATGTGTGACAACAGAAATAACTGAATTTTAATAAAAATAATCTTATGTTAACACTGAGACTGCAGGACTCTGTAGAGGGAACCTTACAAGACAAGGGTCTGTCACCTGAAATTACTCTGCACTTCACAATTCTACCTTACTATTCCCCTTCCACTTTATTTGGACTGCTATATTTTCAGTAGTTGTCAAAGACTTGGAGTCTTGGACCTGACACTTGCACAATGCAAGCAAAACTCCATGGTTTATATTAAGATTTCTTTTAAAAATTATACAGGAATGCTAAAAGCATGGTAGAACAAAGTTTGTGGGTTTGTCACGGTCAAATATTAAGTCAAATTATGGACAAAAATATCAATATGTCATGTTGAAAGAAAGGTTTTTTGTAAATGTGGACAAAAGCAACTAACAGTTATGATGAGTGGTAAAAATTACAGTGACAACATAAAGAAAAAGGAACAAACCCACAAAAATTAATAGTAACAAGATCTTAACTACCAGTGCTTTATTCTGAGCTTCATATGTTAAGATCATTTTCTTCCTTTCTGCTTCTGCATATAAGCAGTAGTTTTTCTTCTTTGCCTAGAGATACACAGCAACACGAGCCGTGGGCCCCTGAATTTTCTCTATCTGCCACTAAGGAACCTGCCTTAAGCCTTGTTCAAATGCTGCTTAAGGCTTGTCTTTTGCCTGAACTTGTGGTGATTACTTCTGTTCCACCTACATCATTTCTGAATAAAGAGCAATGGCTAGGCCCTCAAAATTCACAGTGTGTCTGTGAAAATTCCTATAATGGTTTCTGAATATGAAGGTGCATTTTCATGTAAAATAGACACGAATTCACATTGATAGATTAACAAAATCCCTCAGCAACCACGAACTTACTAAAAAAAAAGTAACTGAAGAGAACCTAGGAAAATAATGCCCCCAAATAATACTCCCATTAAATTATAATTATTTAAAATTTTCATGTAATAAAGCAACTGAATAAAAGATCATTATATTTGATACTGTGGTCCATTTATGTTTCTCATCTTCCAGAGGAAAAGAAATGAAGGGTTCTGTGTGTCTTTAAGCCATAGTTACTCAACTAACCTTTGAAAGATTAAGAACACTGATAAATGAAGTTCCCAGTTCTGCCTGGATATACAATCTTACACAGACTTAATAGAATTTCAATAAATATTTCCAAAGATGCCTAAATCCTATCATATCCAATCGCTCTTAATATTTTTAATGAAATCTTTCTAACTTCCCAGAACTTAGCTCCCCACACATAATAAAGTTATCTAGGACAACAGGAAATTAACATATCCACATATGTTTTATACTTAGTGAGAAAAGGATCAAGTGCCTTAGTTTTTCAACTAATCTTTTACTCCTTTTCCTCTCCTCAAATCAAAGTAAGCTAGTTTGAAAGTTGTGTTGTGGTATTCCTGTGTAGAATGTGATTTGGGATGTGAGTTACTCACAATGGCTTTAAAAGTCTTAATGAGGTATTAGTGCATGAACATAATAAAAATTACTCTTCCCAGAGCTCTCTGAATAGCACTTTCTGGGTTTTTTTCCAGCAAATCACAAGTCATTCTTTCAGAAAATCATATAATGACCAATCAAATTAAGTGTGTTTTATACCAACAACACCTACCAAATGGAGATTTCAGTTGATCATGCCTGTTATAACACAGTAGCTGCTGTTAACACCATTCCTGAAGGGATGCCTGTGGGAGCAGCTGAGCACTGATATGTTTACAGTTGTGCACAGCTCTTAACTACATGGGCTGGTTTAGGCAATCTGCACACTGCTTGCAGAAATACTGGCAGGTGGTTTGCCTGATTAGGCTGAGAGGTGTCATAGCCTTCACAAAGACTGCCAGACACTGGGAACAGAAATACCTTCAGAGCTGAGATCAGCAGAGGTAACAAGTCTTAAACTGAGTTTTAAATTTACCACTCAGCATTATATTTGGAAAGTAACGTTGTGATCATCTGGAGAATTGCACTGCTGTAATGCAGTCCTTTAGAGCAAGTGACCATGTTTGTGATTAAACCACCTCTTATGCCTTGCTCCTTTTTGGAAACTGGAATCATGAGCCATCTACCAAAGTCAAAGAGCTGCCTTAGATGACCATTAGCTAACCTGATGCTGCCTTCCAGATAAATTTAATATGTTCTTTGATCTTGTTACCTGCTGACTCCAAAAGGGTTTATTGTTAATGAATTGAGAGGTCTTGACATTTTATATTGAATTTACAGTGAATATGTTTTCTTTGAAAATATATACAACTTCTGAAAACACATCCAGTGGCTGGAAGTAGTAATTGTTAAGGAAATAAGTTTTCTTTTATTAAGGTGAGACTTGAGGAGTGCTTTTGAATTAAATCTCAACGCTATGATTCATCCTTTTTGAAAAAGGATCACTTTTTGAAAAAGTGAGAAGGATAAAGATTGCCATGAAAAGATTATTTCACTAGATTCTACAGACAATGATGTAGAGGGTTGGAAGAAATTTGATAAACCTTATGAGAATAGAAAGAAAAAGAAAAATATTAAATTCAACTATTTCAGAGTATACAAAACTTTTGAGTATAGATAAATGTGCTCTTCTTTAAGATAAACTGCATTTACACTAATGGTATTTGCTATCTATTTTTTAATTTCAAAAAACTAATTAATTATTAAAAGATGTTAAGTCTGAAAGATCTAAATAGGTTAGATATAGCTTATAAAGACTTTTAAAAAATCTGGGTCAACTTTGAATGAAATACTTGCTTAGAGGAAGCTGTTGCATGTATTTGTTTCCCTTAAAATCAAGACTGTGCTTCCATAATGAATGAACATTTCACATTTCCTCATTGATTTTATTTTTTTCATTAATAGTTGCTCCTTAAAGAAAGACTTTGAGGTTATTTTATATTTTAATTCCCTTCTCTGTTAAGCCTTCATATGGTATTCCTAGGCTGAGTAGTTGATACATTTAATTAGTTCAAACTATGTAATGTTACAAGACTACCAAACCAGACAAGCAAGAACTAAACAAAACTAAGTAATTTGGAATTGCTTAAGTAGTTAATCTTTTGTCAGATTATCTGTATGAGCAAGATCCAGTAGTTAATAACATATGTCTGGTTTGTTATTCAGCACCTAACACATCTCTTTCCTTGTAGGTTAGATTGTTTTTGTGATTTTTTTTTTCTATTTTAGTGATGAAGTTTGACGCAGTAGAAAGTGTTCAAACCTTCCTAAATTTCCTAAAAACTGTAACAGCTCATCACTTCAATTTTTTTTATGCCAGGTTTCTGTAAGCCAAGGTGAATAAGACTACATGATCCTTGACAATAGACAGAAAGATCTGAGGTTTCTGTGAAGCTCTCTGAATGAGAGGTCAAACTGTGTAACAATACATTGCAGAATCAAGTCAAATCAATATGTGCATTTGGATTGCATCAATATGACCATGAGCAGTATTTATGGATGAAATTTTCAACGCTCTGTGTTACATACTGTGTGGTTTCATCCTTTAAGTTTGGTTTATATAGCATGAAGGTAAAGCAGAGGTGAAAAGAGAATAGTTGTTCTCTTCTAGCATGTAAAGTGAGAAGCATCAAAAAACAAGCTTAAAACAAAGTATTTGGTGTAACTTCTCTTAGCAATTTTTTTAAAAGGTTAAAATAATGTAATAAAAGAATGACAAACTCGGAAGAAAAATCTCGTGTATAATTTTTAAAACCAATGGTATGATTCTTGTTATAGGACAGCATAGTGGGGAATAAATGTGAAAAGAATAGGAAATACTCTACTGTAAATATTCACAAACTATCACACAGTGCTCAGTATCATGGACTTTTGGTATGGTCACATTTGCTCTGTGCAGGACAAGACCAGGTATGTGTTTTAAAATGGATTATTCTTCTTTGTAAGTAAATGAACACTATTTGAAACCCATATTTATGTTGTTGTGAATTAGCATGAATCTGAGAAACATTACAATAACTGGTCTAGTAGAAAGCTTGATATTTGGACTTGTTGGTAGTAGATGTGATTCTGTATTCTCATTGGCTGTCTTTTCTGGGGAGAATACATAAAGACTAGAGTCAGTGTTTCATTATTTGTGAGACTTGAATAATTTTGAGATTGCATATGTATATATGTGTTGCATATCTGCTTGCTTACATTATATGCAATATCAATATTTATCTGTCCATTTTTTTCAATATTGAAAATAAAGAAAAATAGGAAAAAAAAAAAAAACAAAACAAAACCCACAGAATTCCATCCCCTACTCCCCAAATTATGTTTAGATTGATCTCCTGGTACAAGGGGAAAATTGCATGCTGGGGGCCTGGACTGTCTAGATTAGGAGTCTGCACAAAAAAAAAAAAAAAAAAAACACCAAAAAACCATAGTGGCTTTTGCTCTGGGGGGGGGGGGGGGGTTTTTGGTGGTGTTGTTGT
>VYXD01000836.1:0-53661 GCA_013397195.1 Hylia prasina | reverse complement strand
TTTTTTTTTTTTTTTTTTTTCTCTTCTATGCATAGACTCCTCCTGCTTTATCATGCATAAATACAACTAAAAGTATGTTCAGAGTACTTGGTCTCATTGCATTACTCATATTTGTCCCTTTATCTGTAGAACTTGAGGCTTAAGTGCAGGACACAAGTGACAGATGTACAGCAGTGCAAAAGGTACTATTTACAAAATGTATCTATCAGGCAGCAGGGAAGAGAAAGGTTTTTAATGCCTGGTTTGCCTGCATTATTTACATATCCTAACAATGTGCAGGACAGCTGGGGGCAACAGGAAACAGGGGTTTGAGAGTGCACTGCTCACATTGCTTCCTTCAGCACATTCCACTCGGGAAGAACAATGAAAGCCTTTTGGAAGATTTAGTAACTGACTTGCTAAAGAAAAATATCAAAACATGATAGTGGTATGAGAAGACGGCCCTTGAAGGGGAAAGAGCAAAAACGCCTTTTATGTATTGTCTTGCCAGACAGTGAAGGCTCAGCACTCTGTCGTGTTCATGGAGGGACCTGGTGTTTCTCTGAGCAGATCAAAAGATTCAGATAGCTGCAAAATGTTTCTTATCCAGCTTGATGCAAGTTACTTCCTTGACAGGTCCCGTTGTAGTTCATGTAATGTATTCATCAATGTGGAATGAATTTTTTAAATAAAGGTTTAAATAAAGAAGGGGAGCTTGATCCTAAATGGCTTTTAATAGCAATAACTCCTTCAGCTTCAGAGGTGCTTCCTGTAGTAGCTGTGCTGGTGCACAAGGCAGCAGAAACAAGTCCTTTGTCTTATGTATGGAACAGACAGAATATAGCTAATTGAAAACAATGATTTTGAATACGATTCTTCTTGTAACAACACAGTTAGACTTTCTTTTTTTAATGACCATTTATACTTAAGCAATCTTTCTTTCAAAGCACTTAATTTACCTGAACCTACTTTAATTATTACTTAGCCTGGTAATTCTGGGCTAGAAGGGGTCAACTATTTTATATGTCATTATCAGTAGATATTAAGGATAAGAAATTATTTTTCTGGTTTTAAAAATAGATAAGGAGTTCTGCAATATGTATAATTACATAGTCCTCAGTTAACATAAAAACAGAGTGAACTGCGAAGTCCAAATATAAACCTACACCTCTAAGTAGAAGGAGATTTGGATTAGGCCAGCTTTCTTAAAAATGCTTCTTCCTTTGATTATGGTTGTATTTAATGTTTAATATGTACATTCAAGTTATGCAGTTATTTGAACACTGACATATGTGTATATTGTGACATTGCATAAAAGACTCAAACCTGAGAAGGAATTTGGAATTATCCAAACTTGTCTTAAACACTGTCAGGCTTGGTGCTGTGACCATTCCCTGGGGAGCCTGCTCCAGTGCCCAATCACCCTCTGGGTGAAGAACCTTTTTCTAACATCCAACCTAAACTTCCCCTAACATAACTTCAGGGCATTCCCTCGGGTCCTGTCATTGGTCACCACAGAGCAGAGATCAGTGTCTGCCCTTCCTCTTCCCCTCATGAGGAATTTGTAGACTGAGATGAGATTTTCCCTAGTCTCCTCCAACTGAAAACACTAAGTGACCTCAGCCACTCCTCATACAGCTTCCCCCAAGGCCCTTTAAAATCTTTTCAGCCCTCCTTTGGGTCCTCTCTAATAGCTTAACTCATAAATATTATAAACTTATAAAATCGTTGGGGTTTTGATTGTATGCTGTTTGATTGACTATTTGTTTTCATTTTATTTTTGTAACAGCAATTGCTGGTAGCATGATCTTAGATACAGAACTCCTTGAGTCTTTTGGAATAAATATTGATGTGCCTGGATGTAGAAGACATGTTGGATGTAGGGGTAGTCATCCACAAGTAATTTGAGTGTGTTCTCAGGTTCTTTGTTGCCATGGCTGAAAGTCATATCTATTTTCAGTGATAATTTGTTCTCAAAGTGTTTCAAACAATTATTTTCTTTGAAATTTGAAAAAAAAAAATCAAGTTAATAAAAAAATTCCTATGATGTCAAAGACTTTTAAATAATACGTCAACATAAAGAAATCCAAAATATTGAGAGAAAAAAAAATAGAGGTTGAAATATTAATGTTAGAAGAATATTTATTTAAAATGTTCTATTATAGTTACAGAGAGGGAAGCATGTAAAAGATAAATGGACAAAGTATTAAAATTTTGCAATGTAGAACATCTTTAGTTGCAATTAGGTGTCATTGATTTTTAATTTTTTTTTTAGTTATTGTGCCAGTAATTTTGACTTAGACATCTTCAGCACAGTTGCAGTGGTCACATCTTTTTTCTTCAGTTGTAGCATTCAAATGAGAACCTGAAATCTTAAGGCTGACTGAAGGAAGTTAAGTGTTATGTTCTGGACCTGACTGGAAGCATATATACTTAGTCTTCACTCTAAGTGATCGAAAGTTTTAGTTAGATTTGTTTCCTTGATGAATAAAGTCAAAGATAAAGTAAAAAAATCCCAAATGATCTTCTTCTATATTTTCTTACTTTATGCTCTCACTGTGACTGCTTTTATATTTTAATTTATAGATTTTTGTAAATTAAAAACCATGTTTTTCCTCTGTACAAGTGTAGCCAAGTAAATTTATCAACATATAAAACACATAACTCAAAAAGCACATATTTTGTCTGTATTTCATTAATTAACTTTTCATGAAAAATATAATATAATAGAAATAATAAAAATATAATAGTAAAAATATAATAGATTGTTTTTCTAAGTACTAAATAATTTAAATACAACATAACGCTCTGCATAAAACATTTTTAGGACTATTTTTTTCTTACTAAGATTCTGTAGAAGTTCATATAATCAACAACAGAATTATAATCAAACCTAAGCTTGCTTAATCAATTGGGAAGCTGTTTTCAGAGATCTAAACCCTTTATTGATCATCTGATTTTATTTATAATAATGGAACCCCAGTCTGAATTTTTCCCTTGAGCTTTGCTTTGGTCTTTTACATTCTCAAAACTATTCAATGTTTTTCTCCAATCTCATCAGACTTGCTCATGAACATTATAATTGTTAATGAATAGCCCAGTATTAATTAAGACAGAAAATAATTTTAATGATACGGAAATAAACCTCTAACCTTTCCAAACTATCTCAAATCATCATACCTGGAGCTGTGCAGAAAACTCTGAAAATCAGAGAAATGCACAGCATTTTCACATCTTTTACTAAAGAGAAATTTCTAATTTTGCGCTGTTTAAATAATCTAAATGAATATCAAAAACCAGCATATTCTGAATTGCACAGAAGGATCCAGAAGGATCCAGAAGGATCATAAGGTCCAGCTCCTAAGTGTATGGAGTACCAAACCTGCAGCCTTGGTATTATCAGCATCATGCTCTAACCAACCCAGATAATGTCAAAAAAAAAAAGACCAAAGCAAAGCTGAAATTCATGCTTTTCAGTTACTGAGTTTTGTGATAAGGCGATTAAGTAATGACTCAAGGCAGGTTAAATATTCTAACTTGTAGTCAGAATCAGTAATTTGAAGATAAAATGCTTTAGTTTTATATTTTCCAAACCTATTGTTCTGTGAGATATAGACAGATATATTCTTGTATAGAGATATAAAAATGTATCTTTATGTATTTTAGCATCCTCACCTTTGCAAAGGAATGCAGTTGAAAAAGATATTTCAAATTAACATCTAGATTTTGCTTTCAAACACCCTATTGTGAAATTTGGATTTTGAATACTGCATTTCCTCAATATTTAGAGTGGATAGACAGAGTAAAGGAAGTGCAGCAAAAGCAATCTGTGTCTACTGGATATTTAATAAAATTGTGTGTCTCTGCGCTCATAACATAGAACATCTTTTTGCTGAATTTCCTTTGATACATTTGCACTAATTGGTGACAAATGAGAATCGTGATTCAGTTTCAACAGTGCTTTAAAGTAGTCTTCCTTTCGCAAGAGCAGGTGTAGAATTGTTATGGAATGTGAAATTCCCTTGTCTTCTGCAAAACCACAATACTTGATTTGCTTTTTATTCTAAATTTTTTTGCTATTACTTTTATCCTTATATATATATAGTGTATTGTATAGTTTTTTCTAAAAAACTCCTCCTAAATCATGACTAACATTTCCAATCAGCCACCAATGATGACTTCTCAATAATTAAAATAAATCTAACAATAAACTGAGACGTATTCACACTTTATATACATCAAGATATATATAATGAATATTCTTTCTAAGAATCAATAAAAAAATTTCAAAGGACATTTCTCTTCTATATTTTTGCTGCTATATATTCCAGTACAAGCTGTGATTTCCAAACACCTGGGAAGCTGAGGTCTACCACATTTAAGTTATTCGCCCTATTCTTTTTCCTCTTGATATAGGTATGTGCTATATACACAGAGTAGATGTAGAAGTTTAGAAGACATGAGCATATTTGAACAGATATTGTTAATACAAAGTGCAGAGCAGCTGCTTGACTTCATTTTTAAATCCTTCGAACAATTCATATGACTTAAAAGACTCAGAAGGTGTGACATTTAAAAGATTTGATTTAACCATGAGCTAAAGGCTTTGACTATACAGTTGCTAAGATCTCTTTTTATGCATAATGTGCTAAGGATCTGTAACTTGCGCAAAAATGGGACATTTAAAAATAATTTGATACCATTGAGCAACATTTGCTCCTGAATAACTAGGTGCCATTTTTAATAGCATAAGGGGCAAGAGAGGAAATCAGACTCAAAGTATTAAAAACTTTTAATTACATACCTATTATTCTTCACTTTGAACAAATTTGTCAGGCTTGTGGGTACCTGGTAGGTCCATGGAGGTGCAGCAAGCTCTTTCCCTCATATTTTGTCCTTAAAAGCATCTTTGTCTTAAATTTTTCATTTGCCTGTGATAAAAAAAATCTATGAGATATACCACAGGAAAAGCCTTTGAGAAAAAAATTACACTTCTGCCAAATCTATAGCAAAATATTTCTAAATTTATCCAATATCATCTCGCCTTTTTAAATTAGCAATTTATAGCAATCACAATGACCCTCATCCAGAAAAAAAAAAAGGATAACCAAATTAATCATAGAGAATGAATATTTGTTCTTCCTTTTGACAACTTTAGGGTTTGTAAAATTTTTATACTATCGACTATGCTAACCTTCTGGGGTCAAATAAGAATGGATCATGAACACAACTTCAGCAATATTGAAACTGACTCCAAGTCTTCTTTACAGATTTATGCTTTTGCTAAGATTCAGTCAATTGTATCTATCAGGAGAAAAACAAAGTAATTGATAAGAACATTCCTTTTGTATTATGCAAGCAATAGTGTGAACTAGATCTCAGTGTGAAATACAAAATCAATTCAAAGAGTGTGGTTTCTTTTTCTTAATATACTGTGTAACTTAGACCTAAGAATTACTTTTTCATTCTTCCCCTTGTTTACTATTCATATTCAAAATAGATAGAAGTTTGTGATATGTTACTGGTAAGATGTTATTGATTTAAACAATATGACATAGTTGTTAATAAGTACATGAGGTGCAAACAAAGATATGAATGGTACTGCAAAACCAGAAAAGAGCACTGCTGTTTTGTTGCTTCTTTTTTTTATACCATATTATCCATATTATTCTATTGAGATTAATTAGTTTAATAAACCAGAAAGAAGATGCATATATATTGAAATCAATGACTGCATTCTATATGCCAGTTAGCTTCATTATACTGTTTAAAAAAAGACACAAACAACCACAACTACAAAAAAAACCCCTCAGCCAAAACACAAGACTCCACTAAGCCCAGACCAATCAACAAAACATTTTGGTGATTCTTTTATCATAGGTGACTGTGCATAATAGTTTTCTCAAGACAGAAAATTGTTCTCAAATTTTGAAAATTAAGCACTTTATAGTTAAAATAAATGGATGCAGGCAACAGGAAGATTCTTCATTTTCTCCCATTCACTTTCAGGACGTCAGTTTTGAAAAACATACACAATTTTAGACACACAAACACAGTGTGTTCTGGCTCTTGGGCAGAAGAGGTCTAAAATCCTTTGAGATAACTAGTCTAACTCGTCAGCCTAATTAAGATGTCACCCTTGTCAAAAACATTATGTGTCTGCCTTTTTTCAACCTTCAGCCTACTGTATCAAAATAAAAAGAAAAAAAAACATAAAATCAAAAATGAAAATTCAACGGTTAGTATCCCCTGGGCCAAATAGCACTCTTGGCAAAATATCCCGGACATCAAAACAATCTTGGAACTTTCTTCCAGACAGACTCACACTTTTTTAGCTATTCAGTGGCATGTGCCTTAGCCAAGCCTTTGGCTCTACTCTCACGTCTATCACCCACTGTTTCAGAGGTGATACATGTCAACTTAGTAATAAAAATAAAGCAAACAATAGAGAGTTCAAACTTCTTCCTTTTCTCATTGTCCTCTGTAATGAGACTGCCCGAATTGTTCAAATCTTACAGCTGACCTCCAGAATTCTGCTGCTGAAGATCTGCTGCCACCTGAGTTCTCAATGAGCTATTTGAACACAATAATATTTTTTGCCACATTCCTATGGCAATACCTATCCATGGCATAGGTAAGAGCTTGTTTCTTCCCAATCTTCATTTCAGACAACATCTCTTAACTTTAGGAAGTGAATTTTTTGCAAATTGAGAATCCATTCTTTTACCGTCAAGATCTGTTGAATGAGAAATATATGAGAAATTATTCCTTGTAAACTGGATGTTTATAGATTCTGATACTATAAATTCCATAGTCTCTATAGTATCACATGGAAAGGAATTCCACAAAATCTTTACTCATTATATGAAAATCAGTTTCAAAGTAAATAAAAAGACTATTTATATTCTTTGGGCTCTTCACAAATTTTTTCTTTTTCTCTCCCTTAATTAATTCCCATTTTGAGTAAACAACATTTATCATTTGTGTGGATCATTCAAAACTTATGTTTCAAATGATTTTCCTAGCATGTTATCGAGAATCTACCTGCTTCTTTTTTTCATTTTATCATATGACAAAAAATAGATACTACCAAATTGATGTAACGACCTGCCATATTCTTCTATAAATGAATTAAAATACACCAACAATCAAAGCTTTTAATGATCTTTTCCTAATTTTTAACATGCCTTCCTTTTGGTCTTCCCTTACAACTCAGTGTTGTGTGCTGAGCACAATTTTATTGAACTCTCGTCCTGAATCTAATTTTTTCATGGATTGTCACAATAGCAAGAGGTGTTCACCTTTTTCAATCCATACCTGGAGAGCAATAATAAAATTTCCTAGAAGCATCATGAATATTTGAGTGTTATATGTGACAGGCCAAAGTTAATAAATGAGAGTTCTTTTTGCTATCAGCTTTGACTAACATGCTCCAAAGATAGTTGCACAGTTCAACACTTAGAAACAGATGTTATATCAAAACTCAAATGAGTTGACTAAGATTAGCTCCATTAATATTTCTAAATACTGAAAATTTAAAAGTGGACATTGAAAGTTCAAAATTTAATAGCACTGATCTAAAGAAACTTGGAGAAAGATTTTTTTTTTTTTTACTGAACTAAAAGAACGAGGTGGGATTTTTTTTCAAAAGAGGTTTTTCGTCAGGTTTTGTATAGTAACAGAATAATTGTTGCTGAGCTGAAGGTATTATGTCTGTGGCAAAGTTTGCAAGCAGAAAGCCAATAAACAGATTCCAAACAGAGTCATTACTTTGCTTTCTTTACTGGACTGTTTCTTTTAATGATTGTGCTCTCTGCTCAGCAATACCTAGCACCACTTTTATCTTATTTATGGTAGAGGTAGTTAGCTTGGGACACGCTATAAACGATGCCTCTTAAAGGACAGAAAGGCAACATAAAATCTGTTATAGTAAACAAGGTGTCTGAGGATTAAAGAGAGGGAGTGAGGACGCAGAATTAGAGGGACTTCAAGTTTGGTTTTTTTAAGATGATATGTGTTAATATATCTTCAGGTTGAAGACAGTTCAATAGTTTTTAACTTATTGTTAACTCCCAGGCCTGAAAAAGAACAAAAATCTAAACACCAAAATACAATAAATCCAATCCAATCAAGATTTGGAACAAATCTTTGCTCCAATAATGCCAAATAGGTGCTGCACATGCCTCATTCTCTGAAATCTACAAAGGTCTTAAAAATAATACCATCACTAGAGACTTTATTTATGCATGGGCCAGAGACAGTAAGATAAAGCAAAGTTATGAAAAAATCTAGTTCAGAATTTTGGATTATTTGTCCAGCTATGCCAATAAATCACTGTAAGAGTTACAAAAGTTATTTAGGTTACAGCCTTTCTTGATAAATTTTAAGTAATTAATATTTAGGAATTAAACTTCTACTCCAAGTGAGTCTGTAGCCTTTCCTTATAGTCAGTAGGGATATGGGCACATCCCAAAGACAATTCATTAAGCTTCTTTGAAAGATATTTATTCATATGTACTATGAAATTCTCACTGTAGTGTCTTGGTTTTCTGCCTTAACTGTAGAATGAGCTTATCCACTCAAAAGTTGTACAGCATTAATTCTATCCATATTCATAGAGTGCCTCTATTTTCATCCACTTAAAAGAATGTAAAATTACAAAAAAGCAAGCTCTGCAAGAAATATTTGGATGTGCCAATATAAAAGTGCACTATGAATTCCAAAGCCTTCAGCCTTTCTGTGTGAAAGAGGAACTGAGGGGTCTTATCTATGTCGGAACCTGCCCTGTGATCTAACCTCCACTTTATATCTGTACTTCACATGTATAAGTACTTCAGAATCTAATTACCAAAACTTCTAATAAACAGGGCCTGGGGCACCCATAGCTGAGGACAAATTTACTGCTGTATCCAGATGCTGTTGGGAAAGCCTGTATCTTTGCATTTGCTTAAGTTTCTTTTCTGCTGTAACGTGTTATTGTATGTTTTCAGTTCTTCTCTTGAACAGCACAGAACACACTGCATTCTGCAGGTAATTGTAGTTTAAAAGCACAAGCAGTATATTATTTGCTGTAACTGCTAGGACTTATGTCCACATCTGTAACCAAAATCAATACTCATGCTTATCTATTCCTCTTTCCAAAGACCTCTTTATTTATAGGTGATAAAATTCGGCACTAGGTTTAAAAGGCTCTGAATCTCAAACTTAATTAAAGCACCTGTTTGTCACCAAACATAACAAGCCATAAATTATATAGATGTT
Organism: Hylia prasina; assembly: GCA_013397195.1. Lineage (NCBI taxonomy): Eukaryota > Metazoa > Chordata > Aves > Passeriformes > Sylviidae > Hylia > Hylia prasina. The sequence continues at coordinate 44,421 of VYXD01000836.1, read as the reverse complement.
TCAGTTTATTTTGCACTACAAACGTCACTTTGATCGATATAGATTTGGCTTCTCTTGTGTACAGGAACAGTCTTGAAAGTGACAGCTCACTTTTTTTTCAGCACAACAGTAGGAAAACTTGATGAATAATTGTCAAACATGATTGACTGGAGAGAGATTTTCAAAGGCACAGGTGCTTGATGCCTATTAGCTATCAGTGGAATGTAGGTGCCTGGCTCCTGTTTGTCTTTGAAAGTCTCCTTCCTAGATACATCAAAAGCCTTAGACAGTTATTTATCTGAATTGGAAGTGACCTTCCATATATTTAAAAGAGGCTGAAATTTATGGAAAATTAAAAAGAACTGTGTAGTAGCTTTGTCACTTAGAAAAGTTGGAAATTCTGTTAGAGAAGTGGAAAATCTTGCTGCAGGGAATTCCTACTGAAATTCAAAAAAGTATTCCATATATTAGAGCTGGAAAATATGATTTAAAGGGAAACCATTTAAACTTTAAATCAGTATAGAGAAAACTAATTAAAGGAGTTGATTCACTTTTACTAACCTGGGAATAAACCTTAAAAAAAATGAATAAGCTTCATAAAAAGAGAGCATAACCATATCTTGGAAAGGAGAGCAGTATATTTCATCTTCTTCAGGATCATCTTAATATTTTTTTAATGTGGAGAGAGTAGGATGTCATTCCAGAATAATAATATAAGTTCCTTCTTCTGTGAGCATTGAGTAAATAGATTAGACTTTAAAAATTGAAGGAATTAATAGCATATGCCTATAGAGTGACAGTAAAAAACCTTTACCTAAACTATTAAAGTAATAGTGGAATTAGAGTGCAAGACCTAGAATGCCCACTTTAACATCCTAATTGCTCACTTTTCACTTTTCTTTTATTTACCATCTTATGACTGAAAAAATGAAGGGTCTTGGTCTCATATAGATGGGTTATTTTAAGAGATGTCATCTAACATCTTTGCATGACTGATAGTAACTTTCATCCCACCTTAGTATTTTTAGTACATCTAAAAGGTTTTGGTCAGGCTTCCTATTTGGCAAGTGCTCCCTATTGAGACTGCCCAACCCCGCTGGAAATCTCACCAAACAAGTGTGAATACCACAGATTAGGACCTGATGAGGAGGAGGAAATGTAAGAACACTTCATATATCTGGTTGATTGAATGCAGGGAAAACAGCCCTCATTTAAATTCCAGGAAGTTTGGTGTTTACACTTCATCTCTGTTTACCTTTCATCAGTCAATCTTTCTGGACATAACATCTGAGTTGATTTTTCTTCATGAAATGTTTTGAGAAGTGGTTAACCAAGTGATAGTTGGTATTGTTTTTTTAAACCATGTTTTTCTCTCAATTATGAAAATTTTATCCAATCTACAAAAAATAAAAACAGTTCTATGTGATGATTTAACTCCCCATCCATTTTCTGTGAAGAGAACAGTCTGCAGTGATTTGAAAGTTAATTAAAACTGAAATTATTTATTAATATTAAGATTAAAGAGATATATTTACAGAACTTTGGTCATATTCTTAAATAAAAAAAACAAATAGGGAAACATAGTGCTTAACTGACAGATTCACTTTGTCAATTATGACCCATATGCTTGTTTTGAACTTTGTGGGTTAATAAAGAGAGAAGGTTTTGACGAGATACTATGACAAGAATTCCTATACTTTGAGGATTATTTCAGTAACTTCTAAATTTGTGGGTTTTTTCCTACTTAGAAAAGACCTTTTAAGTCTTCTTATATCAGATGTCATTAAAAGTAACCCCTAAGGAATAAGAGTGAAAGTGTACAATATATTTCAATGAATTATGTAAATTTACTATCTAAATATTTTTCAACATAAAAACATTCAAATGTTTAGTGTGCTTTCATTGACATACTTAAATACAGACTACTTACACTAAAATAAGATCAAAAAAATCTTGCTAGGAGTACTGGTAATTGTAATTCTGCTTAGAAGTTTTTAAAATTCTCACTGCTACAATATTGGATGGATTTGTCTTCCTCTTTATGTGATCATGAAATATTTTTTCCCTTCTAGCTCAGCTAGATTATGAACTAACAGAAATTAGCAGAGACATGGAGTTGTTTTGTGTGCTTTGAGCACGTTCAGTCAGATAAAGGTTATTAGGAAGCTGGATATGTGACTGATGTTGAGTCCAGAAAACTGCGTTCTGTGACATCACAGTTCCAAAGATGGCAAAAGATATTTTGAGAGCTGTTTGTACAATAGAGAGTTTTATTCTCTTCCTAATAAGACAAGCTATGTGATAAACATTTTAATTTTTTCAATATTAACTCAAGCATTTCAATTAGCTAAGTGTTCCACAAGTTGCTTTTCAGCAGCATAAATTACTTACCTTTATTTTTTCATGAAAACAGCATACCAGGGCTCTTAGTTCTGAACACCATCATAGTAGCCACTATATATGCATAAAATCTAGAAAATTTCTATCCTATTGGTCTTACAATGCAATATAAAGAAGCACAGTATGGACCTTTGAAGAGACAAATGAGAAAGCAAAACATGGAATCCATCTATTCTAAATATCACACCAATGCCTTCACTACTAAACCATGCAGTCTCTCTTGTCTCTCAGCCAAAACATTTATTCAAAATTGAAACCACATTTATTCAGAACTGCTTTGACATGCTGTGACTTCTAAATTAATTTTTCAAATATTAAAATCTTAGCCACATGGAGGTGAGAGGGGAGGAAGAGAGAGAAATGAAAAACAAAACAAGAACAAGCAGCTTCTAGGCTCTAACACACCTGGGCCAAACAATGGTGATGGTGTGTGAAACAGCAGTACATCCTGATGGGTTTTATACTGTCTTTTTTTCCAACTACTTAACGTGTCTTAAGTGCAGGACCTTATGTTAAGAAACTGGCAATTATAACACTTCATTTTTGTTGTTAAACAGTAGGCAATCACTTGGTGTAAGCAATTGTCTGAGGCTGACAAAAGATAAAGGCTTGTTAGGATAGATGTGTAAAATTTGCTGATCTTTCTTTCATGCAGCTAATCAAACTTCGTCTTTAAATTGTTTGTTTGTTATAGTTTTGCTGAGGCTGACATCCCTTAGTAAAAATTCTTGTGTTTATGAGATAACGCAGCTGCTATGCAAAAGGCAAAAGACTTAAAAGTGCTGTTGAGCTGAAATGAGGAAATCAGTTCATAAAACAATAGTTTCTCATGCTTACTCCACTGTGAAGTGTAATCTAAATATAAAGCAAAACCTTTAAGGGGCAGGGAGGGGAGAAAACATCATCAAACAAACAAAACCCCTCCATTTTAATTTCCTTCTATTATCTCAAGTATATCATCACATTTCTGTAAATCTGAAATATGAGCTAAAGCTCTAGAAAAGGTTTCTTTTCAACTAAGCACAACCAGATTATCTTAAAATTATTTAGCGACATGAGCATAACAAAGATTTGTTATTAAGTTACTGGAGTTTAGCAGAGGAGTAGGACTCAGACCAAGAAGGAAGTTATTTTCTCATAAGAACATAAAGCTGTCAGATAAGCCAAACCATCCAAGGCCCTTTGAATATTTCATTCCTCTATACCTACATAAAGACCTGAATAATGGCTGCACCTCACTTGACCTTTTCTTTTCATCCTCATTTATATTATACTCTATTACAATAGCCTTTGTTTCCAATTTTCTGGTAGAATTTAATAATTTTGGTCCTCATTTTTGTATTCTTTGCTCAGTAAACATCTGTGGGGTTTGAATTGTTGTTCTGGTTTTTTTTTTTTTCTTCTTTATTTTTCTCTGCCCCTTGTTACTGATGGATGAGCCCTTACAATGGAAGGCTTAGAGGAGATGGCTGTGGACAATGTAATTATGGAATTTGGGAATGATGTACAGGGTGACTGATCATAGTTGTTTTAAAGGATGCTGAACTCATTGCAAAGGAGACCAGAGAGGAGCCTTTTCTCTCTCTGAAAGGCTACATCAGATCTTAGCTAACTGTTAATTAATAATATGCAAAAAAAAATGTGACATAGAGAATTTAAACCAAGAAACAAACAAAAGACATCTGAGGAGAGCAACGGTTTTGATCTGGTTTCAACCTATGTATCCTTTGGAGTGCTGGGGATGTCTGGTGTCTTGATGACAAGTTCAGGAAATTTTTGTTTTATTGTGATTCAAATGAATGCTAGAACTGCTTCAGTCTGCGAAGCACAATTTATACTTGCACTCTGATTCAAACCCATTCCTGCATCTCTCTGTTAAATCAAAGCCCCAAGTAACTTAAAATAACTAAAACTAAGTAAATTCTTTATCAAATATTAATGCCCCATGTGTGGAATATCTAAAAGAAACTGGCCAGAATCCTGCACTCTGGCACCACCAACAGTGCAGAACATTCTTCCTGACCGCCAGATTCCCAGAGCACATCTATTCTTGTCAATACCTGCACTCATCAGAAAACACTGAATTCCCTCTGGGTCCTATGCGAAGAAATACTGCAGTGCTTTTCATGTGAAGCTCCTCACAAAACACACTTTTGTTGTGTTATCTCAGATGACTTCACAAAAGTGGTAGCTTGCATAAGCTAGGGAAGAAAAGCTCAGCTTTGCAATCAGATTGTGGTTACATGAAGTGCTTCCAAATCTGTATGCAAAATCTTTCTAGCTCTCTTCATTTTCCAAGACCCTTAATGAAGAATTATAAGTCAGCCTCTTATCCATGGCTATGAGATCAAGGAAAGATGCTGAACAAGTTTAATATCTGTGTCTTGAAGCTTTAGTGCAGTGTTTACATAGTGAAAAAGAAAAAAAAAATCTTTTAGAAGCAATAGGGTGAAATTAAAATCTGGCCAAACTTTAAAATAGTTGCTAACATCACCATTGAATGACAATGAAGAGCATACAATAGTAGCACAAGCTCTGAAGGCCTTTCCAGAATTTACTTCTTTTGACATTCTGAAGAAGATAAGCACTTGAATACTCAAGAGGTTTTGGCTTTAAGAAATAAATCTGCTCTTTGCTCTGATCACATGTGTTTCCTAGCTCCTGCTCAGAAACCAGCCAAAGGATATTTTTCTTTATGCAGCATATGTCTAAAAGTGAAGCATTCTGCCTTAGGAGGTTATGGGCAAAAAGTTCATAGAGGTTCTAAACCTCATTGGTTAAAGTGGTAGAATTCAAAAGACAGCAACTGAATTAAAGATGAAACCGCACCTTGGTCCGAGAGTCCTTTAACCACAGGTTGCTGGCATGTAGTGTACCATTTTGGGAAGAATTGGTATATTCCTTCTCCTGTTTTTCCAGAGTTACAAAAGCATCTTCTATTGTCCATTTTAAGAGACAAATCTCAAATTATCTTTTCTCTGACTGGTTGACTCATTCATCTGCTCTAATGTTTTTCACAAGGCACAGGAAAAAAGTAGTCTTAACTATTGCAAGGATGTCACCTCTGACATATAGTAGTGGAGGGGGTGGGGGGGGGTCAGGCAAACTGCCTGAACTTACAGGATGAAACCTGCAGAGTCAGCAGGCTTTTATTCCTTCCCTCCCACTCTGTTTCCTCTATATCTACTAATAAGAGTATAAAAAAAGTCTTCAAACAACACTGAATAAACTCTGATTTATCTGCCATCTGAGCAGCATACATGTGTACTTAATTCCTAGAAATCTATAGATGGCCTGCTACCATTAGAAAGAAGCCACAGAGAAATGGGAAAGTAGATGGCAAAGACTTGCCTCCAATCACTTTTTCATCCAGTTCTTCTAAATGTTTTGACTTTGCAAAAAAATATTTGATTATAAATCTGTGCTATTTATATGCAGAAACTAAACATGCCAGTAACAAATAGCTGTCTGTGAAAACAGTAGATGACCCCTTAATACAAATACCGTGTGAAGGGTACTTAGTTTTATAGATGATTTGTTAGGTGAGAGGATAAAAGCATTGCATGAAATTCCTCAGTGATTTGAATTTACAACAATATGTAGAAAGCCATATGGATGTTATTATAGGGAGAGGTGGAAGAGTTGGTATCCTTTTGAATTCCTAATGGCTCTTAGCATAAACTAGCCCTGGGTCTACTGAAATAATACTACATTTACCAATAGGTATGTGACCCAAAAGTTGATTGCTACTTTTTACTTGGCGTTTTTCTGATCTATATAACCACTTCTTCCACCACCATAATCACTATAAGGTGGTTCACTGAAAAAATATTTTTATTTTATGATATATTTTCCAGATCCTGAATTTTATCTAGGTGTAAAATTCTTAAATAATTATTTGGAGATATATCTTATGCTGGCCTGGAACATAAACTGATTCAGACCACTTATTTTCTGCATTTGCTTGTTGTCCTTAGCTGTTTAATGGTTCTCAGACTGCAGAGAGAAAAACTAGAAAATTATTGCATGATGAGATTGAGACAACAGTAGTGCCAACTGTGCCTCAGAGAAAATCTGTTTTCTGGATTTTCCTAACCTCTAGCATGCCCTTTACAGCTACGTAAACACAACAATTCCTTTCTTAGACAAAATATGATACATATGTGAAAGTCTGATGTTAGTGGAGATTTTTTAAAATGATCAGTGATGATACCAAAATTGATTGTACATCCAAAGTATATACTAATATTTGGAAAAAATTCCAGTATGGGATTAATGTAGGAAAGATAAAGATTAAAATCAATAGTTACACTTCCAAATACTATTTGACAGGAAGTATGTCCCTTTAAAAATCTCAGTTTTGGTGAACACTCTATTGACAAAAATTATAAAGTTATTCTGTTCTTGTTCAAGTTGTTTTCTTCATGTCTGGCACACAATGGATTGAATTCTCTTAGTGTATGTAAACATTCTACTTGATAAAAAAAAGCTTAGTATATATGATGTTACATATTTGGATACAACATTTAATATCTTATATTGTGAAGAATTTTCAGTTCATTTATAAAGAAAATAAGCCAAATTCAATTGCATCTGAAAATTGCTATGAAAGAATTAGCAGACAGTGAATGGCAACAAGCAATTGCACAGCAACACTGCAGACTGGGAGAGACTACACTGCTTAAGATGAACAATGAAAACTATACACCCTCACAAAAGGAAAAGCAGGGAGCACAAACTGATGTTATTTGACAGCAAATGAAAAGTAATACAAAGGAAGGTTGTTTTTTTTTTTAATACATACATGCATACATAGCTAAACTGTGGAACTCATTGAAGAAATATTGTGAAATATAAATATAAAAGTGTAATAATTAAAATTTGGATAAATTAGTTAAAAACAGACCCGGCCTTGACTACACTAAATAAAATGGTCCAGTTGAAACAGCAACTCTCTAATAGTAAAATCTCTGCAATTTGTGATTTTATGCCATGGAAGTATTACTTTATTCTTGCCCTACTTTTGATATTTTTCCTGGTCTAAAACAGTGTTCTAGACTGAATTGATCTTTTATATGATCAATCTTCTGTTCTGCTCTTCTGTTGTAAAGGCAAAGATTTGAATCCCAGCTTTTCAGGAGAACCTGCAGGAGGATAGCTACACATGCAATGTGGTTTGTATTTTAGTTTCAGACAACACAGTAGGTTGGGTTGTATTGGACTCAATTTGTCTGAGAGACACATTTTTTAAAAAATGGTGTGAATTTAAATCTTTGAGATTTTAAAACTTGGTCCTAAATATCTTCAAGTTATAGAGAAAAAAAAAAGGGGAATCTGTTGAATTAAAGGGAGGTGGTAGACCTCTAGGAAGGCCAAGTTTGAGTTACTGGCAAGTACAGATTCACATACCTCTCAAGTGACTAAAGTGAAGAAAAAGGATTTTGACTTCTGCTTTTGCTTTGGTGTTCTGAGGTACCATAAAGTAGCAGAGAAAGTAGTTCAAACAATAACAGTAATAGTTTAATAAATTTACATCCATGAAATGGGACAACTTAGTGAAATTCCACAGCTGTTACAATTTTACAACTTAAAAATCTCATTTTGTTGGCAATATTCACTTGCTATAACCTCTCTTCTAGTCCATATATTAATCATCTATGCTTTTAAGTGCCTTAAAAGAATGATAAAGTTCCTTTTACCAATATTAGGTAGAAATCCTGAATTAAAAGATTTTATTTATTTAAGTAATTCTGTTGTGTAGTAACCGTAAAGTCCTGCGTGTACCTGTTGTAGCAGTTGTAGGTAAAGTTGCTTTGCTACAAGAAAATAAACCAATAATTTTATATAAAAGAGTTTAGCTGTCACACAGATCAGGGAAAGAACTCAAAAATTTTGTCAGTTTTTACCTTACTTATGAAATATTAATAAATAACAAGGAAATCCAGGAGAAAATATTTACAGTCTTTTGTTAATCCTGTATGTCTTCATTTCTTTGTACACAGGCTAAGTTTACAAATGTTACCATCTGATTTTCAGGAATGTTTGGTGCCTCAAAATCCTCTGAGATAAAAACTGAATGGATGGATTTGCAAGCTCCTGAAGAGCTACATCAGTTGCAGTCAGGGGTTGAAATGCGTGTGTCAAATTCTTTTGGCCACAGATTTTTAAAATTATATTGTCTGGTAGCAAAAGTTATTAGAGCCAAAATATATGAGGGAAAAGTCAAACCTGGGGGGAGCCTTATAGTCTATACCCATAAAGGTAGGAACCCTACCGTGGAGATGGGCTCTTATACTCTACATTTACACAAAATGCTGGTCACTCATGGCTAATACTTTTTGTTTTGCAGTGAACTGCTGTCACTGGTTGATCTTGACAAATCAGTTCATAAAAAGGATAGCCCTTTTAATGCACAGGGTATGCTGGGTCTGGCATTGTCAGGCATTCATTATTTGCACAGAAACACCTAAAATATTTTCTTGAGAGGGAGACACCCTCCACTGCAGGTCCAGTAAAACAAGCCAATCAGGGGCAGGTTTCATGCCTGTCTGCCAAGTTAGAAACAGAGCCAGTGAGTATACCACATACTTCTGATGCATTCAAGTGTGCACCTGGTGTTAGTTAATTGGGTGAAGACTTTTTGCCTGTGGGTGGAAAGGATTTAGTGACAGAAGGTTTTTCTATTCCCCCACTACCCCTACTCACAATGAGAAAGAGAGCATGATTGACTGGCCTATTTTTGCAAGACTGTCTGGTTCAGGACTGGGGAATGTTCAAGGTTAAAAGGAGTTATTTGATTTACAAAAAATAAATAAGCTGGTTTTAAGATACATAAGCCAAATAGAATTCTTCTTTCAAGTAAACCTTACATTCTCACTGACATGGAAATAGAGAGTAGAGTAAGAAGATTCATTATAGTGATTTTATTGCTGATTTCTCCAGCAAGGTGTTAGAAAGTGGGTAAAACACAGCTGGTTTCTTTTTCCATTGCATGTGTCGACACAGAGTATAGGGGTATGGCTACTGGAAAACAGCACACTGGTTTCTGGCAAGGATAATAAATAAATAAATGACAGTATGAAAACTTTCCCAGATTTAAAGCAAGCTAGAAATATTTAACAAATTCAGATTCACAGCAACCAGATATTTTGGTTCTCTTTTACAACAGAGGGAATGGAACCACAGAGCTTTGAGGGCCAGATCCTGCACACTGCTCTGGGCTACAGAAGACCCTGTGGATTGCAGAGTTTGTCAAGTTCTGTTCAGAGATCCATTGTGATTTACAGGTCAAAGACATGGAGTCACATGGTCGGTAGCATAAATGTCTTGCAACTCCTACTGTACTGGAGGGAAAGCTAAGGTACAAAATAATGTAATCTGTGAATGTAAGGGTTATTCCTGACTCATGCCACTTTTCCAAGAATGTTTATTCATGCTCATAAATTGTGGAAGGCAGTCATTTTGAGTCCGCTTGTTGAAATCAAACTGCAAGTTCAACACATTGACAAAATGAAAGGTTGGAAAGCTTAGTATTAGCAATGGAATTGCAATTTTACTAAATTCTCTTTGTCAAGCTCATCTGTGTACTGACACACGGAAGAAAGTGTTGTGAGATGAGCCCACAGAGAATTTCAGACTTTTTAAAACTTTTCCTTTTTAACATTTCATGACCAGGTGGACTACAATTGCAAATAAAAGAGCTTGTTACTAAGTAACTGGGAGGGCTGTAGGGCAGATTTAGAAGTAAACTGTAATGATTGATGATACTCCCTCAAATGTAGAGAGGCTTATTGGGAAATCTGAAAAGCCTAGAAAGTTGGGAATTACCAGGTGTATGAAATTTAACAGAAAATTTAGCAGAAAGTGCTGCATTCTTCACTTGGGATAGGGTAATCTTGCTAATACGTACCACAAAAAGAAGAAAAGGCTGTAAAGCAGAGAAAGGGAGCTGTGTTTTTGGGTTGACAGCAAGTTGAACAAGAATGTAACAAGGTGCATCAGGAACAGCGTTGCCTGCCAGTCGAGGTAAGTGATTTTCACACCCTGCACTGCACTCCTGTGGCCTCATCTCAAGTCCTGTGTGCAGTTTTGGGCACCTCAGTACAAGAACATCAAACTATTCATGTGTTCACAGGAGAGCAACCAAGATTGTGAAAGGTCTGAGGTCACTTGGCTTATTCAGCCTGGAGGAGTCAGAAGGGTGATCTCATGGCACCTGATGCTTCCTCGAGGGGGGCCGTGGAGGGGAAGATGTTGTGGTGACCAGTGATAGAACCTAAAAGAACTGAATGAATCTGCAAGGTTCATTACACAGGGGAGGTTTAGCTCAGACAGAGCAGAAGCTCCTCACTGAGTGGTCCATCACTGAACAGTCTTCACAGGGCAGTACTGGAGAATTCAAGGAGCATCTGAACAACAATCTTAGTCATACGCTTTAGTAGAACTAAAAGGGCAGGGAGTTGGGCTTGATACTTATTAGTCCCTCTCAACCTAAGATAGTCTAGGATTTGATGATTTCTGAAATATGGAGCCAATTTCAGTAATTTTAACTGATTGCCTAAGAGGGTCTGATTGGCCTGTGTTACCATGAACCTCAAGTAAAAACCATTTTTTTTTCTTTTTTAAGAGGAAAATAAGTCAGGCTCTACTGAAAAAAACAGTAAGTCGGCCCTGTTTGAAAAAAATACACTTCTTTATAGAAGGAGGCACTTAAATCAAGTGCTAATTGAACAAAATAAGAAATTCAATTTCCTTTGAAAATGGTATGTTTCTACACTGTGAGAATTTGGTGTAGCTCATAGCCTTGTTGANTCTGACTCTGTCAGTGGTATTTTTATACTATTTAATTTATTTTATTTTACTTTATTTTACCGCTTTTCTTTTGCTTTTATTAAATTGTATTTCTGACTTGGAGTCTCTCACTGGTTTTGCTTTCAAACCAGTACACTTGTACAAGTGAAGTTTCTCATATTTCTATTTTTTTCCACTTTCCTTTGATGCTTTTTTTAATAGGAGGTGGAAAAGGTATTAAACTTTGCAAAAAGAAAGGATCTTGTCAGCATGTTAAGGTATTAAGGATGTAACTATGCATGCTGTGATTTTAGGCTGTGGCTTAGGAAGGCAGTTAAAGAGCAACCTAAGTGAGTATCTGAGTCATCTCTTTGGAGTGACACTTTTGAAAGAACGGTCTCCTACTTAATGTGTCCTTGTCACTGTACGTTATGCATTATCTAAAATGAATCAACATAAACTCTATCCCCCTTCCTAACCATTTGTTCTTCATCCTAAGAGAGAACTGGAATTTGTGTTGACTATTTGAAATATTTATTTTACTAGTATGTCAAAAAAAAAATATTGGAAGAAATTGTATGATTTTTAATGCAAGGAGTTAAGCCTCAGGATCATTAAAATAACTGCTAAAGGGTGAGACACAGTAAAGCCTACACATTTACAAGTTTGTCAGAGCATTGCAGTGCTCTGCAATGTTCTATAACCTTCAAATAGGTAGGTGTAGGAGAACACAAAAATGTCATGCTGTCTGGGTCACTCCCACTCATTCAGCATTTTCTCTCTCCAAAGGGCCAGGCTGTAGTGACTCAGATTCAAACTTGAAAGAGGAAGCCTTTTTACTCAACTGCTTAGGTCTGGTTCCTCTTGCTCATTCTGCTCCAAGTCTCCCTATTTAAAGATCAGATCAGTTAAATGAATGAAGTTTAACTTACTGTCCCTTTTGTCCCTTCTTAATTAGTTGCTAATATCCTTTTCCTGAGGAGAATCAAATGATTAGGAAAGTCGTATGTTAGCAGCATTCATCATCGGGAAAAAGCATCAGACGTCAAGGTATTAGAGCAATTGTTGGGAGATTTTGAAATAAATTTCCAATCAGATGTATTTTCAGTCTTTTCATGTTGACAATCAGATGAAGAAAACTACACTCCTATAACTGAGCCTGATGGGAGCCCAGAGGATCTCTGCAATGCGTTGCAGCACTGGTAACTCTCAGAAGCTTATTGCAGAATCCTAATTTTTTTCTGATCTTTCAGAGGTGACTGGGATGGTAAGTAGCTTCAGCAGTGGTATAAAGACACTGAAAATACTTGTAGAAGAACAAAAAAGAAAAAAAGCCACTTTTTGAGGCAAGAGAAGACAAGACGTTGCCATCTCCCACACTTAAGGATGAAGTATTAGCAGTAGTTTGGGTGACTCTCATGATACTTAGATAATAGGGTTTGAGGGACCACTTGCACTTTTTACATTGCAAGAATGAAGTCACAGAGGAAATGATCCCAGTATTCAGATTCCACTGGAGCTGGATCTACTTAGCACTTATTCATTACAACAGAAAAAATCTAGCCCAGGAAAAAGAGATTCCATGAATATTTTCATCTAAAAAAAAAAAAAAAAAAAAAAATTAAAACAGGCTGATTTCNAAAAAAAAATTGAATCAGGAATCCAAAAAAATTGGCCATGAATCTTAGAGAGCAAGTTGCAGTGCTGAGATACTGAATTATAACTATTATAATTTAAAAGATGGATTACAGGATACATCAGTCCTTAAGTCATGGACATATTCGTGAAAATGGACAATCTGCAAATAGGAAGGGAGGCTAGATAATGAAAATGTATTTTCTACTGGTACTGTTTCTAACGTCACCATTTCTATTAGATAAACTTTTTCAGTTAAAATTTTAAAGTTGGATTTGTTTTGGGGTGGTTTTTTGCATGAAAAATATGTTTCATGTTTCTTTTTTTTATAAAAATCTATGTTCATGCACAACCCCAGCAATCTCAAAGTCTTCTTGTAAACCTTGTTCAAGTGCAGTCCAGCAGAAGACTTGGCTGAAAATTCAAAGTGGTATCTAGAGTTTGTGAGGACACATATTAATATCACATGATAAAATAAGAAATATTAAAAAAAATTATTACAAATTAGTATGGCTAGCCAAAAAGGTCCATTAGACACAGTTTGATTGTCTCTCTACTTAAAGTGGATTTTTAAATTTAGATTAAAAGGAGAAAGACCAATAACTTGAGAATAGAAATAATATCTTTCTAACTTAAGCAGGTTAAAAGCTATTTTTAATACCAGACATACTGAGGAAAGACTTATTATTTTTGAACTTTCAAGTCATTCTGTTTTAATCTGTGATCTGATATGTTTATGAGACATTGTTGAGCTTGGGGAAGGAGAGTTTCCTGTCAAACTGCAGCTAGAAACTTTTACTTCAGCTTTGAAAATGAGAGGTCCAGCTACAGTCATGCAAAAATTATTATAATAAAAATATAATAGAAACCAGGATTTTGGAATTCTCCAAGAGTGTGACATTTTTACCCTTCCAAATCTTGCTTTTGCCTCATTTCTTTAGTTTATTGGATGTCATTTTCTGTTGGTCATCATCAGACTGCATTTTGTCCACAAACTTTTTGAACTAGCTCTCAACATTTGTCTGTTTAGTAAAACAGACATTTTTTTGAGGGAAAAGAAATAGAGCAAGGACATAGGAACAACCCTAATATTTATGAATGATATCCCTGGTATTAATCCCTGAAATTGATCCTGGTGTCAAACAGTCTCAGGCTTTTACCCACTGATTCCAAATCATAGAGCATTGCATCTTGTGTTTGTTAAGTACTAACTGCATAATCAGCAGTTACTCTCTGTACTGCTTCCTGTGGATTCCCTCCTGGCATTCAGCAGAGTCATCAACTCCTTCATTCCCAAAATTATCAGCACTTGTAGCAATACCAAGTGGAAATTTAGGGACAGATGTGTTAGATCATCTCTCTCACCTTCTGCATTGCTAAGACCCTGAACTACTTTAGAAACTAGGATATACAATCATGTTTTTTTCTTTATATCATCCATGGCTCAGCTGCTTAAGACAGTACCATACCCTGCAGAAGAATATCTGTCACACATGTTCCCAGTTATTTCCCAAGGGTGCAGAAGAAACAAGAGCAAACAATGCGCAAGTATTTAGAGAAGCAAGAAACATCATGAAATATTGATGAAACTGTTGAAATGTTGCTAGTCGATAGATAAGTCCCAAGGGTTGTAATTCCTTGTATGATGCACAAAGTTAACACTTCTCAATGCCTTGATCTTTGACTACAGGTGGGAAGTAAAGAAGTTCAATAATTAAAACAAGGAGTTCATTCAGGATTTCAGAGCTGTTCTTGAGTTCACATTGATTCATAAAAAAAGTCTTTCCACTTACCTGCATGCAATGGACTTAAGAGGCCCTGCTACTGCATGTGTTGAATGACTAAAATTCCTCCAGAAGGAAAGATGCTGTAAGATTGTGAAGTAGTTTTATTTATGAGCTCAAGAACATCATTTTGCTCTTAAAAATCCAACAATCAGAATCCTCTTCTTAGCTCCCTTGTTTCTTATAAAATTCTATTTTCTATGGCTAAGAGCTACTTCTCAGGATGTTATTCTCCATATAACATTGTATATTTAACTTACTGAGGAGAAAGAAAGAAAGGTGATGGGGGAGAGGAAAAAAGAAAAATGTAGACATTTCTCTTTTCTCTGTCTTCACAGAAAATAACACAGTACCCACGTTAAGATGTATCCTGAAAAAACTTGAAGAACCATTAAGGAATAAAAGAAGAGAAATGAAAGAACATTCAGGAAATCATGCAATAACTTTCACTGCTTATCATCAAAGCCATAAGAGATACTAACTTTGTAAAATTTTAAAAGTGTTGGATAAGTTTTGCACTTAGGCTTTTCTGAAGAATTGTGAGATTTAGCATGACTGAGTTTATGAATTCCTTCCCCACTGTTCAGTATAGCTTTTAGATGCAAATAGGACAACAAACACAGCATTGCAGGAGAGAACAAATCATCCTTTTGCTTCTAAAACTTACCTTCAAATTTTTTCAGAGAGACAAATAGTTATTTGTAGTTTTCAAGTCCAGATATCAGTTGATATATGAAGGCAAAAAGTACTGTGAAATGAGTCCCTCTCACCTTGAGTGAACAACTTGATTTTTGTGGATATAACCGCCTGAAATTTCATGTTTGTCATCACATGATTTGAAAACTATGATTAAGGGATTGTTAAGAGTGAGTTGCTCCAAGTTTAGTGGGAATTATGAAAAAAACCTCTGTTTTGCTGAATAGGAATAGCGCAAGCTAAAAAATTCTCTATTAGAAATCCAGAAGATTATTTTGAATAGTATTTATCACACATGATGATATATTGATCGATTTGTCTCATGCAAATATAAGGGAAAACAATCTAAGGTAAGTAGGTAACTCATTAGTTCTTTCAAATAATAATAAAAAAATCTTAGTGATGTTAATGTAAGATACTGCACTGGTGATCAAGATACTGAATTAGTGGTGTTGTTTTTACTATGTCCTGTTTAACTACAGACCGTGTTTTATCCTTCCAGGTCAGTTTTACCTCATTTTCTTCAATATTGTTTCAAATCATTCCCTGAAAAAGTGGGTTCATGGTTGACAGTGGGTTTTTATCTCCATGATTTGTTATATATTTGACCTTTGTAGAAGATTCATCGGGGTTTAATTCTGCTGTGGGTGTTTACTTACCAGTAACTCAGAGTGAGATGCACACAACCAAGTTTACATAAGCTGAATGGTCTTTAGGAGATAATGACTTTCAGTCAGTACTCTTTGAGACTGAATTTGAAGCAGCATCTTTAGGGTCAAAGGTTTTGACTTGTATATCCTTTTCCTCTCCTAAGCAAATTACCAGACTTTTATCTTGTTATCAACAGCTGTTCAAACAAGAATATGAAGACATGTATTTATTCCCTCGAAAGAATCAACAAGAAACACTGAGATGGGTTTGAAAAGCTGGCAAAGTAATATCTTGCAGGGTTTTTTTTATTGACTTGAACTTAATAGTGATTAAAATAATGATGAATTCCTGAATATAGAATTCTTGTATTTAATGAACATGAAGGGTGTTAAATCAACTGTGGGAATCAAGTCCGTATATTAAGGAACAGCAGCAAAAGGAGATTCATCTGATACTGCTGCATTCATGCAATTGAGTTTTATCAGAAATTTCCTATGAAGTCAGAAAAAGCCTATGAATCCCTGAAGTCTTCCTGACAACACCAGCAAAAGATTATCATATGTTGTTTGGCATTTGGTACTGTTTTAGTATTACTTTTTTGTAAGTGGAAAACATTTTTTCTTTACTGAAATAAAGCAGGGAAAAATAATACAAGTGTTGAAACTAAAGTATAAATTGTTTTTAATTGTTAGTCTTGTTCTATTTTTAATTTAGAAGCCAAGAGTTCAATGAACCAGTGAGCAGACATATCAACAATATCTCATGAACTGGAAAGTTGCTTTTCTTGAAAAGAGTAGTGATAATATCATTGCCTGCAACAGGGTTCATATTTTTCTCTGTAACATGAAAGGATTTTAAAGAAATACTGAAATTTTGAATAAATATAGCTTTACAGGGAGAACAAAAAGAAAACACTCTAGAATGTCAGGCATGGCCCTGCTTATCTAGTGCTTAGATCCTAGTAAACAGCTCTAAGTTCATGAAGAAAGGACCTAACTTACAAAACGTTTATGTTGTAAGGCACACAAACTAAATTATTGCAGATCAAACTTAGAATAGACCAAACCTATGATTTAATTTTGTTTATATGTTCATGTGCTTTCATCTCAATGCTATCAGAAGCAGTGATCTGAAAGTGGAAATTCGACATGTAATTTTATTAGATGATTCCACTAGCAGAAGGATCTCTAAATTGCAGCTTGCAGGTGCCTCTTTACATTCTAAAACTCTCTAAAAACCATACTCTTCTCTATTTCCCTGTTATGCACCCAATTTCCTTGCATAATCCTTGCCTTCTTGGTACCATGTGCACACTCACAGCTGACGGTGTGGGGTCCAGCATCAGCTCTTTTATCTGTCTTTGACGTGTTCTAGGTTCCCTTAAGTAGCTTTCCCTTGAAAAGTTAAAACAAACTGACAGACCAGAGAGATGTTTCAAAGAATATATTCTTTCAATGAAGATAGTGCTTTCTAGAAATTGGCAAGTATATATCAAGCATTCAATGACATATCCTTGCAATATAATGTTTCCAGTCTGTTTGTAAAGATGTCCACAATGCCTTGAGTGCAATTATGGGCACAAATATCAAAACTTTACAATTAATAGTTGCTCTTGCTATGCTATGATTGAACAATTGACCAAAAACTTGTTAGTCAAGAGTACAGCTCCTAATTGACCCCAGAACGTTTTAACTAGCAGTAACATTAGTAACATTAGGCTGGAAAATTGTAGCAAGTTAAAGAAAGAATGATCAAAACTTACAGGTCTTTCTTTCTAAACAAAGATAGTGAAGAACTTGAATAAAAAATCTAATAGCTTTCATTGTGGACAATTGTAATTTGTTGATTTCCAAGTTCATAGAAAATCTTTAATTCTATAATTGTGAAAGGAGAAGAATTTCAATAGTCAGACATGGAAATCTTCAAAATCTCCTGTTAAATTAACTTCTGTAAAATATTAAATTGAAGTTCTAATTTCTTGGATTTCTTTATGCATCTCATATAATGTGTGTGATTAGTTCCTTTTAGATCCATTACTAAAAAATGCTGTGCTTGTAACCCAAGGAATAAAAAAGTAAGAGAGCAAGACTTTCCATCCATGAAAATTGTCAGTCTGTTAGTGTATCTATACATTAAAAGAAAAATAAAAGGCCATTTGATTTGGAAAATAGGAGAAAGAGTCTATTGTATGAAGAGTCCCAAAAGAAAGTGGTCAAAAGCTCTAAAGCAGTGGCATAACAATAAGTAAAGGAATAAATTCAGCTGGGGAAGTCTGACTTCAGAAGGGGTTGTCTTGCTAGAGGACTGATCAAAGAGATTCCATCTGAATGAGTTATACCAAGACTTTCACTATTGACCAGGTAAACTCCAAGGCCAGTTGGGATCTCTGCATGTGTGTAGCAATACAGGGAACACAGGTCTGGTTTGTAACTGTGTGCTGCTAATTTGCAAAAGATACACACCTGTTTTTGAAAGCTCAGTACAAGTCACTCCTGTTTTTCTCTTCCTCAGAGTCCTTACATTCCATAAACCACTTTTCAGTGGCTGTTTTTTCTCACCTAATAAAACCCCCCAATTTTTTTTTTTTGTGCCCTTATTTTTCAGGAAAAGTTAGAATCCTGTAATTCTCAAAGACCCTCTGTCACTAAGCCCCCAGGTATTCCAGTTACTTCAGCAGAATAAGGTCTCCCGAATATACCATGCTAGACAATTTCTGGTGAAGGTTCAGTCTTTTATTATAAAGAATAGTTCAATTGTTTCCTTACAATTCCTTTTCCCCTAAAATTTCTTACAGTTTTTGAACAGTAAGCATCCTCCTCAGGCTCACATTCAGAAGGCAATTGTTTCACTTACCGATTGATTGATCAATTTTGGACTCATTTTAGCAGAGACTTCATTAGAAAAAGTGACTTGATGTGTTTCTAAGTCCTAGAACATGGGAGAAGAGTATTTTCAAATTTGACATGAAAATTGCAGTGTAGAGAAATGACTACTGACTGCATTTATTACACACATTATTGGCCAATTTGTCACCTGCTGCTGACACCACTTGCTTGCTCTGCCATTTTGCAGTAGCCTTCTTGTTAGATGGTAGAAATGAGGCAAGACACAGAGTTCTTGTTTATCACAGCATGAAAAGGGTCCTGGTTTATTCCTCTTTACAGCCCAGCCATCCTCACACCAACCAGTCACTGACTCTTGCTGCAGGAAGCTCCTGCTTTGGGTTTCCCTGGCAGTCTCTGACTACAGGTTATTTCCTACTAAACTGACTGCAGGTAGCAGTTTGCAGACTGACAAAGTTCCTCCCCCTTCATGATACTCTGCTCACTTTTATCACACTTTTCTTTATTGGATATAGCTGTAACTCCTCAGGGACAAGGCTGTATTGGGTAATTAACAGAGCTGTTACTTATCAGGGACAAGGTCACTTGTATTTCCTGCTCCTCCATGCCAGAGAGAAAACATCCCACATCAAGAATAGAGATGAGGTAAACTCTGAAAAATCCGTTTGTGATGTACCTCTAGAGCACCAAGTCATGACGCAAGGAAGTGACAGGAAGAAAGTAATATCAAAGCCTTAATATATTAACAATTTCTTTATCTTTCATTCTTGCACTTCCTGCATATGCAAACTCTTTTGTTGAATAATCTGTTTTAAGCAGTTCAGTTGTTCGGGCTCCTCCTTGGAGGTGCCAGCTGGGGTGTCCGGGTGTTACTGCTCTGTGAAAGGAAGGGTGAGGAAGCCTGGTCTGAGTGAGGACTCAAACAGGGACCCGTCCGACCCCTGGAGCTGCCCATGAGGTGAAGGGGCTTTGGTCCCAGCACTCAAAACCTCTGGTGTTGGGAGTGTGACAGTCAGCGTGTAATGGTCAGACTGGGAAGTTTCCTTAACACTTTTATGGCACAGGAGCCAAATACAACTGGGATGTTCAAGTACTCTTCTCTCAGTGTCTGAAAAAGAGAACATGGTTATTAGCACAGAAAGGTAATTTAATCACTCACTATTTTCTACCAAAATAGCTACTCAGGTGAGCAGGTGTCAGCAGTTGATGAGACATTTAAAAACTCCCCTCCAAGTATCTCAATCGCAGCAGTTAAACCTCAGCAATGTCTCTGGCATCTCATACTAACAGGGCTTGTTTCTATGAAGAAGGCCGTTCACTTGCTTGATGTTTTATCTGGCACTTTTCCATGCACAAAATTCAATCTCCAATTCCTTTTAATGTTTAGCACTAAATTCAGAAAGCAAAACAAAGCATATGAGTCTTGCGTTTATTATAGCAGCCTCTTGTGTTTGGCTTCAGGGAAGCCTTCTAATCAAGGGAATGAATAAACAGTCATTGACTCACTTTCAGGGAATATGGGAGACAGCTCAATCTTCCTGAAGGCCAGCAAAGAGAAGGGGCCTCCAAATCATACATCAAAACACTATCACCCTGTTAATTTAGCCTAGCAATTACTAAGATGTTAAAGCATTTGTACTACTGTCTTTATTGATGGAGGCTGAGGGACAAATGCAAACTTCCTTTAAATCTCTACCTTCATGGAAAATGGAAGTATCTTATAACCAGCACAACATTTTCAAAGACAGCTTTTGTGGCTTTGTTTTAAAGTTTTCTTATTGGTCTCTCTTCATCTAAAAGCTGTAGAAGTATGAACTTGTTCATGACTGTATGCGAGTTTTGGCATGCCAATAGTAATAAACAGGCATAAAATATGTTTTATAAGAAAATGCCATTTCATACCCACAGATTTTTTTTGTGGAGCAGGTTCCCTGGATAGTGACAGAATTACATTTGCTCTTGTTCTTACTTTGGCTGTAAGAATCTTAGCTACTGCGATCCCTTCAAAATGAGTAGTAGATTTCATGTGTATGATCACAAAAGATACTGACCATTAGTCCAGGATATAAAAACCTGATTGATATCATATCCAAGTGTTCTTTTGATCAGTATTTGTTAAATGAGAAGTGGGGCTTGTTTTAAGTATACACAAAATGTTCATTTATATTTTTCATGGTTTCAGGATCTCTTCTAGTCGATGAGAGAAAATGTAACCATTTTTATCTGTTTACTACTGTTTAATATCACAATTTTCAAGGTGGGTTTTTAGTGGCTCTTTTTTAGTGTTTGAGGCTGGAAATGAAAAGAACATGTATTTTAGTCTTCATAACTTGAAAATTTTCTAAAACATTAAATGATTTTTTTTTAAAATTTCACCTGAAGTTTTATTTTTTAAAAGAAACTTGCAGTATAATTTCCTTTTACTATGTGATCTGCAATAACACAGATAATGATCTGTTCCCAACAAAAACAGTATCGTTTCTTCACAGTTGTGCCAATTTTATTAGTGCAGCAACATATCAGACAACCTGCTGCTACAAATATTTCTGAAATATTGTAGTTGATAAACAAACATGCATTACCTTTTCCTTAGTAGCTGAAAATTTAGGTTTCAATCCATACAGAAAATGCAAAGATGAAAAGCTGAGTGTCACAGAGAATAGTGGAAGTTCAGTAATCCCACATGGCTCATCAGGCTAAACAGATGATGAACACATGGTTTCAGGCAACAGTAACTTTTGATTTACCTGCCCAAAGGAGGAAGACAGTATTTCAAGATCTTTTCAGTTTGTGGATTTTTATATATTTTTAGTGTTTAGCTGCCTGAATTTGGTAGCTTTGAAAAATTAAAACAATTTGGTTAAGGTAGGCATCACTGTAGAAGGCACTTTAAAACTGACAAAATACACATGCATCAAGTCATTCGGTCTCACTGGAAATTTTAATTTCTTGTAATGCCATAGAATTGTGTATCATTGCTTTTTCAAACTTTTCTGTTTGTCACAGGTGTCATATAGTTTTGTGCACAGTTTTCTTTTATTTCTTGCTTGCTTCTTTGCTTTCCTTTTTTCTTGTTTTTTTGCTTACTTTTTTTAACTTTCGTCTCTTTTAATTCTGTTCCTTCTTCCCTTCCTCCTCCTCTGTCTCTTACTCTCTCTCCTTCTCTCTCCTTCTGTTTTTATCTCTCATTTTCTTTCTCACTTTTTAAAGTTTAAATAAAACTGAATCCCAGCTAAAAATTTCCAAATATATCTTAAGATGAAAATATCTTGGCCTTTCCAGTGTCTATCCTATTTCATTATAAAAAGATGAAATAACTAAATGAAGCAACTAATATTTCCGATATGTCTCATAATTACAGTCGTCCCCAAAATAGATCCTTTTATTTTAAATTCTACAAGCTACTTTTCCCAATTTATAGAAATTTCATGTATTTGGAATGATATAGAAAACATGAATCAAAGCAACATAATTAAATAGGGAGAAAAAATGAAGAAGGAAAAGAAAGATGGAATACACCTGCTTAGCAGAATTAATAGTTCAACTCTCTTGGCTGTACCAATCACTTAGAACATTAATTTGTCTTTTAAAGGATTAATGTGTTTAATTAAGTTTATGAAACAATTCCTTAAAGCCTAAGTCTGTATCTGGCAGAATAATAAATTCTTTGGAAAGAAAAAAAAAACAAAACCATCCTACAACATAACCTCACCCTAAACCAGTTTTTGTGTCCTTTTTCACACAATAAAACCTTCTGAGTAACTTTGAGAGTGACAGATGGTTCCCTCCATTATATTAGCTCCTTATTCTATATTCAGATTGTGTGACTGAAGAAAATACTCAAACTTTAATAATGTTTTCTGCTATATGCAGAGTCCTCACTAACTGCTGAAATCAGAATAAATATAGTAACTGTAAATGACGAAAATGTAACATCATCTATTGTTGGATCTGTCAGTGGCTTACTTGACAGGCATTTTCTTTGTACAAGTATGAAGACAATTATTTCATTTATATTGGTTATAGAGCTTTCTGAGGGATTCTGCAAAATAACTTGTACAAAATAATTGTGAGAAAATGCTGTCATTGATGCCTCCAGTGTGAAATCAGCTTGACTCTTAGACATTTTGACAGTGTCTATTTTCAGCTTGACCTAATCTTATAAAATCGCAATACGTAACAATCTACTAAGGGCAAACATCTTGAAAGGACTGACTTCAGGCCTAGAAGACTTTCTCTGATAGTCACACACCTTTCCTGTGATGTTTTTTAAACTGTACTTCAGGCAATTAAATTCACTGCAATTGTCCGACTATTTTTCTGCTTCCCAAAATGTTAGCCAACCATGGTGTCTGGTATCACATAGTATATTTTTCAGCCACTAATTAGCAGTATAGGCAGGGGAAATGTAGCTTATGAGGCATGTTATCTGCAGGTGATATTAAAATGATGTTAATTTTCTCTGTGTGAAAATAGTTGAAAGGAATTGAATTACTACATGTTACTAAGTTAATATTACTTTTTAATGTCTAGTGATCATTTTACTCATGCCTTCCCAGAGCCAGAAAACAAAACCATTCTCATAAAATGAAAATGATAAGTAAGATTTTTGCATGTCAGATTATTATGACTAATACAAAAATGGACTTTGTTCCCCTAAATGCTTTTGTCTGCATAATTGGATTATAGAGAATTGTATCTGCTGTTTGACAAGGTGAACTCAAGTAATTTAGATAAGAATTGTATTGTTCTTTGTACCAATGTCTGTTACAGCTTTTGCCACTTCTCTGTCATCATTTGCAAAGGAAACATTACATTTAAAAATACTTTTCAATAGCTATGCCTAGTCCAGTCATGTAAGTCAGTATTAAATGTATGTAAAGTTCAACATACAAATGGTAAGATTACTTTTTTAACTACAGTGACTTGGAAAATTCTGTGGAAGCTAAAATGAGGATAGTTGGTATCTCCATATGTTTTGTGAAATTTGAATTAACAAAAAATCCAGTCGAGGGCCAGTGAAATCTGTGATGTCAAGAAGAGATTCTGTTGCTTAAACATTTTAATCTCTGTCATGCTTGGCATGGTGTGCCCAAGATGTGGTTTTGGAGGTGTCATTGACATCCTGCACATTCTGAAATGACAGCCCTTGTACCTAGAGGTATCTGAAAAGACACCAGATGCTGGAGTTTAGGAGCCTGACTGCTTGATGCATTGTTTGTAGATTAGTTAGATTATGTGCTGTTTGTAGAGTTCCAGATATGGATCTGGAAACTATTCAAAAAGATCAACTCTTCCTCATGAAAGATATTCTGTTCTACACTTGTGGGCCAAGCTGTGTTAATTATCACATTTTTTTCGTTTTTCCTATTAATGCAAATTGCTTAATTTACTGAAGTTAGGTGTTAAAGCTGCAATTATATTAATATCCTATAATATACTTCTCATAGATGAAATCTCTCAACTTACAAAATTTAAATTGAAAAAAAGGCATAGACTTTCTTAATTTTTGGAATAGAATTTGCAGTCCTTGGATGTTAAAGTTAAATGTTGTCATTTAAATCATGCAAAAACTTCTGTAGCAGTCCATTCTAATGAATGGAACAAAATAGATTAAGAAATTCCCTTTTGGTGACCTCAAAAACAGGTATGTTGACACCTTCAGAAGTGTCTGTAAATAGTGGATTAATAGATTAGATTTCTTTAGGTAGGATATTAAATTTATTCTTGTTACCTTAAGAATAAACCATCATTTCTGCTTTTTAGAAAGTCATATGCAAAATTGGAAGATAATATATTAATATACTCTGAAACTATTTACATTTTCAAAAGCCTGTTTGGAAGGAAACAAGAATCTGAATGCTTCAGAAGCATAAAACATAGGATTCCTGTACTAATTTTTGTAGAATATTGTCCTCTGTTCATTCTTTTGCATAAGAAAGTCTCTTAGTACCTAAATATGGCATAAGGAATACAGGAGGGGCTCTGAGTGTTTATAAACACTGCATTTTAGAGGAAAGATTCCATATCTTCTGTTTCTAAATTATCTCCACAATAACAGGACATATACTTAATCCAGCATATGACATTAACTTGAGTGACATTATTGCAGTTTCATACTCTGAGTATTTGGGAATAACAGATGGTCAGACAGTTGACATGTCTAATTTAGCTATCTATTTGGCCAATAGAAAGAAAGCTATTACATTTCAGTGAATGATTAAAAGTATGTATGACAGTCCTTTCTCTGAGTTAATCTCTGGAAAAGACTTCCAGAGGCTTCTCTATGCCTGTAAGTATTTGGAAGAATTAATCATTTCTTATTCCCAGACAAGGGAATTTCTGTTGATTTCCGTTACAAGGTGTGATCAGCCACTGCTGTTCCTCTGGAAACATAGGGAAATGTGGAGCTCAGCTGGCTGATAGGACATGATTGCTAAGAACTTACTGGAAAAAATTTGTATGTGAACCTTTTCACTCGAGATTTTGGGAAGGATGGAAAGATTAGATACATATTAGGATATCAAATTCTAACTTCGTTTGTGAGATTATCTCTTAAAGTTCACAGCCCCAATTAAGTGAGATGGCAGAGTTCCTCTTGTCCCTTTTGTTTGATGTCACATGTCACATGAGTGAAGAGTGAGACAAACATATGTTACAAAAGCTGGGAGAGACAAAGCTGAAATACAAAAGCTCACAGTTACATTTTTTTTTGGTGAAGTATGGAAAGAAAAATAAGAAAACTGAGATCCCAATTGTAAGATGAAATAATTTGAAAGTAGGGTTCGTGTCCTGAGCTCTGACTGTTCTGGCTCTGGTGAATCTTTGGTATTCAGATCATCCTCATTTCAGCAATGTTGGGATCAGTGCTTGCATATGTACTACTGTCTGTTTATATTCTCCCTATTTGGTGTTTTTCACAGTGAGACACTCCAATGTTTCTTCTCTTGAATATTTGTACTTAGTTATCTTTTAGGCTGACGTCTCTTGTTGTTAACTTCATGAGTTCCTGACAGATTGCTCAAGATTTCTGAAGCAATTTCCAGACTTTTTAAAGAATATTTCTAACTCAAGATAATTCACCATATTCAGTGCATTGTGCTAATCATACCTGACATTCTTACAAGAAAAAATGTCACAGTCAAATGATCCAGCTAAATTCCAGTTGTGTTAATTTTAGTGTCAGTAACAAAATTTTTTTATGAGCAATTGAATATTATGTTCTCTTTTGGTAATTTGAAACATGAGTTATAGCTCATCCCAGATACTTCAAGGCTACATCAGGTGATTTTATTGCTTACTCTGACAGTGAGAGTTAATCCTTATTGAAAAAGATACTGTTTATACTAATTCTCCACTGTATTTTCTAATATATATCCTTGTGTTTCATTAAAAAGTATGAAAAAAAATCTGCAATTGAATATTGGGTTAAATGGAACTTCGGCTTTGCACGCCATATGAATAAAAATGCTGTATAGATTTATAAAGTGTATTTGAGTATACAGCCCTGCCAATACTATGTCAATAGTTTTGATATCATATAGCTCAGTGCTAATATTTAGAATGCAAATATAAAGAGGTTCTTGGATCTTAAAGTTTCCCTGCATAATGGGAGCTTTCTGACAATTTCTCAAGACATGGTATGAACCATGAAAATGAAAATCTTCACCTGTTTTAAGACTTCATTTCCTGTCACTGATGGTAGAAAACAGTAAAAGTCAGTGGAAAACCACACTGTCTTTGCCCACATTTTCTTCAGTCTGAATAAAATATTTCCCTCTCTAAGACTAACAGTTTCCATCTCTAAGGGCACTCATTATAGGAAACAAACATCAGAAAGACATTAAGGCACTGGAGTTGATGTCACTAAAAGACACAATCAGTTCAAAGCTGGACAATCTCTTCCTCACTGTCTTTTTTTTTTTTTCAAAATGTACCAGTCCTCTCACCTCATAAAAACTTGTTAATAGAGACCCTTGTTCTGCCTAAACATTAAAAAAGTTTCCTTCTTTTACATGTGCAAATCTTTATCTCCATCTGTTTCTTATTCCATGTTTCAAGCCCATCTGTCTTTATGATCTAGATGCTCTTTCTCGTAGCACTATCAATGTGGTAACTATGTTAATTTTTAAATTATTTTGGAAATGTTTTTGCTTGATTTTCTTATTTTTTATATTTTCCTCTCTATCTTAAAGGCTGATTTTAAAAACTTGTGGAGGTCTTTTAGCTCTTAGCAAGTCTGTTTTCCTCTTAATTTTTCCAGAGGCTACTAAAAAATGGTAAAAATCTGCCCAGCAGTCCTTAGTGATACTATCAGAACAGGGATTGAACATAAGTAACTCACTGTCCAATGTTCATTAATCCCTGGATTGTTAAAAGAGACCTAATATCAAGTGTAATGTTTCCAAGTCTCGCAGTACTGCTTGTTGTCTTGCTCGCCACACCTGTTCCTCACCAATACCCCTCCTTTGCAGAATCTCTGGAGATAATTTTACATCATTTAAGCAAACAAACGAACAGATAATTTTACATCATTTAAGCAAACAAAAAACAGCTCCTTTTAGAGTGTTACAAAATAGAGGGAAATGTAAAAATGTATAGAATAAAACCATTTTTATTGGATTCAGAATTTATAGATACATATAGTCATTTCTGTGGGATTATGTTAGAGTAATCCATACTTTATTTGAAAGAGGATAGGATTTTCCTTTAAAAATTAGGGCAAAAAGATCCAGCAAGATGGAAAGACAATGAGAAATGAACCTCCTCCTGCTCCACTGAGTTCATTGACTTCACCTCAGGAAAACATACTTTATGTGATACAAGAAGATAATAATTTAACAGAGACTTAGAAAAAACAGTATTATATTTCATGATTATTTCCCCTAGCTCATCATAGAGCTTAGCACCACTGGCTTCCTTAGTGCAAATGTACGTAATACATTTTCGCTTACGCGGGTCATTAAATGTTCTGCTTCCAACACAGTTTGAACTCAGATACTGATTCTCTTTAATGAGATTGATATGGAAAAAGTGATGCAACAGCAGAAAGAAACAAAAATTCCTTTAGTTAGGGGCTATTCTTTGTCCTATTACTGGAATACTACAATATCGATAAGGATGAAAAAACTTTAGTAAAAGCTTGCATATAGTGATCCATGTAGAATGGGTAGCCTTGTTATTATGGCATTTGCTAAAATGAGGACATCCATATTTTTAAAAGACAGTTTATTTAATTGGAAACAGATAATTGAATCTGTCTTCCTGTGAATACATGGAAAACATGGTTAAGATATCATCTGACTTTCTAATAAAATAGTAAATACATTTTCCTTTCTCTGGCAAAAAAACACGGGTTTTTGTGCAGAAATATTACACTGATAGCTTTTTGTGATGTTATGATGGTTTTAAGTGAACAAAACTTTCTTATGGAGAATTCCATGCGAAAGTCATAGAAATGTCACAACTAAACTGTAACTAGTCATGACTAACTTCCTAGACTATGGTGTTGGTATGTTTATGTTGATTACTTGGTTTTCCTTTATGGCTTGCTGGGATACACTACTCAGTAACCAATTTCTTAAATCAACTCTGAGATGAAGTGAACAGGGCACATTCATAAGCCTATGCTGGTAGATTTAGAAATCCTTCATATTGTATGTTGGCAGCTCTTTCTTACCTCTGTAGGAACCAACAAATATTTCTGTGATTTAAGCTACTAAAAAATCCCATTGATAAGAATGTAGAATCTTAACTGGCTTTATGTCAGATTATTGCTTAGAATGATGGTTTTATAGCTATCTATTTTTATTTATTTATTTTCTCTAGATTGACCTGTGAATATATAAAGTGTTATTTGGAAGCTGTCCAATAGGTTTAGATCACTTACTAAAGTACTTAAGTAAATATCTGTTCTAATATACATATAGTAGAAACTAAGCTATTTATTTTTTATTGTCCATCTTTATCATGCTCCTGTGTCTTACTGTTTTTAGGGTTTCTGAAATAACAGTTAAATTCACTGTTTCGAAGAAGCTGTTGGCACAGCCTGTTTTCTTCCAAGAGCAGCTCAAATTCAGAGAAACGCCTTGTATAAACAACATTCCACTTCTACTTTGTTTTAATCATACCTCAATATTTGCTAAACATAGAGACAAGTTCATTGGTCTAATAGGCTAAACCTGATTCTATTGCAGTAAGCCATGTTCATTTTCGTAATGAAGACAAAGGCAAGCCATGTTATTTTACCATGTGTGAACAGCCACATAATACTAGAGTTCAACTGTCACTGTTTTCCTCAAAAGGGTCCTTCCTGCCAAGGAGCTCAAATCATCTGGATGTAATTCACAATCGGAAGACCTATTGTGTGGAGCCTTCTCTAATTTTAAAAAAACCAAAAAAACAAAAACAAAAACAAAAACAAAAAAACCCACAAAAAACAAAACAAAACAAAACAAACAAACAAACAAACAACAAAAAAAAAGGTAGTAAGTGTCCTTCACTTTTTGACCAACTTTGTAAACACTGTCTTTAGAAAATAATTTCCTGTGTCCAGATAAGTGTCCAGATATCATCATTCCTTCAGAGACAGCATAGGTTCTTTAATACAACTTTAGAATTCCTCTTCTTACTTGTCCCTCTGTGCTTTGTGCAGTAAATGGCAAGAAAAGATGTTAGAAGCACAATGAAGAGACGTCTTGATAAATGTTCAAAGCTAGAGTCAATATGGGTTGCAACACCTTATGTACAGATCAGTTGTGGAAATATATATTTGATTTTGTTTCTACCAAAGGCATTTTGAGCATACAGCTGTGAATCCTTTAGATACTATCAGTTTAAAATTGCAAAGGCATTAATTTTAAAAAGGAGAAATGATTGGGCAGACTTAAAAAACAACAATCAGAATCTCACTTATCATAAAGTCAACATTTTCCATTTTGCTTTTTAGCCTTCTTTCTTTTTGCTTCAGATAGGTTATGCTCATGAATTTCAGCAGTCATGAAAATGCAGAAGAGTGTTACCACCAATTTCAAAGTAGACAAGATTTCATCCTGGGATTCTTTCAACATAATGAACTATTTAGCTTGAATAGCAACAAACAAATTTGTTCACAGAATAAACTAAGCTCTTTAGTTTTAGTTTCCTTTTGCCATTATAATGCTTTCTTGTACTGTAAAGGTAATATTAGATGTTGTCCAAGACTACACAGCCCTTAAAAAGAAGCTGGATAAAGGATGTTTCAACAGGTATAGTGTGAGTTACATGGGACAACATGTGCCTTAATTCAAATATGAAGGAACTAAAACCCACATTCCTTTTGTACCATGAGTAGCTCAAAGTTTTCATTTTCTTGGCAAACTGCCTCTGCTTCTCCTTAACAGCATTACACTTGTGTTTATTTAACATATTCACGTCTTTCATAATTTAGAAAGAAATCTCTCATTTACCTAAACTAAGGCAGTAAAATTGATATGCTCTATAGGAGTCTTTATTCTAAACTTCATTTTCTCTTATATAAGGCTAATGTGGCTTAGCTTTTAATTTTTGCATCCTGTTAAAAACTTAGTCATTCTTTTCATCATCTCGTAGATGTGCTCCTCTCCTTTTCCAAACTAAATATGGTAACTGTGAAAGGCACTAGACTGCTAATTGAGATTATCATGCCGTAGAAAAATAAGAGTAGAGAAGTTTTCCTTGCTAATTGCAACCAATAATGCGTTTCAGAAAATTAGATATTGTGGTACAGAATAAGTTCCAGTTATCATTATTGTTAATTGCCTTTACTTGATAGCATTATCAGCCATTCCATAAACGAAGCACAATGTCATTTGTGATATTGATTTTAAAAAGTGAGGATTTATTTACACTAGATTCAGAACATCATTCAAACTCACAAAACCTTAGATGATAAGGCCTCCCTGATAATGTCCTGGCCCTTATTAATTGTTCTAAAGACTTAAATGTTTCAGCTTAGGTATGCATACAACCTGTTAAACACTCAACCTTCTTTTTCTGTCTTCTCTTTTTCTCTTCTTTACATCTCATTCTTTGTATTTTTGATACACAAGGAATATTATGCTACTTTCACAACTTAAAGAGGACCCACCTCAATGTCTTTCAAATGTTTTCTATTCAATTTCAAATCTCAAGAACCTCAGTAGCAGGTTTTTGTCTAGATAACATTGATATGACATATTGTACCTTAAACATCTAACTGTATAAATGTCAACATTTACACACTCATATCAGCCAAGGCAGAATTTTTTACACTTTTGCTCTTCATGTTATGTCTTTTTTTAAAGACATAACATGAGCTATCTATTAGTATATTTCAAAACACCCAATCAAAGTAAATTTGTGTATTCTATCACCAAGAAAAATATTAAAGAATGATCACTGAAATCTCCATAATATCTAAACACCTAAATATCTAATGAAAAAAGGCAATCAAATCAGGTTTGGATATAATTTTGGATCACACTTGTTGATGCAGGATCAAAAGTGAAAACACTACACTTAGAAGAAAAGACAAAATAAAACAGGAGGTCAGGGTGATTTAGGGGTGTTTAAGCGTCTACCTTACTAAAAGTCATTGGAAGGATTTTCATACATCAATTGATCCTTTCAGAAAAAATTGATCCTTACCTTTTAAAAGAATTTTAGATTCCTAACAAGTTCAAGTTCAGGGCAAATTTCTTAAGGTTAATTTGGTGTCTTCATAGTAGTTGCAAAAGTTAGCCAAATGGTATTGATGGATGAACTGTTGTTCATCTCTTAGGACACCAGAACGAAGGTAGAAATGTTTGTCATTTCATGTTTTAAAAGACTTAAATTCATTAACCAAAAGCAAAAGGAAAAACAAAACAAACCATCTGAGAAATGTTTTAAATATAGAATGGATAGGTCTTGAAGGTCCACAGAAGCCACAGTCTGGTTATTGACAAAACACACATCAAAACACATGCACACGGACTGCCTTGTTTCATTTGGAGGACTGGGGAATTTGTATGTTTCATGGTTTGAGACACAGAAAAGAAGAAAAGAACTGATAATAAAATATGAGCTAGGTTAGAGCAGAACATTAGACACATTTTATATAGTCCTAATACAGATACAGACACAAATACAAAGGGAGTAATGGAGGGCAGGTAGAGTTGTCACTAGCTAATAAAGAAATCCTTAGGCTGGATGCTAGACTCTGTAGATAAGGTAAGCAAAAAAACACCAGGAAAGATATGTGCAAAAACAATTGTGGGGTAGAGGAAGACTGCAGAGCAAGTATTCTTACAGTCAATAATCAGTGACATGACAAAAGCAGGGAGGCACATATGTAAATATAGGAAATTCCACCTTTTTTTTTTTTTTTTTTTTTAATTCAGTAGGGTAGTGAAACATTGGAATCTGTTGCCTGGAGAGTTTTTTTGACTGTCTATCTGTGGGATATTTGAAACTTGACTTGATACAGTCATTAGCAACCTGCTAATTGACCGTGCTTTGAGTGGGAAAGTTGAATTGGTTAGTCTCAGGGGGCTCTTACCAGCCTTAGACTTTCTGTGATTCTGTATGTGATCAGAAGAAATAATATAAAATTTACTTTTAAAATTGCATAACAAATGAAATTCTTTTGATTGGTTTGGTCACATACCAGTTGGAAATAAAACTATTATCACTCCTATGAAGCAAAACAGAATTAAGTTATTCTGTGTTTTGAGAGCATATATTCATATCCATGTCATAAGTATCAAGTTTTTAATTTTACAGTAAAAAGTGGTGCAAGTCTTCATTGCTTTATATACTGATCCTGAATAATCATGTCTTTATATCTTCTATCCAAAAAGAGCTTGGCTGATGATTTTTCAGTTAATTTTGAAAAAAAAATTCCCTTATTAGTTCCTCTTCATGTTGAAATTGCATCAGCTCAGGCTAAGGAAAGCACAGACTTTTGAACTTCAGTGACTTTCTTCAAGCATCTCAAATTAGTTCATTAGAATGTGTGCACAAGCACCAGCAGTCAG
This sequence comes from Hylia prasina, assembly GCA_013397195.1. Taxonomy (NCBI): domain Eukaryota; kingdom Metazoa; phylum Chordata; class Aves; order Passeriformes; family Sylviidae; genus Hylia; species Hylia prasina. Next base: position 11,628 of record VYXD01000836.1, on the reverse strand, counting down.
CACGGTTTTAGAGGGAAAATATCAAATACTGATGTTACTTTATGGAGAGCCTGATACTAAGAATATATGTTAAGATCCACCAGATTACAGACTGTCCACTGAAGCAATACCTGGTTTCTCTACCTTGATCAGGCTAAGTCATTATTTAAGTGAAATTTGCTCAGACTGAAAAATCAGAGGCTTCACTTCCACACATGCTGAAATACACAGCAGTGAACACCTTGGGAATTTAAAATACAAAGCTTGTGGCAATTGAACTGCTTTCCAAGAGTAAATGTATACCAAACAGGGTTTTTTGTCAAAGTCATATTTTTCAAGGGCGGTAACTAAAATCCACCATTCTGCTTAAAGTTCTTTGGATGCCCCTCCTAGTAAATAAGCAGGGCTGAAAAGGTGTGCTCTCTCTTATGAGTTCCCAGCATGTTTATGTCCTGTAAGTCAAAGAGCCAGACTTCTTCATGAAACCGCCTGTCTTTGGCCTCTTGTGATTTATGGGTAGAATTTCTGAAGAAGGCCAGTGTAATTTTTTTCTATCAGTTGCATGTAGTGTACTTGATCTAAATGGAGAATAAAGTGCTGGGATTAACATAGCAATTTCCAGCACTGAACTGAACCCTTGTTAATCAATTTTAAGTAACTAGCTAATGCATTTATGCCATAAACTAATCAATCTCAAATGCACATTTTACTATTTGGATTGAATTTAATATCCCAGCATGCAATTAAGTGACATTATTGACAATGGTTTGAACATGTAATTGGTGATTTAATATTACAATTGGTGTTCTGTGCCTGAAAACAATTTTCTAATAAATTCACTATCATTAATTTATTCCTTTACATTTTTCTGCAGGACATATAAAATATAAAATACTAACTGACTTAGAAAGCATGAATATCTAGGATTTTAACCACGAAATTCCTGACCTAAGTTCTGTTTCCAAATATTTTGGAAAAAACCCCAACCAAACAGAACATTTTAAACAAATGCTATCAGCAAATCTTTTACTATAAATAAAAAGACTAGTAATATTTTGCAGTATATCAACTGATATGAAATTTGGGCTGAGTATATGTTTGTTTGAGACATTTATTTTGTTATATTTAATGCTACAAAACTATGGACTTAACTCTTGTAAATTTTCACAACTAGCATGATATTAGCATTGCTGCAGTAGAGATAGAGATTGTCTAGAAGTGGTGCAGATACAAATATGTGTCAGGATAAAGTAAATGTTGTTATTTAGAGCAAATTGAATTTTAGGCAACCAAAACTTTAAATAGCTGGCTCATTCATTTCTTCGTGTCCTGAACTTTTTTGTGTGAAATTTGATATGTTCCAAAACTTCCTGGATAGAAGAGATCTGCTTCGCTAAGAGAGGGCCAATATTTCAGCTGTGCAATTTATATGTTGGATACCAAGATCTGTCTACATCATGGCAGAACTAGCTGTTGTTATCAGTAACCTATCTTTTCTATTTGGTTAACTCTTCTAGCCATTAATAATCCCAATTATGGCAGTTACAAAGCTTTCCTTGACAGCTTATTCCATTTCTTTGTTTAACTTTTCTTTCAGCAGTAAATCTTTTGTCCTAATATTTAGCCTACATTTTTCCCACTGAAGCTTGAGGCAATTATTTCTTGTTCTGTCTTCCTTGACGATGAAGTACAATTAATCTCTTTCTTCTTTACAGCATCCTTTTGTTTCTACAGTCTTTACCAAAGTACTGTTATATAATTCATTCATATTATTTATTTCTTTCTCAGCACTCAGATAGTGAATAAAACATGAATGACTGAAAACATAGATCCAGAAAGAAGGGGTGCGTGTGTGTATGCGTGTGCGTTTGAACATTGATAGATTTTTTAAATGTCACAAAACCAGTCAATATTATCTAAAGCACAACTTTCTGCAAAATTCACAGGGCTGTTCAAAGCCAATGACACCCTGTGACCCACTTGCAGGTTAACTATTTACCTTCCTAAGTACAATCCTTTAACACATCAAGATGAAAGAATATTACCAAGAGGAAATAAAATACGTAAATGCTATTGCTAATAGTTCAAATAAGAGGGAAAAAGTACATAGATCCCTTTACAATTCTTTGAATGATTATATCTCTGGAATTTCAATTAGCTAGCAGAAACCTCTTTAGTCACATGCAATGGTTGTAAATTGCACCTGATTTCCAGTCAGTTCATTGATATTGTTGTAATCTGTATGTTTTGTAGCTAAATAAAACCAGCTGAATTTAAGATGATTTATAAACATAGGGAAAATATTTTTACTACAAACTTTAAACACTCATTACACCCAAAACAATTTTCTTTGAATACCTTGAATATTGAATGCTCTGTACTAAAACTGCAGTAAAACTGAAAGTTTTTGCACGGTATTACATGATGATGTAGCATACTGAGTATCTTCTATGAACATAAAAAACATCATGTTTTAGGATATAAGCATTTTTTAGGCATCAACTGTCAATCTTATTCCTTTGTAATTTGACTACTGAGTGTTTAAATGTCTCTTGCAAGTCATATTCTCTGTTCTATCTGTCTCACTGAAACTCACTTGGCTTCAAGAACCCACCTGGTTTCAGTGGTGACAAAGATAACTTCCATATGAAATATCTTGTACTCCAATAGGCAGCCCACTCATCCAAGTTACGGGTGGTAGAGTTTGTTTAATCTTTATCACTGTAAGGGGGAGAGTTCTCATAACCATTGCAAACTGGCATGTGCTTCTTATGACAGATAATATTATCAAGCTCATGAATCTCCACATATTGGCAGAATGGGGAGCTGGGGATCTGAGGTTGTTCAGCATGGGGAAAAGGAGATTCAGAGGTGACCTTATCACTCTCTACAGCTTCTTGAAAGGTGGTTGTAGTCAGGTGGGTGTTGGTCTCTTTCTCCAGGCTACAACTGACAGAACAAGAGGACACAGTCTTAAGCTGTGCCAAGGAAAATATAGGTTGGATATTAGGAAAAGGTTTTTTACAGAAAGGGTGGTAAAGTACTGGAATGGTCTACTTGGACAGGTGGTAGAGTCACCAAACCTGAAGATGTTTAAAAAGAGACTGGATGTGTCAATCGGTGCCATGGTTCAGTTGAGGTGTTAGGGATGGGTTGGACTCAATGATCATGAAGGTCTTTTCCAACTTAGTGATTCTGTGAATTATTTGGTCATTCTGGTATGAGACACTGAGTTAAACAGTGCATGACCTGAAAGATATCCGTGCAGAAGTGAACAGCTTTGTCAGTGAAATCATGTATTTCTCTACACACAGACATGTTGAAGGCTTTTTAAGTCCCTGATGCTGATCAAAGCATTTCTGGTTTCCATAGGTGGTTACATGATGTTCACCATATTCATGTCCTGCAAAGCACCAGGTGAATGTTAAAAGGTCTTGCTGTGCAGGTAGTGTGCTCTCATAATTCAGCCATTATCTGACTTTTTTTTACTTTCCCCCCATATTACACAAATTGAACACATATTCTAACAACTTGGGCTCTACCTGGAAAAGAATTTGACTTCCTGTACTAGGGTATGATCTAATAAATGTCAAGGTTGTTTGGTAGCTCTTTACATTCAGTAAAAAATTGCAGTGACAGTATGAACATATGCGTAAGAAGAATAAAGTTTTGTCACACTTAATGTTTCATCTATAGCACATGACTACTACATTTTTTCTGGTCCCAAGGCAGATATTGTTTATTCATTCAAGGTATGATCTGGTCAAGGCAAATGAAAGGATGACAAGATGCACAGGATTCTGTTTATGGAGTTAAAGAGGGGGGGAAAAAGTAAAGCAGATACAAGCCTGTGCTAAAAGAGGAATCATTACATTTAGTTATTATACAAATAAAAATATTACAATGTCTTGCTAAAGACATGCACATGTATAGCTCTTTACACTTGGGGCTTTCTAAATATTTTATAAAGATTTTAATATAATACCAATATGTACCTGTTGGAGCTAGGGAAGGAGTTGTTGATCTGGTGGAATCACTTGACGCGCCTCCCTCCCAGAAAGTAAGAGTCCCTTACGTCCACCCCCAGAGGTGAGTGAGGGGGTACAGAATAACCTAGACATGCCCACATGGCTCCAGCCTTCACCCCTTGAGTCTAGTGCAAAAAACATCTGTTCTGGCTAAAACCAGGGCTCACTGTGGAAAAATTTGTACAGTTTACTTATGGAAAAAAAAATACAAAGTACACAAGGAAAAGCTTTAAATTTAGGATGCTTATGTATGGGAAATTAATTTCTGCAAGCTGTAGAAATATCTGAAGGTCTTTTAAAAGATGTGAAAAGGGAGAAAGATAATTTAGGAAGACTCACAATAAAAGTGTTATTATTTACTTGACTTAATAGATATTACTGTGGTTCAATATACTGCCTTACTTGTTGAGGATCAATGACATGTTATAATCAAACCTGTAGCACCCAGACCATGGTGAGGTTACACAGGTTTCAAGTAAAATATCTTAAATTACTTCAGACATTTTTAAGACCCATCTGACTCTCAAATGTGAAATGCATTAATAGCAATAGAAAACAAGCTAAATTATTGATTGAAATTATCCATTTGGAGCATTTGAAGTAAATAAATGATTACTGAATCACAACAGAGTTTGGCTGTCCAGCTAATAGCACAGAACAATGTGAAGGAGATAAAAACATAAGGTGTGACTAGGTTCATTAGGTTCTAGGCATGAACTTCTCTTTTCCTTGTCAATATTAAACACATTATAGTCAAGACCTTGGTTTAAAAATTACTTTTTCCATGCTGAGACAAATCTATTTATGTTTGATCTAATAAAAATTAAACCACTGAGTTTGCAAGACTGAATGTTTTTATAGGGGAAGGGAAGAGTTTGGGAGTGGTGAGGAAGTGAATCATCATCATTATGGACTGCTGATGAGGATCTTCTCTGCAGATATTCCTAAGGAAACTGGAAACAGCTTTATAGCTTTATTCTGGGCAGAATGATTAGTGATTAATCATCCTCCATAACAGAGAAATATTCATATTCATTATTCCTCTACATGAGCAAGACAGCCTTACATAAGTACTTTGAGCAACACAGATGGGATCATCACCCAAGTGAAGGATACACAATTTACTTTAAATTCATTTCCTGTCTTATAAAGAAACGAGAAAGTTGTGGGGGCTTTGTCTGGTTGGTTGGAGCTGGGATTTTTTTGTTTGTTTTTACATTTGTTTCTTTCTTTAAACTTTTATTTGGAGGCTTTTTGAATTAAGTAGTATGTTTGAAAGCCATCATGCATGTCTTCTAAATGAGATAGGAAAGAAGTCACTCGTGCTTGTTCTTCCACTTTCTTGACCCTGCTTAGAGTAAGACAGCCCCTGGTTAGAGCATAAATCAGATCAAAAGAAAATCCTTTGTGCTGATGTGACTGAAGACAATCATAAAAAGCTGTAGGAATAAAGAACAATAAAACAAGAATAGAAAAGCACTTTCAGCTGATTCTTCTCTCCAGATAGAACCAATCCTGTCAATCACAGCTGCTGTCTCTGTGCTCGTGTGAATGGTCTACTGAGGCAAAGGTTCCTGCTACATACATAAGGTCTTGTATATCATTTAGAGAAACAGATGCAGTTCTCTGATGACAGGCAGAGAAGAATTTCTGTCTCCTTAGGTGGTGAACTTAGCTGTGATGGCAGCTGTCCTAGTGCCCCCCTTGGCCTTTTACCAGAGTGCTGTCAGATGTTCCAGCCATCATATCCCCAGGCACTTTTGCCATTTCCTTGGGTCTGAATTCAGAGATTTTCTGTCTCAGGATTTCTTGACACGTATCTCAGCGCAGACCCTCCTCATAGCACCCACCACCAAGATCTGACTGTTACTTTCCAGGCTTAATTATGACTCCTCAGACTCCTTCTGGAGCCTCAATATGAAATTGCTTAAATGGCAATATTGGTTTTTCATTAATTCCTTGCCTTTGAGCTCACTTAATTCATGTTATTTCACTGTTCAGGTTTCCCTTTTTCTTTTGGACCCCTCTAGGGTTTGTCTTTCAACTTTATTTAAAAGTAATAAACTCTTTTTCTGTTTGCTTGTTCATAGTATAGAATGCCAAAATTAGGCAAGACTTTTTGCAGGATAGTCTGCAAACACACGTGTGAGCACATATATGTACGGTCACTCTGCTAGGGTCCAAGGTCAGCCTGATTTGTGGTAAATATCAGGCAAATCACATACTGGTTGTGGGTGTAATAATATCCTCTTCTAGGTGCTGTGTTCATGGAACGTGGTTTTTACAGCACTAAGGTTATGAAAAACCCCATCTTGATATATTTAGAGATTCTGTACCAAATTTTTCTTTTTTTGACATCAAATTTATATATATCCCTCAAATTACAACATTCTCTTCTCCTCACATCCCCTCCCCCTTTTTAATTTCTTTTTTTAAATTTCGTTCCAAGTTAAAGGGATGGACAAGCCAGGCTATATCTGATATCAAGGATCCTACTGTTAGTACAGTGCAAAACTCTTTAAAGAATTCGAAAAATTCTAATCAGTAGTGAACTTAAAAAAAGAATTTGTGTCAGCTTGCTTTGGTAGATGAAAATGCTTTCATTATGAATTTTGTTTTCAAAATAGATTCTTTGTTCTCCATTTACGTGATATGATTAATTCTGTTGCTTTGTATGTCTAAATATGCTTGATTTGCTAATGAAGTGTAAGGGAAATTCATTCTTGACTAATGGATCCTGCACTCTTGTTTCTGCTTCTTCTTGGCCAGCAAAGTAACAATACTTGATATTTATGTTATCGTCTAGTAATTAGGTGCAAAACCACTTTCCAAATATTTCTAAACAGAACTTTTACAACTTAGGTAGGTAATGCTCACTTATAGTCACAAGTGGCAGACAACCAAAGCGTATAGAGCTTGTTTATTATTAAAAGTCATCTCACTCATAAACAGATTTTCATACGAACATTATACATGGTCTCATGTAGCCTGTTCCTTATAGTAGCTGCTGAGAACTGCCTACTTTTGAAACCATAGCTACTATTATATAAATAAATAGAAATTTTTATCTTTAAAGTTGTGGCTCTTGAACACACTAGAATACATGGCTCAGGACTCCCTTTAAAATATGTGCTGAGGGGAATCACAAAGACCTTACTCCAATCCAGAAGTATATTTTCTTCAGAAATCACTTCAGAAGTTAGGCCAATAATGCCTACCTCTGTTATACAGACAGACATAATTAGTACAAATGAGCTACTGACAGGAAAACAGAAGCTCTTTCTTACCCTCTGTGCATCACTTAGCTTTTATGCTAAAGTGCATTGCTTAAAATGCTTCTGTCACCAGATTTGTGGGACTAAATGTAATGTGTCAATTTGACTAAAAATTGTAGCATGGCAAAAGGAGTCCAACAAAACAGTTAAATATATTCTGCCCTTATGAAAATACAATTCTTCTTTTTAAAATTGAGTGTACTAGATAACAAAACCCCCCTTGATTTCTAATGCAGTTGTAGGTATTTTGGTGGCATTTGTTTGTTTGGTTGGTTTTGGTTTTGTTTCTGGGGGGGGTTGTTTGTTTGTTTGTTTCATTCATTCATTTTTTCATTCATTTTACATTCCTGGACAAACTAGAAAGTCCCAGAGACAGGTCAGAGTTTGTTAGTCTGGGAGATGATGAGGTATTTGAGTCTCCAGAGTAATATGTGTATGCCTGTGTGTATATATATTCTTAGCTAGCCTTCAAACATAGAAACTTTGTTGGAGTTTGTCTTGAAACATTTGCCTTGGGTAATTTAACCCAATACAAGGAAAAATATAAGATAGTGAAAAATCATATGGAATAATTTATGATGAAGGAATCAGTTAAGTTTAAAAATAACTATTAAAGGAATCCTTATCAAGGAAAAAAATACAAAAATAAATGAGATTTAGTTTTGAAACTCAATTACCATGTAATCGCTACATATCCACAACAAATATTTGTACAGTCTCCAAAACATTAATCATTATTATGATACTGTGATGTTTTATCAAAAGTTGGTTTATTTAATTTTGTTTAATTTTTGTTCTGTTTTCCACTTCTTTGTTTGAAGATGTTCTACATGGTTTTGCTAGAAAGAACTATTTTATTTTGGACAAAGAACACTTTGAAACAACATTCCACTGAAAGCAAGAAAACGCATTACACCAGCTAACATGAGATTGTAATGTTTCCTACCCTTTCTAGAAAGAGATTCACCTGTCTCAGCTTTCCTCTTCCTTCTCTCCTTTTCTCATTTCTCAAGTCTGTCCTTGTAATAGTCTGTGCTTTCTAGTACTGAATATTTGCTAAATATTTTACAAAGTACTTCTTATGATCTAGTATTAGAAGTGTTAGAGAAAAAAATTTGGAAGATATTTTTTCCTGAAAGCAGAAGCCACTCAAAGCCAAAATATTCCACATGAAAATGAGTGTTGATTTAAAGATAGTCACAGTGCTTTTGCACCAGATGCATATAATAGCATACAATTTCTTAGTATTTCAGTAATTCTAAGATATTGTTTTCAGATTTTCATAGATAAAATTCTGAAGTTCTGACTCTCAAAAAATAGCACTAGAATTTTAAATTAGGAGTTTCAAGTAGGGTTTACATACTCCCTGAAAGAGCTTCTACTTAAAATGTAAGACAGGAATTCTTAGATTTGGCTTTAAAATGACCCTTTTTTCTTTTCTCTTGGAGAGATACAGTCAAATAACTTCTGATTTCTGGTGTTTTCATAACTGTTATTCATATTCATTCCACTATTTTATGTTTTCCTGGTATAAATAGCAGGATGTTTACATTTTCTTGCTTTAATAAGGTATTATACTCCCAAAGGCAACAAATGCAAAACTAGTACTAATAGTAATAATGAGTGACAGTTTTCATAATCAACCATGAAAATTAATCACAATTTTCAAGTGCAAAGATGCAGAGGTAATTTCCAAAGAGGTGTTGATGTATGATGTAATCCATGGACTCTTACAATGTTTGCTATTGCTCTCCATTCCTTTTCAGAGACCAAACTCTTCTGTGTGTGGAGAGACTTTCATTTCTCACTCCTTGGAGAAAAAAGAAGCAAAAAAATTTCACTCCTCTCTCAGCTAGGAAAAGAAGTGCAAATGTAAAAAATAGATCTCTGTTCCACTGCTGCTGTAAACAAACCAGCAAAGGGGAGGAAAAAAGAATACTCTCTAAGGAAACACAGAAGAAAATGGTTCCTGGTCTGCATTAGGCTACAGTTCAAACAAGTGACGGAGTTCGGAAGAGATGTGGAATGACACCCCTGTCTGGCTGCAGTTGGCAGTGGGAATGCCTTCACCTGTTTACATTTTACTCTCCCTGTTAGGGTTGCTGTAAATTTGCGATAAGATTGTTATAGCTATCTCCCCTTGACATATTTGCCATGGCACATATATATACGTAAGTTTACTTCTTTCCTACTCATTGAGGCCATACAAAAATCCTTTTTAGTAGTTTAGCAAATATTTTCCTTTCTGTCATATCCTTATGAAACTGATACATATATATAACTGTAGCCCACAATTTATTTAATTCAGTGTAAGAGCGAAATTCCTTCCCTTGTCTTGTCCTTTAGTGTTTGAGTCAGAGAGCCAAGTAATGTATTAATCCTTAAGATATAACTATATTCCCATGAAAGATACACAGGCATGTCTTAAGAAAAAGAAATTTTCTTCTCAGTGGAAATAGTCACAATAATTTTTGCTCGCATATCAAGAAAAAATAACAAAATAATTAAGGGGTATTTTTATATATAATTTCAAAAATTTTAATGGTACAGGAAAATTCAAAAAAAATTGTCCAGTTCTGAACCAAATTCTAAAATGCAACATCTCTTCCAAAAAAATCCTTAATTTTTCAAAGTTGTCCATCAACACAGTAAACTGAAGACTAAATGATTTGGCTTTGAATTTAGTATGTGTTTATTTCAAAACCTTTAAAATTGCAATTAGGATTAGTTATGTGTGAGGAACTTTATTTATATGAGCACAAAGTTATTACTGTAATAAAGGAGGTCTGAGAAGGCTGCAGTGACAGCGTTATTAAATATGAGTTATCCATGTCTACTTATTTCCTACAGAGACTCTGGAATCAAGCCTAGGACAACTACAGATACTTCAACTAGACATCTCAAGGGAATATGCCCATTTTACTACTAGCACAATCAACACTACGAATTTCCTTTAGGTGCTCATGAATTTGAAGCTGGACAGTTAGGAGAAGTGTTTAAAGGCTTGTAAGATACCTGAATGCCATTGTTCAAAGAAGTACAAGAAAATGAACTCCAATATTTCGATACCTTAAACCAAGGAAATTTATAAAGTCAGAAATATATTACACAAAAAAATTTCTCACAGCTAATGTGACTCCAGCAGGACAACTAATTAAAGATTTTTTTTTAATTTTTTTTTTTTAGTGTGAAAATAATGAATTTGCTATATTTTCAAAAATTTTTTTTAACTTCTTCATGTACTAGGTGACTTTGGTTTCCTTTTTTTTTTTTTTTTCCCCCCTAAGGATGAATGTATGTGGTTTTCAATAGGATAGGACACCCTATCTCTAAGTTTAACATGAGAAATAAATTTATGAAAAACAACTGGTAAAATGCTTCAGAGACATTTTTTGATCAGGAAATTCTGTGGAAGAGTGAAAACAAAGAAATGTACTTATGTTTAAAGATGTTGAGGGTTTTAAGCCCTTGCATCTTGAACACTGAATGAGGAAATCATATATTAATAAAGCAATGTTGTGCATTACACAGTAGAATAAGTAATAACTTCATAGTAAGAACACATGCAAAAACACAAATCTGAGTATCATATATATCAAGTGATTCAAGCAAAAATGTTACCAATTTGTTTTGAATTTCTCACTCCTGGTCAATATAGTGTCCAGGTTTGAGACACTTTTTTTCATATATTCTTGTAAATGTAAGGAACCTCATAAATAGTAAAAGAAATTAATAATTTCAAGCACTAACAACAAAAGCAAACAAACAAAACCAAAACAGAACCAGAAAACAATCTGTATTATCATAATATGAAGCAGTTACTTCAATGAAACATGAAGATTAGCTTAAAATAATAGAAAAAATTATAGAATGGGTAAGAATATTGTGGGGAAAACTCCTCATTCAATGCAAGCAGTTTCCTAGAATCATCTTGTTTAGCTTCAAGACAGGTTTCTGGGAAATGGTAAGACAAAAGAACAACTGATCAACAGGAAGAATAAATCAACATTTGAGTAAAACTAAATAAAGCTTCACACTTTTTTGTACTAATATGTGTCCCTTTGCAATAATTACTTGCATTATCCTCCTTCCTTTTTAGAAAAAGGAAATAAAATATTTAATATAAATTCTTCAGGAAGTTAAGTATGTTTACAGACATTCTTCACAAACATGCATTCATCATAAATAGTTCAAAATTTGATTGCTGGTTTAGACTGTCTATCCTCCACACCTCATTTCTAAAGATTTTTTACCCATGTAGTCTATAATGAATAGTCTGGAAGTCTGCATTATTCTTGTTGTTGCTTTTTTTTTTGTTATTAATTATTATTATTAGTAGTAGCAGT
>VYXD01000833.1:21002-36112 GCA_013397195.1 Hylia prasina | reverse complement strand
GAGCCCTGCCCATGGTGTGTAACCCCTCTCTGTGCCCCACAGCTCTACATCCAAACCACCACGCTGACCATCTCCATGAACCTGAGCGCGTCGGTGGCGCTGGGGATGCTCTACATGCCCAAGGTGTACATCATCATCTTCCACCCCGAGCTCAACGTGCAGAAGCGCAAGCGCAGCTTCAAGGCGGTGGTGACGGCGGCCACCATGTCCTCACGTCTGTCCCACAAGCCCAGCGACCGCCCCAACGGCGAGGCCAAGACAGAGCTCTGCGAGAACGTGGACCCCAACAGTGAGTAGGGGCTTCCCTTCACCCCAGGCTTTCCTTCACCCTGACCCCAGGCTTCCCTACATCCTGGGCTGCCCTTCACCCCAGGCTTCCCTTCACCCCAGGCTTTCCTTCACTCCAGGCTTCCCTTCATCCCAGGCTTTCCTTCATCCCAGGCTTTCCTTCACCTCAGGCTTCCCTNTTCCCTTCACCCTGGGCTTCCCTTCACCCTGGGTTTCCCTTCACTCCAGGCTTCCCTTCACCCCAGGCTTTCCTTCACCCCAGGCTTCCCTTCACCCCAGGCTTTCCTTCACCCTGACCCCAGGTCTCCCTTCACCCTGCTTGCTGTAGGGAGTCACAGGGTCTGCAGCTCTGGCAGCTTTGAGAACTCCCCATTTTTGCCCCCGATTTTTGAGCCGTTGTTGGGCAGCGGCGCCTCAGGAAGGGTTTAGGGCTGTGAGTGCCTCGTGCTCCCCCTGCTCTCCCTCTGTGGGTGAGGGAGCAGCACGTCCCTGGGCACAGAGCCTGCAGCCCATGCCCAGCTGGCCCCAGCAGGGACCAAATCCATCAGTAACTCTGCTAACCCGAGTTTTCATCCTGATCCTTGCAAAGTTGCTTTGCAAAAATCTCACAATCCCCGAAGATTCCCATTTAGGGATTTTATCTGGCCTTAATGCAAATCTTCCCACCGATTTAAAAGGAAAATAGATGGCAAAGACACTTCTAGTTTCCTTAATGTGCATAGCAGAGGATAGCACAGCACGAAATTACAGACTGAGGCCATCAAACTTGATTTGCATTTGAATCTGGAAGGAGCTGGGGAAGGAGACAGCTGCACAACTCGGCAGCACTCTGCAAAGGCTTGGGCACGTCTGCAGTTTTTGTGCAGAACCAGACCTGAATGTGAGAAATGCCCTTTCCTTGCCCGTGCTCCACTGATCCCTTTGCTGCTGGAATTCCTGCCTCAGTGCTGCTGGAATTCCTGCCCCAGTGCTGCTGGAATTCCTGCNGCCCCAGTGCTGCTGGAATTGCTGCCTCAGGTCTGCTGGAATTCCTGCCCCAGTGCTGCTGGAATTCCTGCCCCAGTGCTGCTGGAATTCCTGCCCCAGTGCTGCTGGAATTCCTGCCCCAGTGCTGCTGGAATTCCTGCCCCAGTGCTGCTGGAATTCCTGCCTCAGTGCTGCTGGAATTCCTGCTTCAATGCTGCAGGAATTCCTGCTTCAATGCTGCTGGAATTCCTGCCCCAGTGCTGCTGGAATTCCTGCCCCAGTGCTGCTGGAATTCCTGCCTGGGAGCAGCAGCTCTGCTGTAAGGCAGGGTGGGAGCAGCAGCAGATCCCTGGCACAGCCCTTTCCTGCCCTGCTCAGCCCTGCAGGGTTTCTCTCGGGGGTGTGACCATGCAGGTGTACAAAACCCATTCCAGCTGGAAAAACAAGATCCCTCCTTGGCGGCCGGGCTGGGGCTCTGACACGGGACAGGCAGGAGATGGTTCTCACAGACCAGGGACCGTGCTGGGTCTGTCCCAGCTGCACTGGACAGAGCCCAGGAGGAGATAAATGTCACCCAGTGACAGTCAGGGTCCTCTGCCAAGGCAAAAGTGGGGAAGGGAAGGAAGGAAGGAAAGGAGAATTTGGAATCCGGCTGGGCCAGGGCAGGGGAATGTGCTGCTGGGGCACCTCACTAATCACTGTTTGGATCAACTGAGCTGAAATCGGTTTCTCCCCCACAAAACCCAAAAGCTAAGAATTTCATGCCGAAACTCGCAGAAAGAGAAAACCACCCGAGCTGTGGTGCTGCAGTTTTCCCTGGGGAAGCCCAGCCTGGGTTCATCCCACCCCAGGGTCCCCTCCTGCTCTCATCCTCCTGTGCTACACCTTATTGCTGCTTTCACACTCCTGAGAATATTTTCCCCTCCCACCCAAGAACAGCCAGGTTTTTCTTTAGGAAGGAAGTATTTTTACCAAAAATAAATACTGCTCCCCTAACCCCCATGTTCCTGGTCAGACAGCCCATTTTTAGTCCAGGGCTGTAGACCAGAATATGTTTTTAAGGGGCACACTGGCTTGCCCAGATTTTTTGCCACTTTTGCCTTGAGCCTTCACTGAGTGGGATTTTAAAGCTCATAAATGTGTTTGTTAGGAAATGTGCAATCTCTGAGATTCTGGCTTATAAAGTTTTACTTCTTTTTTTATCATTTGTGAAATATGTATTTTTTAAAACATTTTCATTATTTATATAGAATTCCATCTGTTCACAGTCTCAGCTGCACCAGCACTACCCCTTCATTCCCCAGGTCTGTGTGTTCATAGCAATTATTAGAAAATCAAACGAAATAAACTTCTGCTGTACTTAACAGTTTTTGGGTACGTTAGTCCCAGTGTAACTGCTGCAATGCCCTATGGCATTGATTAGGTTATTGATCAGCCCCCTGATCAGGCAGTATTCGTGAATGTGCATAAAAGTAATTCACTGAACACCTGAATTCAGTTTCCTTTTTTTTAAGTTAGAATATTCTGTTGCATAAAAGTTGTTTACAGTTCCATTTTTAGGTGGGAAAAAAAAGAAAATTGTATTAGTGAGCTTAAAAAAAAAGTCATAGTCATCCAAGTAAAACTCCTCAAACTTCATTTTCAGTGAAATTTTGAGTATGGTGTCCATACATAAAAATGTGCTTGGTGTTTTTATAGCAATTTTGCTTTAAAAGTTGGGAATAGGGAAATTTTTGGAGTTTTACCAATCAGAAAGCAAGGAAATGTGAATTACAAATTGCCCCGGATGCATCAATTCTTGGAGCAATTTTTTTTTAAAAAAAAATCTCAAATATCTTCTTTCAGAAGAAAAGCAGAGGATGTTTTTTCAGCACTTCTGGGTGAAATGGGCTTTGTTGCCCGGGGCTGGTGCCCGGGTGGGGCAGGGGCTGCCCGGTGCCCCCGGGCCGTGCCCAGGGCAGGCTTTGGCTGGAGCAGGGAAGTTCTGCAGAGGCTCAGGGTGAGCTCAGCCCGGCTGGGCTGGGGCAGTGCAGTGGGGGTTTGCAGTTTGATTTTCTGTCCTGTCTCACGGGCTGTGCTGTTGCTTGCTGGGCTGCTGCAGCTGTGGGTTGTGTTGGATGGCCACGAGCGTTTCCCACCTCCCCAGGGAGCACCAGCACGGGAGCACCTCCAAACACTGGGAATCTGGGGACTGAGCCCAGGTTTACGGCCTGTCCTACCCACAGTAAACCACAAGCAAAGTGTGGGGGGGTTTACAGAGAAACAGCCTTGAAAAAATCTCCAGGTTTTAGTGGACCTTTAAAAGAGCAGAGCAGCTGTGGCTGCCCCTGGATCCCTGGCAGTGCCCAGGCCAGGCTGGGCACTGGGGAAGGTCGGAAGGTGTCCCTGCCATGGCAGGGGTGGCACGGGGTGGGATTTGAGTCTCTTCCAACCCTTCTGTGGTAATGGACTGAATTTGTGCCTGCCAGGCTGAAGGTCTGTGAACTCTGAGTGGCTTCCCAGGAGCAGGGAACCTGTGGAACCACTGCCCACAGCTCTGGGGCAACCTGCTGGAACTGAGGCTGGGAAAAAAATGTGCAGAGCACTTGGGAGAGGGGTTTGGAGTGAGTCTAAAAGAAACTACTGATTAACACGAGAGGAAAATCACTGGAAGTGCAGTGAGCTCATCTCCCACCCTCAGGGGGATCACTGGTTGTGCAGGGAGCTCATCCCCCACTCTCAGGGGACAGGACTCCCTGTGTTACACATTCCTTGGCATCTCTGGAAAGAAGACCTTTCTCAAGCTGAGCTCCCCAGCCACACTGTGGGACACCTTTCATGTTGAATGGGATATATGAAGGCCCAGCCACCTGGTCTATTTAGGAAAACTCTTAATCACCCCTGTTTGCCCTCTGGCATGTGCCTGCTGTCACTCACTGCACGGCTTTCCCTGCTGGTGCAGGTTTGGGACCAGCAGGCTTTGGTGCACTGCAGCTCCTGCCCTGGCATCAGTTGGTTGTGCTCCCGTGTGCCTCTGGGTGAATTCCACACTGCTTGGGAAGTGTTTCTCGTGGAGCAGGCTGGCAGCTGCAGCTCCTGCTGCCAGAGCAGAGTGTCAGACTGGGAGAGAAACACTTGAACCTCCAACCCACACCTAACCTATACTGAGATTTACATGTAATTACTCCTTCCACCTTCCTGGGGAACACCCTAAAAGGGACCCGTGAGTGGCTCTGTGGCTGAGGAGGGAAGGGGGGTCTGAAACCAGAATATCCCGGAGTTGGTTGAGGGCAGAGGAAGGAAAGGCTGCTCAGCCAGCCCTGCTCTCCCGTGAGCAGCTCTCCCGTGTTTGGAGGGACCTGGCTCTGCCCCGGGCTGGCCTCCTGTGCTGGTGCCTCCCAGCTTTGCAGTGCCCCACTGTGACCAGAGGAATGGCAGGAGCTGATGGCAGGGCGGGCTGTGAGCGTTCCTGTGCCCAGACCTGTCCTACATTCTGTGTATTTACTTTCCCTGTAGACTCCATACCACCAGTAAGAAAGAGTGTTCAAAAGTCTGTTACTTGGTACACTCTTCCACCTACTGTATAGCTTTTGCCTGCTTTCCAAAAAGGTAAGGAAAACCGAGCTTTTATTATTTTATTCTCAAATGATGATGATGATGATGACTGTTTTTATTATATACGTAATTATATGAGAAATGTTCATTAGTGCAGCTGTGTTAAAACAAATACCTAACTTAAAAATTGTTCACAGGCCGGTCAGCAGAGCTGCCATGGGAGGGTTTGCCTGGGAAGGGCAGACCCCTGACGTGGTCTGGTCCCTGTGCTGGGATCCCTGAGCAGCAGCTCTGAGAGCTCTCCTGCTTCCCACCACTGCAGCTGGGTCCCCATAAAGCCTTTGAGGATGGAGAGATCTGTTTAAAAATGAACAGGCAAACGATCAGAGTTAATTCTGGCCACTGCCCGCAGCAAAGAGAGGACGTTTGGCAAAGTGTGATCAACCCTCCCTGCTCCAAAACTATAAACAGCTCACAAAAGTTTGGGAAGCTGCTCTTCCCCACGGGCAGGCCAGTGACCACTGACTTTGTGGAACCATTTTTGTGAAATTTGTGAACAATTTTTGAGGGCTGGCTTTTCCCGTGTCGTGGCTGCCTGGTGGTGATGTGCTGATGCTGAGCCCCTCTGGTGTCTGTGGCTGCGTCAGCCAGGAATTCCTGCTTTCCCAGGGCCGTGAGAGGAGTGAGGGAGCCTTTGATCCTGGAGAGAAATGATTACCAAGCGTTAATAAGCATTTCTCACCGGTCCCTGTGTGCTCCGGGGCTTTGCCCAGGTACAAAAGGTTGTGCCTCACCTGGTTCCTGTGGGGCTGTGCACTGAGGGCTGGAAAATCGCTGTGTTCAGCCTTCAGAATGTTTAGCTGGGCCCTAATAGGCGAGAACTTCCATCAGCAAAGGTTGGAATGTTGCTTGAATTGAGTGTCTGAGTCACAGGAAAAGAAATTACCAGTATCTCTGGCTGGTGTAAATTGCCCCAGCTCCAGCATCAATTCAGTCCTCCTGAGTGCTCAAATTGGTTTTTATTGTATTTGAATCAGGGCCATTATGCCGAGTCCCAGCTCAGGCATCCAAGGGCTGGGGGAAAGGGAACAAAGGCCAGGAGGAGAAGGGGCCACTCAAAGCATTACTGCAAATGAAAGACGAGACAGGAAAGGGCAGCTCTGTGAAGATGAAGTTGCTAAAGGAAGGAGATGAGAAAGAGAGAGATGGGAGACACCTAAATCTCAGGAGAAATCGGGTTTTTTTTAAAATAAAACAAGACTTTTCTTTTAAATGGCGCAAAAATAATTAGGAGCTCGGACTCTAAATTTTCTTTTTTCCCATGTAATAATGGAAATAATCCAAGGAATTGCTGTCTGCAAAGGCACACAGGTAACTCTGTCATCCAAGTCCTATAAAAAGCGATTGGCCACTCAAATTCTTTAAGACGATTTTAAAATTTGATCCAGAAAAGCTTTGAAAACGCTACAGCCAGGGATGGTTTGGGCTTGTGCTGGTCCTGCCAGTGCTCCTCTGCTCAGGGCTGTTTTCCATTGCTGCTCCAGCTCCCCGAGCCCTGGTTGCTGTTTTGATTTGTTCTCCCAGGAATACAACGCAAAAAGCAGCATGAAACAATGCAGTGTATTAAAAACAAAGCTGGGCTGGCAGGAAAACATCGGCCTGGTTGTAAATTGACGCTTGTTTTGCCGGTGAGGTGTTTGTAGTAGGAATGAGCAGAGCTGAGCCCTGACGTGACTGTATCAATTTCTGCTTGTGATGCACAGGGAGATGTGCTTGTAATGCTTTAAATTGTTTCCTGGGAGTCACAAATGGGACTTCTCCGCTCGTGAGGCTGATGAAAACACAAGGCTTGGAAAACTCTTGGCGGTAGCTGCGTGAGGGAGGAAATTGCCCATCGGTGGGCAGGGCAAGGGAACATCCGAGGCTCCTGCAGAGCTGCAGGGTCAGCCTGGCACTGCAGGAGAGGCTGCAGCACTCTGCACCTCCCCACCTGGGCTGGGACACCAGGGGCAGCTCCCGTGCTGCCTCTGCATTGCTCTGGAATTGGGGTGGGGTGTCCCCAGGCTGGCCCAGGGGACAGGGAGGTGGCCCTGGGGACAGGGGGGTGGCCCTGGGGACACTCAGCCCTTTGGAGACTCTGTGTCCAGCTGGGAGAGTCTTGGGATGCTCGTCAGCCCCCAGGGTGTGCTAGGGAATAATTATGTGCTGGATTGAAGTGTCATTTTTGTTTTAAATCTGGCCGGTTTCAAACTGAGAAAATACCCCGTGTTTAACCTCACTTGAGGGATTTTCTGTTCAGTGGAGGCTGCTAAGAAATGAGAATTTGCACTCAGAATTGATAGCTGAAAGACTTTGACAGCTCTTCGCTGCATCTATTTTGATTCTGGAACGGCTGACTGGAAAACTAAACAGCACAAATTCCTTCTAATGGTGATGTGCTTATTTCTAAAGTATTGCACTTTCTTCTGTACACCTAAAAATAATGACTTTGCATGGTACATTCATATAATTGCCTGCTCCCATATTAATTATCTGCAGACTGTCTCACACCTTCCGTGGCTTACACAATACAAGATGCTTGTAATGTGCAGTGAAGTGTCAGACTGTTTCCTTTTTTAAAAATTGAAATTCTGAGGGCTCTTAAACCATCACCTTTGGGTTTGATGTGTGAATAAATAACACACTCATGGCTGGGATATTAAAAGTATGTAGTAGATGGATGTCTGTGAGCACAAATAAGGATTAATTAGTGTGCAAGTATTCATTGTTCCACATTTTCTGTCTTCTCATGTGATCTTTTTTCCCTGGGAAATCTGGGTGGGGAGTGAGCAGATAGTTACACCTCATGGACCAGTCCCTCTCCCTTTTCTGCTTAACAAACTCTCAGCAGCTCTGAGCTCTCCCTTTGACTAATTTATCACTGCTTACATCCTCTCAGGGAGATTCTGTCAGATCTATAAATTGTAATACCAGGGAAGAGCCACGGCTTTTGGCTCTCTTGTCTGCCCTGTATTTGTAATGCCTCCCTTTGTCCCAGGCAGGGCAAACGCCAGGGCTGAGCCCCTGCTCAGCTCCCTGCTGGGGCTCCTGCAGCTCCCTCTCATCCTCCCCTTGGGGATGTGCCTCAGGAAAGGAGCTGCAGGACCAGGAATCAGGCTTCACATCCTCACCTCCATTCCCCTGCAATCCCTGGAATCCAGTCTCTGGGCAGCAGCAGAGTTCCCAGCAGCAGCAGTGGCTGGAAGGGCCCTTCTTGTTCATAAATCTGTTGAGAATTTGACAAGTGGGTTCAAAAAGGAAATTCTAATAGTGATGGGGTGCAAAGGCCAGGAGAACAAACCTCAAGCAGTATTGCAGCAAAATTAATTTCTCAAATACACGAATCCAGGCAGTTTTTGGTGGGCGTGATTGCAAGCATGGAGAAAACTGCTCAGATTGTGTAAGAACAGCAAAAAGTCTGTTCCTGCCTGGCTGTGTGCCTTTGGTGAGGCTGTCCAAACCTTGGTGTGCTTTGTCACCTGGTGGGAAGCACAGCACAGGGAATGCCAGCAGCTCTGGGAAAGGAGGGTGCTGATGGAGGGGAGCACCCCGAGCACGGGGCAGGCCCAGCCCTGCTCTGTTCTGACAGAGATGAGGGAGAGGTTGGCTTGTGTTGCCACAGAGTGCAAACAGAGAATGTGTTTGTGCAGGCACCTGGCTTGGCTTTGGAGGGCCAGGGAGCAGCAGCAAAGCCAAGCAGTGCCCATCAGAAATTGGGATTTGTGGGTGCTCCTCTCTCACAGGCCCTGCTGTCACACCCAGCACCTCTGGGAAACATCCCTGGGGGTTGTTTCTCTTTACTGGCTGCAGGGAAGGAAATGTGGGATCTCCCAGTGAGCCGTGGGGTTCATCAGAGGAGAGAGAGCATCCTTCTGGCCTTGAGAGGAGGTGTTTCAGCTTTGGTTGCTTGGCTTGGACTCTGAGAGCAGGGAACAAAGGCAGGGGGGATTTTCCAGCCACAGAGAAAAATGAACAATCAGGGAAGGGGGTTAGGTTACACATAAATGCCCATGAAACACTCCAGGGAGACAGGCAGGAGGGAAGGAAGGCAGCCCAGTCCCGGGATGTGAGGTTGGGCTGAGCTTCCCCTCAGTGACCCAGCGCTCTGGCTCTCAGCTGGGAGCAGTCTGGCACTGCATCCACTGAGGAGCCTGTTCTTGCTGCTCAGGGGAAAAGAAATAGAAAAGATAAAGTTGCCATAGTTACACCACTTGTCACGATGCTTATCATGTCCCCAGGATAAGGAGCCCTGCATTAAATCTGGGCTTTTATTAATATCAGCTGTTAAACGTTTCCAGGGTATTTGAAATCAAGACTTCTGCTAAAAAATTAAATGTTGATTGCAGCAAAATTGGGCTGTTTAACAGCGCAGCTCAGAGTGTAATTTTGTCAGACACTGTGTAACAGAGTTGTACACCAGGAATACATTTTCCAGTGAATTGAGTCTCGCTGCACCTCATGAACATCCTTGATTTTCCTGTTAAGATGTTTGTTACTTGCCACCCTCTGCCAAGGAGCTGGAGCAGGCCAGCTGGCAGGAAGGGAGATGAGTTCCTGGGTGTGAGTAAGAAAATATTGCTTGTGTGATTACTGTACAGCCATGGAAAGGCTGGGAGAACTGGCAGTGCTCAAGAGAAGCTCCAGGGTGATCCAGCTTGGCCTCCTGGTGCCTGAAGGGGCTGGCAAGGAGGATGGAGACAGAATATTTCCAGGGCTGCAGGGACAGGACCAGGGGAACAGCTGCCCACTGCAAGGGGCTGGGATGGGGGGACACTGGGAGGGAATTCTTCCCTGGGAGGGTGATGAAGCCCTCAGCACCTCCCCGGAAGGCAGGAGAAGTAAAGGCTGGAGAGATGTGCTGGAACAGGCAGTGCTGGGAGGGCAGGGCAGCCACGGAGCCCTGGTGCTGCCCAGGGGCTGGGGACAGGGCACTGGGGACGTCCTGGAACCAGCTCAGCAACACGGTCAGGAGGCAGAGGTGAATTGTTTTCCACCAGCTCTGACTCCGGGCCTCCTTGGGGATGTTTTAGCCATCACTCAGGTCATAATTTTAATTATGTTTCATGCAAACTGTTTTCACACTTGGCTCTAACAGCTCTCTGCCGAGCCTGGCTTTCCAGGTAAGATAACCAAAGTGCTGTTAATGACTTTGTTTTAAGCAGGTGAAAATAATTTGCTTCCATTTGTTATCTTTCCAGTCCACAGCATTCACACAGCAGCAGTAGAAATGGAGTTGGAATTAGCAGGTTTTCTGTACCGCTGGCTCCAATTAAGGAATATGAGCTGGGTTGGTTTCTTCCCTGCCATAATCTCATAAACATTTGGAGACACATTTCCTAAGATCCCGTGCACCTTTCCAGCTCCACACGATGGGGTGCAGGTGAGGCTCTGGGGGTGGGTTGGTGTGAGGCTTGTGCACCCCTGGGAACTGGTTCCATGCTCACCTCCTGCCCTCGGGGCAGGGTTTCTGTCCCCTGTCACTGCACAAACAGCTCTGCCTGTGCCCCTCTGCAATCACTGCCTGGGGCGTTGCTCACCTTCCTGCTGTGCACCCCTGATCCTGATGGATGGGGCAGATGCTCTCGGGCTTCCCTTTATCTGCAAGGCGGACAAGGGCGAGCTGGGGAGAGATGCAGCCAAACAGGAGATGGGGAGAGGATGCAGCCCAGCGTGCCTGAGGTGGATGTTCTTCAGCAGCGCCACACTTGGTTGATTTTAGTTTTTATTTGCAAGGGTACAACTAATCCTTCCCCATCACAGTCCTATTTCCTGACTCAAAAGCTCAATCCCATCAATTCTCTCTCTGGGAAAACCCTGATGATTTTCAGGCCACGAACAGCCTGGCTCTCTTCTGTGACTCACAGTCACAGTTATTTTGGTGGTCCAGATGGGGAGGTTCATCTCTGGATTGATCTCTGGAGGTCCCACCCTGACAACCCCTCCAGGCCAAGGGGTGGCAGGGGGAGCTGCTCCCTCAGCCCAGCGCTGGGGAGCTGGAGCAGCGTCTGTCCCTGCAGGCACTGCAGATCATCTCTGCACTTACCAGGAGGAGCTCATCCAGCCTGACAGAGCCTTTGGCATGAGCAGCTTGGAGGCAGAGAGAAATGGTGTGCAGTGTTTGTGTGGCAGAGCTGTCACTGCCCCTGGGTGTGACACACCTGGAGTGCCACCTCTCGCCAGGGACAAACGGGAGCGCTCTCACTGCCCAGATTTAGGGATATCCCAGCGTGACCCCACCTCTGGTTACAGCTGGTGGGAGTTAATACATCTGTTTTTCAAAGGAGCAGAGTTCTCCCAGCACTGAGTTTTCCCTTTGCCATGGGGATATCTCCTGCCAGGGGCTGTGGGAGTTTGGTGCCATTCCTCAGGATGTGTTTTGCCTGGGAAGGGCAGCTGCCCCCAGGTCTGAGCTTACTGCCCAGTGCTGGGAAACCACAGCAAACCAAAGTGCTCCCTGTATCCAAGAGGGAAATTGTTCCAGAGGCATCATAAGAAGTCATTAACTTTCTGGTTTATACCTTATTGTAAATTTTCAGGGCTGGCAGTGCTGACATCCCCAGGTGCTGCTTTGCCCGTGTCTCAAGCAGGAGCTCAGTGGGATTTCAGTGGGCTGCAATCCCTCCCCAGGCTGGAGAGCTGCAGTTAACACCACTGCACTCTCCTGAAAATAGGAAGTGCACGTTTTGTGCTGTGCTCCATAAGATTTTTTCTTGCTTCCCTTTGTAGGCAGCTGCAATTTGCTGTCCATTCCCCAGCGCCAGGGAAGTGTGATGGGAACCCCGTGCCACTAGGGAAAGCTTTCCAGCACAGCAGCTCTGTCTGTGCCCCCTGTGCCAGACACAGCCCAAGTCCTTTATTTGTCTGTGCACAGAGGAAAACATGCCCATGTTTCCAACAGTCCATTCCTGCTGCTTGCCTCTTTCCAAAGAGGTGCCCAGTGCACAGGGACTGCCCAGAACACCCTTTACTTCATTCCGTGAGGGGATGAGGATGAGGAGCCTCCCACACTTCCTGGGATTCACTGGGGGAAAGCCTGCTTCCCTGGAACGAATGGGAATTATTCTACTGGAAACAAAGTCAGAGCTGTCTGGCTCTGTGCTGCAGTGCAGGCGCGTGTCTGGTGGAATTGCTGTGCCTGTGTTGTCTGAGCTAAGGAAAGGTTCCTTCACCCCTCTGGACAGAGGAGTTCACCAGCACGTTGGGCTCAGTCCAACACATTTTCAGGATGCCAAAGCAAACACTTACTCTATGTACTCAAACCCTCCCAGACTGTCTTAAGCTCTAAGAGGGTCAGATCATTGCCACTTTGACCTGAATTGATGCTATTATTATGCCATTATCTTATCCAAGAAGTGCTTTTATTACTCTTCCTCTCGGATGCATTCCCAGCTCTCACAGAAAGAGCACTGTAGCCAAACCCGAGGAATTAAAAACTCACCCCCCGACAGCTGCTGCTGCTGCTTGAAAGCTTTCCAAGCTAAAACAGAGTTTTGAAAGAAAAACCTACTTCAAGCCCCACATGCCCTGGGGAGCTGGCGAGGTCGGACTCTTCCTTCCCATTAAATCCTTCGGGGAACTTCAAAGCACTGCTCATTAAAGGAACCCGGGATATTGAATGTTTGTAATTGTTCCTCATCCCGGCGCTGCTCCGTGCAGGGTTCTGGCAGTCCCCTGGGCTCAGGGCTCACTTCAAGGGTGCTGTCACTCACTCTCTGTGCTCTGCAGGCTGGGTGTGCTCAGGGGCTCTGTGACAGGCAGGGGAAATAGCCGTGTCTAAAAGGGACAATAATTAGGGAGCCCTAAAGGTAAAACGTAGCCCTGGATGGAATACGAGGAATTTAGGAGTGGAAGTTCTGTGAAGTGACAGGCAGGGGAGGGCTCCTCGGATGGAAATACACCTGCAGCATCTGCCCAGCCCTGCTCTGAGCACGGCACTGGCATGCACATGCATAAACATCTTTATTCCAATGAGCTGAAGTAATGATTTCACTATCCATTGCATCCTGAACGCCCTGAGGTGAGCCAGGCACATCCAGGGTGTACAGAGCAGGGTGCTCTGGCTCTCTGCTCCTGGCACTCCCCTGGCAGTTTCAGGCAGCTTTGGGATTTTCAGTGGCTCCTAAGGACAATCCTGCCAGTTATCCTGCTGGAGAACCTAAAGGGCCATGCCCCTCAGAATCAGGATTTGTCACAGGACAAGACCAAATGGCCTCGAGTTGCACAAGGGAAGGTTTAGGCTGGATCTTGGAGAGAATTTCTCCCCTGACAGGGCAGCCCAGGGCAGGGCTGGAGTCCCCATCCCTGGAGGGATTTCAAAGCCCTGTGCACGTGGCACTGGGGGACGTGGGGCAGGGGTGGCCTTGGCAGCGCTGGGGAAGGGCTGGATTTGATGATGTTGGAGAACTTTCCCAACAAGTCAGTGGCTCTGTGATGGTGTCACCTGAGCATTGTGTCACCTGAGCGTGTGGGACACCAGAGCCTGCCCAGCTCATCACCTGACCGCTTGTGTCCCAGAAAATCTGAACTCAGGAAACAGCAGGAATGCTTTTAGCACCTTGCCCTGCCTGGTGGTGTCTGGGGTCTGCTGAGGAATCCCCCACACCCGGAATGCCACCACTGTTCCAGCTGTGGTGCTGCTCCAAGAGCCACAGGGGAGTCTGACAGCTGAAGGTATCATTTGTAAGAGAAGACTGCAAAGCAATTAGGGAGGAACACACTTCTCCTAGTGTTATATTTGTTATTTAATTTACTTATGTCGTATTATTAAGACAGGATGTTCCATTGCTGCTCTGCATCAAAGCCAGGCTGGAGGGACCCACCAGCACAGGCAGTGAAATGGCTTTGTACAGTGCAGCCACTGGGAGACCTGATAAGGTGCCAGAACACTGTGGTAGCACAACAAGAGAGATGTCAAAATGTGAGAGAACAATCCATTTACATTTAGATACCAAATTTAAAATTATTTTCTCCGAGCTTCATTCCATTTGTTGGGGTTTGGGCAAGCATGTAGGATCATTTAGGCCTTTTGCTTTCATCTCGCTCTCATCTAAATTCCCCAATTTAAAGGCAGCAGAGCATGGGGATAGCTCTGTCTTTCTGGCAGAGATGGAGGAGAAGCCACGTAGCTCCATTTTGCTTTTAGATGGACTAGAAGTAGGATTTAATAATCAGCCTCTGCTCTGCTGGCACAAAAGATATGGGTTGCTAAGCCAGAATTAAGGAAATGAAAGAGAGGAGCTAAGAATGATCTGGCCCAGTGGCTGCAGAGGGAATCAGAGCAGGAGTTCAGGCTCGGAGCCATCCCGGTGTCCGTCCCTGCTCCGAGCTGGGAATGCTGAGATGATGTTTCAGATGTTTGATAGCTTGAGATGCCTGGGGGCTGCAATAAAATTCATTTCTTGCACTGTAAATCTTTGCTCTTTAAGCATGGAGGAGGTTACAAATGTGCATAAAATTGAAGTGCAAGCGATTACATCTCGCTCTGAGTCAGTATTGACAGCTCTGCCTGCTCTGGGGGGCTGTGGGAGCTCCTTTCTTTGTGACCCGCGCCCCAGATAATGAAAACCAGTCAAGTGATGAAACTCATAAGTCCAAAGAGGATTTTTGCTTCTGTGTGTTTGTTTTCCGTGTGTTCTTGGCGCAGAGAAGCAGCTGTTCCCCACCCTGGAAGGGGATGGGTGTGGGCTCACTGTGCCCGCTGCTGGGAAGGAGTGAATTCCCGCGTTCCAAGGAGCAGGGTTCGGTCTCCACGTGCAGGCTGTCCCCGTTTGGGGGGTGACACTGCAGGCTGTGGGTGCCTGGCACGGGTGACTGCAGGGACACTTTGGCAGGCAGCCGTGGCACAGCAAGGGGAACGTGCCCCGGGCTGCAGCAGGGCAGCGCTGGGGAGCGTTTCTTCCCCGGACGGGGGCTCAGGCTCCCCAGGGATGGAGTCCCCGCGCCTGGAAGCGTTCCTAAAGCCAGCCGAGCTCCGTGCCGGGTTTGGTGGCTGTGGTGGTGTCGGCTGAGGGCTGATCCTGGGGGCTTTTCCAGCCTCGGTGCCTCTGTGGGGTCACCTGTGCCTGGGCTGGAGCCTGCGCAGGGCTCCTGGCTGTGCACACCTCTGTCCCTCACCTGTCCCTCCTACTCTCCTTCTCCTGTTGGCACTGTCACTATTCACCACTAATTAGCGGAAAATTAGCAGAAAATGTTGCTGTCTCTCACTGCGACAGGGAACCTCTTTTTAAGGTGCTTAAGGCTCTTTTGAAAGGTCTCTTTTTTTTTTTTCTTCTTCTTTTTTCTTT
>VYXD01000833.1:0-13640 GCA_013397195.1 Hylia prasina | reverse complement strand
CAGGTGACAGGAATGGCTCCCTGGGCTGCTCTGGACACCTCCATGGAGAGTGTCCTGCCCTGGGGGAGTTCCAGGTGACAGGAATGGCTCCCTGGGCTGCTCTGGACACTCAGGGAGAGTGTCCTGCCCTGGAGGAGTTCCAGGTGACAGGAATGGCTCCATGGGCTGCTCTGGGCACTCAGGGAGAGTGTCCTGCCCTGGGGGAGTTCCAGGTGACAGGAATGGCTCCCTGGGTGGGACCATCCCCTCGCCCTCGGGCTGTGCTCCAGGCAGGAAATGTTCCCTTCCCGTCGTGCTGTGAAAAACGCCCCTGTGAGCATGAAAGGAAGAAATTCCCCAAGAATGGGAGTGATTTTTTTTGTCGTTGCCGTTTATTATTGAGACTGAATTACACCAAATTGTTTTGGTATGTAAATGCCGAGTTTATTGTTCATTAAAATCATTGCAGAGTTAAGCTTTCTGGGCATGTTGTATGATAGATAATGACAATTATTTAGCCCGAGTCAGAGCTTAGTCTTAATTTGTGACATTAATTGCCTTTATATATAATTAAATGCACTATAATGCTCCCATATGCAGAATCTGTACATCCATGAAAGTGCTAATCAAACATATTTATTAATTTCTAAGAGAGCTTTTTGTCAAGGCTTTGATACAGATGAGTGGTTTTTGGTAAATAACATTTTTTAAAGATGTTTAGCAAAATATTTTGATAATTGCTTTTTGTGCTAGCGGCATAATTAATACTATTTCTAATAGATTAATAAGACCTGGGGGTGAGGTGCTGCTTCCATCCAGCCTGGCACCGCTTTGCCTCTGGCTCCCGTGGAGTCAGAATCCCATCAGCAGCCCTCAGTGTCCCAGGCCCCTCCCAAAACCACTTCAAAAAGGCAAATTTGGAGTGTTGAGGGTGGCTGAAGGCGGGGTACAAACCCGGAGTCCCTCTGGGCTTGTTTCTGTTCGTCCTTCACCCTCAGCCCACACTTGGCAGCAAATGGATTTGAACTTCCACCTCCCTCACCTGGGGCTGCCAAACTCAATTCCCTGCTCCCGTGGGAGCTTGTCCATCGTCAGAGCTTTGTTCAGGATGTGCCGAGGAGGGAAGGGAGAAGGGTTCTGGGGACAGGGGGAGCGTGGCTGTGTTTGCAGGCCTGCATTCGTCCCCTTGGGAGCTCCAGGGGGAGCAGGGTTGGCCCTCTGCTGTCCTTGATGCAGCCACAATTACTTATTAGTAATAGAGGCTAATGTTAACCCTGATTTAACGGTCGAATTTTATAATTAAATTATTAATTAAAAATAAATTACTGCTTAATTTTAACCATTATTTTGTATTAATAAAATTTTATTCCCTGAAGGATTGGTCAAGCACTGGAGCAGGAAGTGGTGGTGTCCCCAGCCCTGGAAGAGTTCAGCAAAGGAGATGTGGCACTTTGCACTGTGGCTGATGGACGTGGTGGCTGAAAGTTGGACTTGAAGGTCTTGGAGGTGTTTTCCAACTTTAATGATTCTGGGATTCAGTTCTGCTTGTACCACGCATTTCTTTTCAGTAAATTTTACTTTGAGCAAATGCTGTTATTTTATACCACCCAAGAAGAATTCTCTCTTTTATTTTTTACCTTAAGAATGATCTCAACTTTATTTTTTCCTCTGGTTTTTGGGTGCTGAGCGTCTGACTGGTGCCAGAGGGTGGCCCTGGGCAGACCCACAGCCCTTTTCCCCTGCCAGCCCCTGGCCATGCCCGGGGAATGCCAGAGCCTCTCCTCTGGCTCCCAGGAAGGTTCCAGCAGCCTGGGCACGTGCACAGTCCCAGTCCACAATGACAGAACGTCCTTCCTCTCCACCTGCCAAAATAACTCCCAAGCAAGAGGCTTTGTCTGGGTTTATCTCAGGCTTATTGTCCCTGCAGAAGATTTATTAAATCCAGCAATGACAGCAGTTCTTTCTCCCAGCCACTAGCTTTTATCTTGTTGTTAAAAGTTTGAAACAGCATCTCACACAACAATGAACATCACATACATTCCAATGAGCCCCTTCAAGGAAGAGCCTCAGCTAATCTGTGATGGATGTGTATCAATCTAGTGCTCTTTAATTTATAAAAATGACTGTCTCTCACTATATTGAATCACAAGGTAAGTGAACCTTGCTCTTTTCAGCGGGTGTAATCCTGCATCTGCTGCGCTGTGTGTGCCTTTGGGGCAGACCCATGGCTGTGCAAGGGCCTCTCCTGGAGCCTGGAGGGAGGGCCAGGCTCAGCAGGGGGACATGAAAGGCCAGGGGGGCTCTGGCCCCTCGTGTCCCCTGCCTGGTGCCTCCCTGCACCTCCGTGAGCCCTGGGAGGGCTGTCGGGGCTCACGGAGAAGGGAGGAGACCTGAAAAGACAGAGAACTTTTCCCAAATTTCTTCAAAGAGTTGGAGCTTGCCTTCTCCCTTCTGCCCAGCAAGAGCAAACGGATATAAAATAAAAGAGAATAGGATAAAGTGATACAGAATAGATAAGTTACATGGGAAGAGGTGTGTAACCTCAGGTTTTTAAGGCAGTTTCCTTCAGCCATGTCAGTTTCTGGGTTTGTTTGCTTTGCTTTCCTTCAATATTTACACGAGGAAGTTTCAATTGCTTTGCTTTACTTAAACATTGAAGCCCTTGTGTGCTTTCCTGGCATAAATATTTGTTTTATTTAAATCTACTTAGCTGAAAGATCAACAACAGAGGAAGAAATCAGAAATTACACTGGAATTTAAGAGGAAGAACATCAATTAACTCTGCCAAGGTGTTAACCTTTTTAAAATGCTGCCTTTGATGAGTGATGCACGAGCACGTATGAATTGTTCAAACGTCATTTTCTCTATTTCATTCCATTTTCCCTGCCCTTTACTCATCCCCCTTCATGATCCCTTTGCATCCCCACCGCTGTGATGGAGGCAGGAACTCGAGGCAGGGCCACGGGTGACCTGAGGCCAGGGCAGCCAGGAAATCCCAGCAGCCCAACAGGAGGCCCCAGCAGGATTTAAATTTATTGTCTGAAGTCTGCAAATCTGCAAAGTCTGCCTCCCTTGCCCTCAGGATGGGTCCCTCCCAGCTCAGTGTGCTCTACACCTCTATGAACTCCCACCTTTTCTCTGTAATTCCATTAAAGGATGAAGTGTTAATTGGTGTGTGCCCCAGCACTGCGCTGTCAGGGAGCTGTGCTGAGGCTCTTTGCTCAAATAAAGGCATTTGGAGGCCAGGCTGGGCTCCCACTGCTCCGTGCACACTGTCCCCTCTGCACTGAAAGGAGGCAGAAGTCACATTTTTATTCCTGACTCCTGCC
Organism: Hylia prasina; assembly: GCA_013397195.1. Classification (NCBI taxonomy): domain Eukaryota; kingdom Metazoa; phylum Chordata; class Aves; order Passeriformes; family Sylviidae; genus Hylia; species Hylia prasina. Next base: position 10,332 of record VYXD01000833.1, on the reverse strand, counting down.
ACAGAGCTTAAGCACTGTAATTATTTCTCTTCTCACGGCAGGTGTTCCACCCATTACATGCAATTTTGGAGGCTCAGTTCCCCGTGCAGCCTGCAGTGTGTGTCCCTGCACAGTGTCACGAGGGAATAAAAACACACCACCTCTCTGTTCCAGGGTGAAACCCTGTGTACCTGTTGGCTGTTTTTCCCAAAAAACCCAATTGAATTAACAGTAAAGCTTTCCCCCCTCACTGGGCAGACGGGGGAGGTTTTTATAAAGATTTCAGCAGCAGTGAAGTGCCTGGCCAAGGGTCTGGCTGGTCTCTACAGGCTGAGAAAGCCTGGCAGGAGGGGTTAGCCCTGCCCAGAGCCACCCTCCATCACCTGCTGGGGCCGGGGGCAGCCCAGGGGCCCCCCAGCTCTCTCTCCAGGCAGGGAGGTTACTGTAACCCCACCGCTGCTCTGCTCGTGGAGACACTCTCAATACTTTTCATTTTGCACCTCCTGGGTGCTGCACAGGCCAGGGGACCAAACCCGGGCAGGGCAGGGAGCCAAGGGCAGCACCTCCCCTGCAGGGCAAGGGCAGGGCCAAAACTGTCCCTGGGAGCAGCCAAAGGGATCCCAGAGCCCAGGGAAGGCACTGCCAGGCTCGCTGCAGCTCAGCAGTGGAACTGCAGAGCCCCTGAGCTCCAGGCAGTGCCTGGGAGCAGCCCCAGCTCCCTCCTTCCCTTTCCCAAGGGATGCTCCAGGACGTGGCCACGGCAGCTGCAGGTCCCCAGGTCACTTTGTCACCTGTGGCAGCCCTGAGCCCGTGGGGAAGGAGCTGGGAATTCAGCAGGACAGCTCAAACACACCTTTCGTGCCAACCTGCAGCAGCTCCTTAAAGCACTTGTGGGCCTCCAGCCTCAAACAGAAATTAGCAGGTGGGTGTTAATGTATTTTTTCCCTTCTGTCAGTGTCTGATGGATTTTTCACTTTAAAGATAAGACAGTGCCTGATAGAGCCAAATATTGACAGAGGAGATAAAGAGGCCTGTTATGATAATGGGCATAATGAAATGCTGTTTATAAAAGGATACCTGGGAATACATAACTGTCTCTACTGTGGAATATTGATCCCCTCAAAAGAAATAAAATTAGCTTTCTTCTGCCTCTCTACACATACCTGTGTTTTATACCTGCAGCAGAAACACCTTTTAAAAGCAAAGATCTCAAATTTTGTCACTTGCTGGCTCAGTGCTGCTCGGCTCCACGTTCAGAAATGGGCAAATAGAAAATCTGTGGGGAAATTCCACTGCTGACAGCCCCATCCCTGGGCCTGAACAAACCCCAGGGCCCCTGGGGCTTTCCCAAGACTGTGCAGAGCTGTCCCACGCAGCTCCTCTATGTAAAATGGTTATAGAAAATATAAAGTGTAGATGGTTATAAATGGTTGTATAAAATATAAAGCATAACCAGAACTGCCTAATAACTCCAGAGAAAGAGTCTGTCAGATGAAACTCCATCATCTCAAACCTCCCTGGAGTTTTCCTGTGTAATCCATCACTAAAATGAAATTATATCAGTTACCATAGAAACACCTTGACCAATGGCCCGATTTTTCCCTTTTTCCCCAGAAGTGAGATATTGTTCCATTCACACCCAGAGCTGCCCCTCTGCCAGGGCTGGTTTGGGTGAGCTGATGTTCTGCTCACTCGCCCACTTGGCAACAGGAGAATTTCCAATTTTCCCCCCGTTCCCTGTTAGTGCCATTATTGCTGCTGCTGCTGCTCCTTTTTCCCTCTTTGTGAATAAACTGCAGAGTAACACGGGACTGTTCAGAGAAGAAGCAATGAATGAAACACACACCAACAGACCCGTGTAGGGCTCTCCATTTCCATTGCACATCGTTTGATCTCGGGATCCTGCCCACATTTTAGAGCAAACAAATCCCATCCAACAGCAAAGCTGCTCCCGGGAGGAGCAGTGGAAAGTTTCCCCTCAGGCTGAAATGTTTGAAGAACCCCTGGAAGTGAATCCCTGGGGCCAGAGGGACAGCCCTGGGCTCCTCCAGGGAATTCAGAACCGGAATTTCTGGGGGAAGCTGAACCACACCTTCACCTTTTTATGACCATCCTGAGGTCCCTGAGTTTGTGGCAATAAAGTTTCATTGTGGACACATTTTATTTACATCCTTCATCCCAGCAGACACTTGGCCGGGCTCTGCCATCAGCATTCCCAGGGCTGATCCTTGGAGCACTGGCTGGGACACTCCTCATCTCCATCAGCACATCTTTCATCTCCCACAATTGTTCAGATTTATGCTGTGACTGCAGACATAAATCGTCCTCATTCACCAAACCCAGCTCGCAGCCATATGTTATTGCAGGAGGTTGAATTTTTATATAGTTGTATTTTTTATGTCCAAAGCAGTACAAAACTTCTGTTTGCAATCCAAACAAAGCCTGTTCTGAACCTTTTTTTTTTTTCTTAGATTGTATTTCAACAGCTTGCTTAAAATTAAAACCTAAAGGAGGAATCATAAGATGCTTGATTTATTATTAATCATGGGGGAAGATAAATGTTTTCAATCTCTTTATGTCTGCAAAGCTCTGCAGATCAAGGGGTTTGTTCCTGGCCAGGTGCTGCACACGGGCCCTTGGCTGGAAGGCAGGCACACAAACAAACACCTGGGAATGCTGATCCAGCTCCAGGGACCCCAGTTCCCCAGGGCTGCTGGACATTTACAGACACAAACCACAGGTTACATCTCTGAGATTGTGCTCCACCACGGAACAGGCAATTAAACCTGGGCCGCCGTCTTTGATTTTCAGTATCTCATTTCAATCTTCAATTAATGACCTTGGAAAAGTTTTCTAAAATTTAGTGCTGCTTCACCACAATGCTTTTTATGACTTTTCCTTCTGCACAGCCTTTCTTCTTCCTTTGAATCCAGGCAATATTAAGGAAATATTATCTTTGTAAATGCAGGTGAGGTTGATGATATTATTGATTTCAGATAGCTGCCGCTTCAAGACAAATCTCCACTTCAGTCTGGAGGCGCAGAACAAAGATTTCCAATGTCCTCAATTATCCAGCACGGCCCTTCCTCCCTGGGGGTGAGAAAAGTCTGTGGGGAGGAGCCGGGGTGGTGCCAAGGGACTGACCCACCTGGCAGAAAAGAGGGATGTGCAGCAGGAGCAGGTGGGAGCCGAGCACACACGGATGCAGCAGAACTGGGAAACTGCAGAATAAATTAATTTTACCTCCCCTTCAGCCTCCATCCTGCCCCTGCCATTCCCTGCAACCATCCGAAACAGCCTCCAGAACAAACAGCATTGGCTTTGAGGTCCGATTCGGGTTATCTGCTCCCAAAATCCGAAAACCTCAGGACACAAAACCTGGTGCTTCCCTGGCAGCACTCGGAGCCACCTGCTCCATCCTGGGTGCCCTGAGGTGCCCCACACCTCACACTTGCTGCAGGCCAGGTGGTTACAGTGGGAATTCTGATCCCCAAATAATTATAAATCCCCTTTTGGAAGAGACCCATCCTTCAGCACTGCAGTGCCGAGACACTTCCCAGTCTGGAAGCACTCAATGAGATAATTTGCAGAGAGCTTTAACGAGCTCCAGCCATCTCTTGGCCTGATCCCACCACGACAGTGCTGACTCCCTGCAGCCACTTTCACAGGTACAATTTGGTCCTAGAAATTGGGTAGCTCTTTTAAAAGCACTGCAGTCTAAATCATGTCATATTCTCAGTGAAACATTTGGAGAGTAAATGTAGAGTCCTGGAGAGAAAAATGTTACTCACGATTTTCACATAATGGAGCTGCAGCATAAAAACGCCCTGGGCTGAGTAATTGTGAAAGTGGAGCCAAAAATAAAACCCTGAATTTTTTCCCAAAGTGAATTTCAGGCTCCCATATCCATGGCAAGAATAAAAGTTTAATTTCCATCAATATAAAAGGATCAGAGCTTAGATTTGCATGGATTGTCACAGTGCTTGGCTCCAGCAGCCCGAGTTCCTGGCTCGTGCCTCAGTGGAGCTTGGCCCACACAGTCAGCTGCAACAGCAGCAAATGGCAAAATCTAAAATCCCATCTTTTTTTCATTTGTTTTGTCCTCTCTGATGTCCATGTTTAGGTAGAAGTTACACATTCATTAAAGGATTTAATTGCTCCTTTTTTCCAGGGCCCGGAAAGAGCTGCATCCAAGAGCAGAGGCAGAGCCCAGGAGCTGCCCGGGCTGGCACAGGGCTCAGCCCCTCCTGAGCCCCAGGAAAACAGAAACCAGAGAGAGCTGCAAGGAATTCCAGCACCAGTTATCCAACAGAGAGGCAGGGTCACAATCTGAAAGGGCATTTGCCACCAGATCTGTCCCCACACCACCACAACCTGCAGGCCCAGCCCCGCAGGAGCTTTGCTGAGCATCATCAGCTTGTGTGTGTAAATCCCAGAATCCCGGAATCATTTCACTTGGAAAAGCCCTCCCAGACCATCAAATAAATCCAGGTGTGCCCCATCCCCACCTTGTCCCCAGCCCAGGGCACCGAGTGCCACATCCAGGTGTTCCTTGGACACCTCCAGGGATGGGCACCCCAAACCTCCCTGGGCAGCCCCTTCCCATGCCTGGTCACCCTTTCCAGGAAGAAATTTTTCCAAATGTCCAACCTGCCCCTCCCCTGGCCCAGCCTGAGGCCGTTCCCTCTCCTCCTGTTCCCCCCAGGTTCCCTGCTTTGGCAGAGGTGTCCGGGCTAAGGAAGCTTTGGGGGCTATTTTCCCTCTTCCTTTTCCCTTTGGCTCCGAAACAGAAGCAGCTCTCACAAACCAGGAAGAGCTTTTGCCATGTTTCAAGCAAGTGCAGAGACTCCAAGCTCAAATTGCTCCAATAATTTATTCTGGCCTTGAAATCCCCGGGGTTATTTCACAGAAAATGTATTTTAAGTTGTTTGGCTCCAAAAGGACAAGATAACAGACGATACATATTCATTTGCTACCCCAAGATGGTGATGAGATGTTACAAAATAAAGCAGCGGATCCTCCCTCCCCCAAACAGGCAACTTGTGGCTTTATCTCCCCGATAGCACCCGAACTGTGCTGCCATTTGTCTCGAGGGGGTGTTTGTGGAAGGGATTGTTTGCAGCTGGAGCTACAAGGCAGGAAACAAACTGATAATGGAAGTTTCTTTTGAAGCTCATTCTTTTGCAGTGGCATTTTTCTTTTTTCCTTTATGAGCTTCATGACAGGCGAGCAGTAATTTCCTTTCTGTATTTTAGCACAAACAACAGATTAGTGTCACACTGTTTGCTGGGAGCTTTTGCTGCTGCTTGCATGAGCACTTGTTGGTGTTTGGCGCATTCCAAATAAATAATGTGGTCATTCACCAAGATAAAAAGCAGAAACATCTTCCTGGCACGGCTGAGCAGGCTCAGCACAGCCCCTGAGCGTGCTGTGGAACCAGAGGCTGAGCTGAAGGATGGCGTTTGCAGCGTGAATCACAGAACACACAGGCCAGGACTTTGTCTTCTCCGGGAGACACGACACAGCCCCGGGCTCTGCAAACACGACGATCCACAGGCGACAGAAATGTAAGGCAAATTAACTGCATAAATCACAGAGGGTAAATTATTTATTTGGAGAGTATGCAGAACGCATAATGTAGCCTCATAGAAAAAAAATTACTTTAATTTTTGCCCTTCTTCACACAGTAATTAATTATTTTCTCATACTTTTACTAATATCACTGTGAGAAGCCACAAGGAAACATTGCATGGCAGTTCCTCCTGTTTCTCTGATGTATTTCTTCGAGGCAAAGTGTTCTGTTCTTCCACTCTTCCTGCCTCACTGGAAAATGAGGCTCCTCTTCTGTTTTCTCCAGCACCCCCAAAGCAAACGCCCCTCAGGCACACTCAGCCCTTGCTCAGCAGACTCTGCAAGGCTTTTCCTCCCCACCGCGAGCCGATCCCGCTGGGATAACTCTCCCCGTGGGTCTCTGCTGCCAGAGGATTTCCTGGAGCCCCGAGGCTGCCCCGCGGTGGCACAATCTGCCAGAGCCGTGCTCAGCCCGCCCAGCTGGGAGGGAGCGCTGCCAAACCCCGCAGCCTTGGCTCGGAACCCCACGTTCCAAAGAAAAGCCTGGAAATGCCACCTTCCAGCACTGAGGAGAGGCTGACATCTCAGGGGGGCTCGTGGGGACGTGGCCAAGGCAGCAGTTGGGCCGATGACCCTGGAGTGGGGACAGCCACCAACCAGGGAAGTGACAGCAGCAGCGACAGCACACAGCGGCCAGGGGAACCCAGCCAGCACCAACCAGCAGAGCAAAGAATCCCAGAATCCCAGAATCCCAGAATCCCAGATCCCCGGGGCTGGAAAAGGCCTCCAGGATCATCAAATCCAGTCTGTGCCCGATCCCCAGCCCAGGGCACTGAGTGCCACGTCCAGCCCGTCCCTGGGCACTGCAGGGAGGTGGGGATGGACATCAGCCCTGGCAGGGGCAGGGCTGGGCAGCCCAGGGCACTGAGTGCCACGTCCAGCCCGTCCCTGGGCACTGCAGGGAGGTGGGGATGGACATCAGCCCTGGCAGGGGCAGGGCTGGGCAGCCCAGGGCTGGGCAATGCTGAGGAGGGGGCAGGATGGCAGGATGCACAGGAGCACAGCTGCTGTCCCATCCCGGGAGCTCAGCCAGGTGAAAATTCCCTCCGGAGAGCCCTGGGGTGGCAGGGCAGACAGAGGTGACACCCTTGGGGCACACGGGTTTTAGGAGAGCCCTCCCTCTCCCAAAGTCTTATCCCTTGTTTTGTGAACACTGAGCTCTGCACAGCAGCTGCTCCCACTCCAAGCAACACTTCCAGCAAATGCCAAGGCATTGAAGTGACAGGAAATGTGAGCAGTTGATTTGGGAAATGGATATTTCATTAGAGGCACGGCTCAGGGTAAATGGAATTTTTCCTGCTGCCCTTCCTGGGAATATCAATGAGCTCCAAGCCCAAGTGCCTGGGCAGGGGACAGAACTTTCAGGTCAGTCAGGATTAAACACCTCTTCGGCCCAGGTGCTCTCCTCACCCCTCCCAGGCAGGCCTGGGCCAGGTTCAGTCCAAACCCACAGAGAAACTGGGACTAAGGAATGAACTGATCTGCAGAGTGAACTCTCAATATCCCCTGAGATGCAGGTTGCTGGAGTGCTGCTCAGCAGCCAGGGTGTTCCCACAGCCTGCTGAGCTGGGACTGACATGGAATGAAAGGGAAGCAAAGCAGCCACCTCCTGCACACAGGGCTTTGATGTACGTGGCTTTACTTCAATCCAAACCAGCTCCTGAAAGCAGGGCCTGGGTTTTCTTTGCACACCAGCAGGAGACACACAGGTAGTGATTTGAAAAAAAAAATTAAAAAAATTAAAAATAAACAAAAGTCTGCTTTTAAAGACCGCCATGAAAAATTGTTTCCAACTTTCACAAACTTCCCGTTTTGAAAATTAAGTACTACAAAGTTCCTTTTCGAGGTGGATAAAAAGAAACTGAGAACAAACATCTATCAATTCCTTCTGCGCTGAAATAAATACCAGAAGTAGGAGTTGTAGAAGAAATTAAATAAAAGCCAGCCCGACACCTCGGAGCCCCGCGGAGCCGGGCAGGGGCTGCGGGCTCGGTGTCGCAGGGACATCGCCACGGCAACGCGGGAATCCGCCCCAAAAACGCTCCCGGAGCGCTCCCGGAGCGCCTCGGGGGCGAAGAACAGCCGGACCCGCTCCTCCTTTCCTCGGGCCCCTTCCCAGGCCCTTAACCCCCCCCGAGCCTTGCCCTCCTCACCTGTCCCACCTGCGGGCACCGCCCTGCAGCTCTGCACCTGCTGCTCCATTGCTTTTAAAATAAAACACTAATAAATGCGTTAAACAAATAAAAAACTGCTTGCCCCAGTGCACTCGGCCCGGAGGCCTTTACCGAAATTCCCCTGGTGGGACAGAGCTCCTCGTGTTGCTGCAGTCCTTTCCCATTTCCCCACATTTCCAGCATTAGTCTGGCTTGAGCAAAACAGATCCTCTACATGAAACCTATCTTTTTTTTGATATAAAACTGTTTTATAACTGTAAATTACAGACCAAGAGAATTACTACACAGTGGAAAATTACTACTGGGCAATAAAAGTAATCTGATTAATTGCTTTCTGATCACTGTATACAAAGATCAGGATTTGAAAATTGCATTTTATTGAGTTTATTCCTTCTAGATTCCCACATAAAAGTTGGGTTTATCTTTTAATTGATCGACAGTGCATTTACATATAAATCTGAAAATTTGGGTGTGGGAAGATGGCTTTAAATGAGCAACAGAGGACATCCACACTGCAGCAAGTTAGGAAAAGGAAAAGGCTTAAAAGCATTTTTAAGTTGCCCTTAAGGAATGCTGGTGGCTCTGCACTGGGATCTGTTGCCATTTATCCTCTAATTAATCAGGCTTTTGTCTTAATTTCGGTAATTGCTTCACAACTTTGTGGGACAATCAAAGTATCAGTTAAGAAATATTTCCTGGTGCGAGGGGCTGCAGCCTTGTGCCGCCTCCTCTGAGCACCCGTCCCAAAATGAGATAAACCCAGACAAGGGGACAAGGAACAGCTGGAATGGCTTAGGAATGATTCCATGGCAGGACACAGCGCACTGGTGGGGCCCAGACTAGGGTGAAATTAGGATTCATAGGAGTTGGTTAAGTCTGGGAAGGCCGTGGAGGTGATTTAGGAAGGGTCCAAGTTCAGGATAATTGGATTAGGGCAAGGCTGGAGGGCCCTGAGCTGCACAGCAGAGCCCAAAGGCAGCAGTGCCAGCAGAGCTCTGCAGTGCTGGGCCAGGGTCCCTGGGCTGGGACAGACCCCAGACCCTCCCCGTGCTCCTGGTGACAGCTCCCAAACCCCAAACCTTCCCTGTGCTCCTGGTGACAGACCCCAAACCTTCCCTGTGCTCCTGGTGACACCTCACAGACCTTCCCTGTGCTCCTGGTGACAGACCCCAAACCTTCCCTGTGCTCCTGGTGACAGACCCCAAACCCCAAACCTTCCCTGTGCTCCTGGTGACCCCTCACAGACCCCAAACCTTCCCTGTGCTCCTGGTGACAGCTCCCAGACCCTCACACCTGGGGCAGACACTGCTCAGAGGAACCTGGTCCCACCTCTGCACCCAGGGAAGTTCCCGGAATTACCAGGGAAAATGTTTTATTCATAGCTCGTTTCACGGCTGGCACTCGCTTTTCTTTTGGTACTTATTTAACACACATTTAATTTACCTTATTTGAAAGCACCGACATACTTCCTAATTACCTGAAGTGCTTAAACACTTTCCACGCTGTTAATATTTCCCTTTCTTTTTAGCTGTGAGGGCCGAGCCCTGCCAGGGCTGGGCATCCCTCCCACCCAGGGGAGCCAGGGCCCCGCTGCCAGCCCCAGCCAGGGGCCTGGGCAGAGCCACAGGGAAATTCTGGATATTCCCTGTGCTGCTCCCTCTCCCACCCGCGGCATCTCCCTGCAGATGACTTTGCTCTGCTCCTCTTGAGGATACAAGCAATCCTGTCGGGGCTCTCTGTTCTATTCCATTTACCAGCTTCACTCTGAGCATTTCTTCTATAAATGTGGGGTAGAAATTGTCTGCACAACCCAAAGGATCTCAAGGTATTACTGGGAAAACACAACGCATTTATTTGAGATTTAAAGAAAAGGAAAACTGAGGCTGGGGAAAAAAGTGAGAGGTAGGGACTGAGAGCAGCCACGTTCAGCTGGACACACCAGGGGAGATCCTGGGCGCCCTGGACACGGATGTTTTCCTTCCTGAAGGGAAGAGATGCTCAAATACCTTCAAGAAGCTGGAGATAAGGTTTGAGCATCGTTCCCTGCAAGCCCTGGGAGGTGCTGAGTGCACGGAAGGAGTCCCCACCCTGCCGAGGGAGGGGACACTTCGGAGCAGGGGCTCAGGATGCTCCTGGTGCCAATTCCATTCCCGAGGCACTCCCAGGGCTCCCAGCCACCCTCTGCAGCCCGGCCTGAGCACGGGGCTGCTGCTCTGTCCCTGGGCACCTCCTGCTCCTTCCCGCAGTGTTTATTCTCACTTAGACCTGACAAGCTCTGTGCTTGGACAGAAATGGTTTGGTAATTGGGCTTATAAATGGCACGGACTCAGTGCACTCTCATCTCCCCCAGCAACTTAATAACTGCAGATGACGGATGATCAGATCCACCTGGAGATTGCAGGCGCAGTTTCTGTCATTAGAACCAGCCCCAGAACATTATTTAATAACTGCCTGGTCCCTGCACTTCAGCGGGGCTCTGCAGAGAGCAGCAGGGCTGATTGGCCTTCCCCAGGCGTGCTGCTCATCATCCCTGCATCCCTGCATTCCT
>VYXD01000831.1:158154-197593 GCA_013397195.1 Hylia prasina | reverse complement strand
ACATTTTTAACCTAGGACAGCAGCCTATGCCCAGTGGTCAAAAGCATCTTCTTGGTCTCACTTCATTTAGCAGTGGAGGGGCAGTCCAAGGACCCTGTGCCATCTGAGGGACCAGACTGCTAATAGGGGCTAAAGGGCTTTCCAGCTCCTTTCCTCCAGTTCATGCCTCTCACTGGCACCCTTGGAGATCCCTTTCCTCAGCTCAAACTGATGGTTTGAGCTGAGGAAAGGGATCACAGCCTTTAACAAACAGAGGTTTCTGGCAGCTTCCCCTCTGCCCTGTGTCCTTTGTAATCACGAGATTCCCAGGCACTCATCACCCACATATGCCTACCCTTGAAGGGCCTGAACTTGGAACAGGGATTTGGAGTCCATGCTTAATGAATTCATCCAGTGACTTACAATAAGAAGATTTCAAACACTCCTGCTACAGTTCTTGGAAAAATTTCCTTACCATATATTAGCACAAAATGACAAGTATGTTCTGAGATGCAAACGATATGTGCTGCACTGCTCGGGACAGTGACGTATGCATGTCACATGCCCTTCTGCCACATGCATTTTAAGCTGCATGTGCAAGATAACCTGGTTATCTCAAAAGCTGTGATATAGCTGGACTTTCCACTGAAGTCAAGAGCCATTTATAATCATGAGTAAAATTAAGCTACCAAATATTTCTGCCTTCAATATGGCAAATGAGTACTAATCATTGCACTTAGATTTTTTTTTTCCAGAATATCTGGAGAACTTTTTGAATGTTTCATTTTCTAGTATGATTGATTTTAATGCATCAGTCATATATTTTTCCTTTTCCAAATTACACTTGCTGAAGAAACAGTAACATGTTGAGCAAGGAAAAAAAATCTGTGTACTCAAAAAGAAAAGTATTCTCAGCTTTGAAGATGCAATGATTTCTGGTTTTAATTTACTGATAAAATAAAATATTTTCAGAAAATATATATCAGTTAAATATATGCATGATTTTCCTGTGGGACAGCTATATTTATCAAGTATAGCAGGTCACTAAGTAGATGACATTACTTCAGTGCCTGAGGTCCCAGGACTATGCAATCACCCCTGATTACTCTTAGTTTAGTCCTGTGAGGTACTAAACAACTTTGACTTTCATTTCAGTACTAGCAAAAGTGTTTTACCTTTCTTAGGAATAAGCACATGAAAGATCCTTATCTAAATCAGCTGAAAAACAGTTTCATGCAAAATTTTACATTTGTTTTTAATGAGAAAAGTTAATTCCAACAGAATAGGACGACTATGCCAAGAGAATATTTGACCCACCAATTTCAGAATTTCTTTCAGTTTCTGAGCAATCTCACATACCAACACAGACTGACTTCTTGTATGTACACTATCCAATTTTATACCAGAAGTTTTTGTTCCAAGTGCTCACAAAGGCACTATAAAATGTTTTATTCCAAGTATATGATCTGCAAACAATAAGCTTAACTTCATTATATAAAAATTTGATGGCATTTTTATCAATGAAACAAAGAGAATTGCCATTCATAATCTGCAAGTGAGCCACTAAATGAGATATGTTAGTATGAAGTTCTCAGAACATGAGTAACTCTATAAAGGAAAAATCCATTACACTACACATTGATATTGCAAAGGCATTGCTATTTTCTCCTCTCCACCCTCCCCCCCTGCCCCCCATCCTTCCCATCCTTTTCACTTCTGTCCAGCTGAAAAGTGCTTTTCTTTTAGGAGTTTGTTCACATTCTTGGACAGCAGGAGTTACCTGAACTTCAGACCCTGTGTGAGTGCCTCTGCTTTCCCTGTCTGACACCAGACACATTTTCAGCAATGGGCTTTGCTGAAATAGTGATAATCAGTGCAAGCTCCCTCTCATCTTCTGGACCTACACAGTGGCCACTGCTGGATAGACTAATCTGACTGCACTTGTCAAAAGAGTTGTTGCTGTTGCTAGAACAGAAATTTTTGCATCAGCATAAGTAAGCCAAATACGTATGTTATCAAGAAGTTCACCAAGTCCAGTGGAGGTGGACTTTATTAGAGCAAAAGATGATAAATGTCACAGCAGAAAGGAAAGACGTTTCATTTAGCCCTTCCACAAATAAGACTTCTGAAATTCTTTTAGCACTTCAATTGTTTGAAGAATATTTTTCATATGAAAACCGGTTTTTGTGCTTTGCAGTTATTTTTAAGACCTAAACCTCAATAATTTTTGGCATTTTGAGCAGTCACAATTTCAGTAATCATGTTCTGAGACACTACAAGCAGTCTTTAGTACAGGTCTTACAAGTATAAGTACAACACCTTAGTTACAACTAAACTAATTTTGCAAGAAATACATTGACATTTTCTACCTCAGAAAATGTACTTAAAAAACCCAAAACCAAAAACAAAACCCAATCTAAACTTTTGAATTCCAATGTCCCAATTTATTCTTTAAAGCTTGTTTGATGCAAATATTCAGGCTACATGTTCAGTTTCTTCTATTTCTTTCTTGTCTTTAGATTCAGCCAATCAGGAGTACCTGTTCACCTATAGACAAAAATTATGAGGTCGCTGATGCTCTCTTGGCTTGTCGTTGGTTGCTGTTAGCTCAGCAGAGAGCTGTTGAACATGAAAGGATAAATTAAATATCAAGTCTGACTTGCACAAAGTAGACATGCTGTCTGTTCTACTGCCCTGCTAGTTCACACATGGTGAAGAATATAACCTAGCTGTGCTGGGAGGGGGGGGGTGGGCGGGTTGAGAGAAAGAGGATTAGTCCTGCAGCACCCATTCATACACTCAGCAAATCTACCATCTGCCGTGAATAAAAGGTGAGATGAGCTGCAGCATTTCACAGGCACAGTAGGAAAAACTGCATTGTAATCTGATCACTGTAATCACTGCAATTACCCAGCTCCTTAGCAGCACCAGGGAAGCAGGGAAGTGGTCAATAAGTTCCTCTGGCTGTTGAAGAGCACAGTGTATTCACAAACAGGAGGGAAGGACAGAACAGGTTGTGCCTTGCCTCCTGCTTCAGGCTGTACCTGCCTGACACTGCTACCAGGAACGGGTGGCTCAGAGACCAAATATTTCCTATCACAAGGCCTGCAGCTCCCATGGACACATAGCTGCTCTGCCCCGGTAGCCACGACATGAATAACAATGAGTTTGTTATAAATCTAGAGGTCAGTGCCAACACTCAGCTGCCATCCCCTGAATTTCTGCTACAATATAATGTGCAATTTCCCTTTACAGTGACATCGTGGTTCAGATGATTTCAGAAGCATTTTGTTTGCTGGAGTATTTATGTGTAGCATCCATCTTTTCTCAACCAGAAAACAGCTAATTTCTTTGCTGTGCTAATTATGTCAGAGCAAAACACACCATGTTTACACTTGTTCTTGTCAGCCAGTTGGAGAAGGTGATTCCCTTTGAGTGACTCTACCACCTAGTTTCTGATGTTTTGTTTGTGGACTACCTAATGATCTGTTCCCAAATTTCTCTGGAGTTGTGCATGTGGTGACATGCAGGCAGTGCAAGTATAGTCCACAGAGGGCTGGGCATTGTTCACAGCAGGCTGTACATACCCAATCTGCAGAGTAAGCTAGAATAGTATCACTACTGCTATCTATTCATACCCCACATGCCTGTGGTTACATGTGCCGACTTGCAGCCTGAGTCACGTAATGATGGGTTACAATTGACATACACTCTCATATAGGCATGGAACAACAGGATTGGGAAGCATAGATAAATATATATATAGCAACACACCCAAATGGGTTTTATGGAAGCAACTATGTGACATAGCTGCTCACTATAGGTGAGGAGTGGGCTTCTTGCTCCAGAAGGTCCTCTGAGTTGTATAATATTAAAACTGAAAAGTTGTCTTTGGAAAAATGGAATTCCTTTTACAATTTGAGTACTGAATTCAAAATTTGGGTCAGGAATCAGAACAGACATATTAAAAACCAGAAATTATGGACGTCCTGATTAAATAAGAATCTTTAGGGGCATTAAGGCTGTCTGAGCACATTTCTCCCAGTTCTTACTTTTGGTCTTGCTTTGGCATTCTCTCACACTTTTATCACTTAACAGGATAGAAATAATGGGAGAGGAATACAATCCCATTGCTACCTGCAGGGCTGAATATTCTGTCTCAGAAACCAAGTTTCCTGAGCTAGCCAAGAAACTGATAATGGGTTTGTCAACCCCACAAGCCATGGTGAAGAGCCACTCTGGCAGGGTCCTGTGCTGCTCAGCAGAAGAGTTTTACTACAAAAACCACATGTGTGCATCAGAAGATGGAGCCTGGATGTGTCTGCAAGGGCAGCAACAACTTCAGACAGCAAAGAGGAAGCAAAGCAGCATTCTCTGCCATGCACACGTCTGGTAGGGGTGGGAGGGAGTTTGGTTTTGTTTTTTATGAGAGAATGAAGGTAGGAAGATCAGATAGGAAGGAAAAACAGATAACTCAGGAATTTCAGGAGTTAAACTGCCCTTAAAACTAGTTCTTCCACTGAGATGAAAGGAGCATCTTGCACATGGCCTCAGCAGTGCAGCTGCACACTCAGGTTTCCCCTCCACCAGGGATTTTATCATCTACAGCTTCTCAAGCTCAGTGCAACTTTAAATGAATGCAAGTAGTATCTACACGATGTGTACAATCCTATTTCTTTCACAATGCACAGCTTTATCAGACATTCTGCTTCTACCCAAAATTTTTCTCAAACATTCTGTATGCAAGAACCAAAGAGTGACATGGAGAGAAAGTGCCAGAGGTGCACAGGACTTAAAGTGCCCAAAGGTTTTCTTAAATCAGTGTCCAAATCTGAGGGGATACAGCTTCTCTCCTGAAGATGCAAGGCTCTGTCCCTGTGTTTTGTAGGCTTTAAAACCAGGATCCTACGCCAGCAAACCAATCTGAAATATTGCTAAATAGACTCTGTAACCAAGGTATCACGGTCCTATTTGGGGGGGGGAAAAAAAAAAAAAACAAAAAAGCAAAAAAAAAGTACCAGTAAAAGCGATTAAAATGTGTATGTTTGCAAGTAGGATTTAATTCTGCTTGTATTATTGACATGCAGGCACCTTTTATGCTGTCTACTGACAGCATTTGATGCATTTTTCCTCCTGTGCTTATTTTTAGTTGCCATAGGAACTTTCTTATTTCCTGTCAGCTGATGTCCTTATTTAGTACTATTAAATGTATAAAATGGTGTTGATTCAGGTACTCCAGATGCTGAAAAAAAGCATTTCACAAAGACAGAACACAGATTTCAGTTTACTCAGACTTTTACTCACTTATATCTACCAATATTTAATTCAAAAAGCTGGGTACTGTAATAGCAGTTGTTATCACATCAGTGGAATCTGGAGTAGATCCTCTCCAGTCCTTTCTTCTTGTTTGATCTAAGTTTCCCTCCCACTACCATAAATATACTTATGTGAAATAGTATCTTTTGTCTGTACAGCTTGTAGGTTCATTCTTTCTCACTTCCCACATATCTAATTACCTTTTTTTCCTGAAAAAAAAATTAAAAACTGCTGTTAAAATGCACAGGAGTGAAAAGAAAAATTTCCAACATATGAATAAACTTAGTCTGGAAAACTGGGACCTGAAGAGGGGCTCTTTTTGGCAAATACCAATTCTTCTTCTCTTACGTATAAAATGATACTTTGCAAAAGATTATTTTTCTCTTATTGTGTGGCCAGACAGCAATAAAGAATGACTGGAATTGACTGAGGACTACAACACTTTCTTTATCTACATCAACTACGAAATTTCCATAGTTCTTCCCATGAACTGGTCATATATTTCGAGAAAAAAACCTGTTCAACATATAAATTTGCATTTGAGTTAGTATTATATGAAATTCCAATGCAACCTTATTCTAGTCCTTCTCTGGAAAAACTTAGGAAATTAGCAGAAATGTACACAAAGTCTTTAAAAACATATTCCTTTTTCCAGTTCACATCACTGCTCCTCACAAGATTGAGGAAAACAAGTAGCTCGGAAAGAAACTGGCAAATAAGCAAGCATGTAAAACTTTGGAAAATAATTCCTGTGGTGTGACTTAAATTATGCAAACTCCATGTAAGGTTTTATTCAAGCATCCTAAAGACAACTTGAATCTCCTCACTGACTTCAGGGGCTGGGGGATTAGTCCCACTGAATGGGTAACTGGGGTATTAACGAGCTTACTATGGCACTAGGAGGATAATATTCTGCTTGGGAATGTTCCCAAAGCATATGGTGTATGCTCTTGCTGAGACAAGCACTGTCAAGTGTTTTAGTTGCTATAACTCAATGGACATCTGAGGCAAAACGTTTCCAGCCTCATCCTGGAAGTCCCTGCATAAAAGGTCCCTTTTGCAGAAGTCCTTCCCAGCCTCCTCAGCCCAGCCCCACCAGCAGCAAAACTGTCATCAATTGACCCTAGGACAAGCTGTCCTGCAAATGGTAATGCTGATTTTATTTAGGCCTCGCTAAATTAAGGAAAAATATTTATTTAACAGCAAAAACTTTTATTTAGCAAAAGAAGAAAATACCAAGCAACTGTCTTTTCTTCTAAACAGGAAGAACTGAAGGTTTTAGGAACTGGAAATTTATTCTTCTAACCAGTTTTTTTTTTCTTCTAAAAATAGTTTTAAAAAGCACTTTCTTTTGTAAAAAAAAAAAAAAAAAAGGGTACATGTAGATGGAAGTTGTTTTTATTTATTAGTGAGAATCAGAGAAAATAATTATGTTGATTACTTCACTGTAGGACTGTTTGGGAACTTTAAAGACCTGGAATATTAATTTATATATCCAGCTATTGAAATTTAAAACTGACCTTAGAAAAAAATTTCTTAACTAGAATTTGCCCATAATGCCTTTTCCCAAAACAAGTCTCCTGTTGACTC
The DNA here is from genome assembly GCA_013397195.1 of Hylia prasina. Classification (NCBI taxonomy): domain Eukaryota; kingdom Metazoa; phylum Chordata; class Aves; order Passeriformes; family Sylviidae; genus Hylia; species Hylia prasina. The sequence goes on along the minus strand of VYXD01000831.1, from coordinate 190,708 downwards.
TTCCAAGGAGTCAAATAGTTACCATTATATAACAATGCTAAATTAAATAAATATTAATGGTAAATAACTATATTTAATTTCAGTTACCATTATATAATAATGGTAAATTAAATAAATGGCAAATTAAACAAAATTTGTTGCCAAATTATTGTTCGTTAACAATTGGAAATTTTCTGTTTATTTTCACGAATAGGCTACCAGCCTGATTGACTTTAAAATATGGGAGAGATGTGAATTAATCTGTAAGGGCAGTCATGCCAAGTTAAAAAGAAAATCCCGGTTTGTTACTGATATGCAGTGGCATTTATAACATTACATTAAATTTGAAGAAAACTTCAAAGGTATCCAGCTTACTTGGAAAAACCATGGCTCAGGATCTGGGAAGAAGCAGCTTAGATGGGGAAAATCCACCTGCAACTGAAGTGGACGTTGAGTTTCCATCTCCTTTCCATAGAACCAATTGGGTCAGCCAGCACAGAGAGAAGTGCTGGGAGGTCGTGAAACACAGGGGCTGCCTGATCTGGGCAATGCTCCATGGGAAAGCCTGGGTGGTCCCTGGGGGGCTGGAGAGGGGGACTGTCAGGAGGTTCCAGGGTCAACTGAGAGAGGACTGTGACACTGATGTTGGGGGTGCCCACCCAAGCCACATCCTGCTGGGAAGGAAGGAAGGAAGAAAGGAAGGGAAGCAGGAAGGAAGGAAGGAAGGACAGACAAAGCTAGGCTCACTGTGTGACAGCACTGGGGGAAAGGTGAGCAGGAGAACAAGCCCACAGCACCCCATGAAGTCAAAGGCCACAAAGACCAAAATCACTTCTAGAAACAAAACTGAAGTATCGCTCTTCCTGCTTTTTGCCGCACTGCAGTGGGGACAGGAAAGGATTGTATTCCCACCACCTTGCTGTGGGGTTGGCACTGAGCATGAGAGCAGGTTTGCTTTCTCCACTGGGCAAATACTGACCCAGCAGTGCCTCTGTAAGATTCGCCAAGTGATGAAGCAAGTTATAAGAACCATGCCACTACGACTGAGACACTAATAACATTACAGGGACATCTGAGGATACTGTTGTACTTACCAAAGTATGTGAAGCAACATCACCCTCTCTAAGTTATACAAATGAAAGAAGGTCATTTAGTGTCCATCTGGTTTTGCTCAAGCGATGGTAAATTATCATTCCTCAAATGTTTGCTGAAGGCTTTTTGAGCTGCCTGACAATAAGATTTTTCCTGGCCTACTGATGTCACCTTCCATGTTCTCTGAGATCAAAATGACGCATTCCCACTTTTTATACCTCTTTCTTTAAGGCAGTGTGATTGCTTGTTTACAGAACATGGATACTAGTACAGCTCAGGGAACGAAAAATTAACAGGTACTATCCAGCAGAGGGAGCACAGTAACGCAAAACCCGCTCAGCTGTGAGGAAATTTTCTATTAAAACCCACAATAACTGGCAAACTGAGTTTAGTGTTTTAGCACATGGCATGGACAAGGCAGAATTCAAATAAAAATAGAGAGAGGTGAGAGAGGAATATCAAACAAATACAAGGAGTAAAATAATTTATTTGCTGATATTATCATTTGTAATAAGGCAAATATAAGTTAACTGCTGGAAAATCAAGGTTTAAAAGAAGAGATCAAGGATGATCTTGGGAAGAGTAATAACATTTATTTTTAAATGCTGATTTTAATTTAATAGAACTGGCTGTTTTGGCTGAAAGACTCAAGTACTGCTTTCAGTTTGATGGTGCACTTCCTCTTGTTCCTAATGAAGTCATATATCAGAGATAACTGATGCACACATTCATTTGGTGTATGCGTAATTTTTAGAGTTCAATATGACAGAAATCTTACTAGGTATGTTCTGTCTTCTGTGCCTGTTACACTTTCTAATATAATCAAGCTCAAATATTTGTAAATTAGAAAAATAAACAAGAGCTAATACCTATTTTATAAGAAATTATAATAAACCAGAGAAAGAACCCATCACATTTTCATGTGACTTACATGAACTACAGTAATTAAAGAAATAATGTAATAGCTTATAATTGTTGCCATCTTAAATGCAAACATTTCTCAGGGTGCATTTCATTAATATATTTATACCACAGGATTTTTTAATTAGTGCATCTAAATTCTAAGCTGTGCCACTGACTGTTATTTGACCTCTGGCAATTCACGGTCTTTCTAAGGTCTTTCGCTTATCTTTGTAATGAAAATCATATTGATTTCACAGCTGGGTACAGTGTAACAGCAGCTTTGCCTGCTGGTAGAAAGTGGTTGAAATAAAAACATAATTTTAAAAGGAAAGAGAGAAGAAAGAACTGGATGTTCTGATCAGAAATGCTAACTACAGATAACTAGAGATAGAATATTTTCAGTTTCAATCTTATTTGTTCTCCAAAGAAAAAGCCAAGCATGATGAAGACTGATTAGCTATATTTCCAGTTAAGCAAACTTAACTTCTCTCCACAAACTAGCAGTAAGATTAACAACTGAAGCAAAACATCTATACTGCTAAATATTGAAGATGTTCCCATTCAGCAGATTTTTCATTTTGTTGTATAATGTCCTAAGGAAATGAGGCTTATGCAGGTGCATTATCCATTCACCAACTATTACCCCAATTTCCCTGGTAATTTTTCAACCTCTTGGACAACTTCAACCAAATCTAGAACAACAATGGAAGTCATAGATATGCTAAAGACTTTTGACCACCAGATCCAACTGAAATTGTTTGAAGTTTAATGGACACTTGATACATTTGCTAGTCGCATGTGCTCACTACAAATAACTCCATAAAGTAGACTGGAAGTAGGGCATTGAAAGAGGCTTCTCATCCCCATTTGTCCTGGCCCTGGCAAGGGACAGGGTTAGTTGTTGCAGTAACCAAGAGGGACACAGGCAGGACCCAGAGGTTATTCTGTCCCACCTCACATGATTCCCAGAGGCTTGGAAAGGGCTTCCTTCTGGGTCACATAATGTGGTGGAGGGAGTGGTTGGGTGTTGTTGGGGTTCCCTGTGGTAAGCATTCATGTTTGATACTGTTACTGTTACAGTTTGTTTAGGGCTGCTTTTTTAATTTCATTGCTGTTTCCAGTAAATTGTTCTTATCTTAATCTGTGATGTTTACCTTTTGTTCTTCCAATTCTTCTCTCCATCCCAACACAGGGGAGGGAGTGGGGAACAGAAATGAGCGAGTTTCACATGGTTGAGTGTTTCAGTGGAAACACTAAACTGGGAAATGCCATTCCCAACCGGAACACCAATAATGGTTTAAAGACACAGCATCTTTAGACTGACAGGACAAGCTGATCTACAGAAAGCAAAGGTGTCATCTTGGGGAAAAGTCTGAAGAATTATTTCTTAAGCATACTAAAAGTGAAACTATTTTGCTTCTATACCTGTGTATTCCACTGCTCTTCTAGACTGTCTTATTTCATCAGTTCAACATAAATTCATTTATTTTTACATAATTATATTTTAGTAATGTGTTAAGGTCCCAATAAAATTATTAAATTATTTTTAAAACACAATGACTTCACTAAGGGTATTAAAATTGTAGTCCAAACTGCCTAACTTCAAAAAGTCTCATTAAAAGTTCCTTACTGTTTATGACCAAAGCATTCTCATGATCCTCTATAGTCACATAAATCCAACACATTAACTTTTAGAAGGTTTTACTGTCTTTTTTCCATCTAACAAATACAAATACCTTTTGCTAGGCCAAGACAATCCCTCATTATCCCACAACAGCCAAAAAAGTGTCTAGTACAGGCAGGCTCCTTAAATGCCCAGCTCATTTTCATCTACATGGCGGCCACTAAGTCAAAGCCCAGTGTGTGGTATGAACAGGCATGGATGGTGACCAAGTAGAACAAGAAAAAAAGAATTAACCTGAGCCACACATGGACACACACACACACAGACACACACGTGCATCCCCAAACAAGCAGATGTGCAAGAAGATACTTGATTTCAAACCAAGAATGACATGGATAACAGAAAGACAAGGAACTACCAGAGTGCCACAACACGACAGGAAAGAACTTCACGAGGACACGGTGATGAGCAAAGCAGGAAAAGCCCAAGTTTATTTATAAAAATCAATTTTATAAATTTCCAAAGGTACCTGTGGATTGGAGGATGAAATCCCACCTCCCAAACCACACTGGTCAAGACAACTGTCAATCAACTTTCTCCTCCTACCTAAAAATATGTAAACAACAAAGGACAGTTAGGAAAACAAAGCTATTGTTTATAGTAAAAAATGTGGGAAAGTGAAAATTATGACTCCAATATGAAAGATGAATCAGAAGGCCTAGAAAAATCCTCAAAACCAGGGTGACAAGAGAGGGTCCAGCAGAGGGCTATAAAGGTGACAAGGGGAATGGGGCATTATTCAAGAGCGATGCTATCCTCTTATGAGGATAGGCTGAAAGAGTTGGGCCTGGTTAGCCTGAAGAAGAGACAACTGAGAGGGGATCTATCAATGCACATAACTATTTTCAGGGCAGGTGTCAAGAAGATGGGGCCAGACTCAGTTCAGTGGTACCCAATGATGGGAACAAGGGGCAACAGGCACAGACTGAAACACGGTAAGTTCTACCTGAATTTGAGGAAAAATGTCTTTACTATGAGGGTGACAGAGCATTGGAATAGACTTCCCAGAGAGGTTGTGGAGTCTCCTTCCAAGGAAATATTCAAAACCTGCCTAGACATAATTCTGTGCAATCTGCTCCAGGTGAACCTGCTCTAGCAGGAGGTTTGGACTAGAGGATCTCAAGAGGTGCTTTCCAACCCCAACCATTATGTGGTTCTGAGAAATGTCTGTGAGATAAGAAAGAGCTTCAAAGTGTGGTTTGAGCTACCTGAAAGGGTCTGGTACTCACCAGTTCCACCACCCATAAATGATCTGTTCTGTCTAACGCAGATTTCCCCAGAGCTATGTGGAAAACAAACCCCAGATTGAAGGACAGTCTGAAAATTACAAACTTTGTAATATTTCTGAAGTTCTGAATATCACTGGGGATGGTGGGAAGGCATTGTGACCACAGACATGGGGAATAGCAGACCAGATTCCAAAACCACTCTTTCACGTTTTTTTCTGTGAAGACTGCATATAGGGCAGATAATAGAGAATCAAATGTCCTTCTGCCTGTCCCACACATTAAGCAAGACTAGGTTTGGTACTGTATTGCTCCATCATGGGGAATAAGAAATGCACCAATACAGTTCATCACAGATGTTTTAGAGATGTCTGCACAGAGGCCACTGCCTGTGCAGGAGTACAAGATACCATCACAACACACAGCAAAAAACAACACAAATACAACCTTTGGGAAAGGTAAATGCTGGCTTTTGAAATTTGTTTCATACTTCTAGGAGTCACTGCTGTACAAATACATTAGTGACAGTGCAAACATTCAGTCTAAGAGCTACTAGTCTCATACTCAAATCTTGATTATGGAGAATTAAGCTACTTAATCCAATTTTCTCTAAAATTTGTCACTTTTTAAAGTTTCATTAAGGTTCATGCAAATATGCATTATTATAGAATCAGTCTGAAATATTATGTATGGCCCCACAGTATATTACAGCACTATTTTTAAAACATGAGTTTCTGTTACTATATAGTAAACCCTAGCTGAATCTCAGGTATGGAAATAAGCCCACATGTGTGCTGCAAAGGTCTTCCTACACAGCTACATCACCAAAGGCACACGTGTGGGGAAAGTAAATCATGAGCCTTAGATTACGCATCATGCTGACACAATGCTCTCTAAAAGCAGGGGGTGTGAGCTACTTATGCCAAACACACCACTCTGAGAGGTGCTGTCCATCCCTCCAAGATGTATTGTCTTCCCCCAACAGCAAGCGCCGTGCCTGCATCAGAAGCCTCTGCCGACACAACTGGTCTGGTGCCAAGATACCTGTGGCTCTGGGGAACACAGCAGCTCTGATCCTTACATCCCAGCTCTGCACTTCCCAGAACACTTGGGTTCTGCTCTTCCCAAGGCTTTGTGTCAGCTCCATCATCAGGTATTGCAGTGGGTTCCTCCTCTACTATGCCATTCATAGTATTTTGTCTCACAGAAGAGTAATGACATGTCCCAGCATCACAGAGGGATTTCATAATAAAACCAACAAATAAAATTGTGTTTCTAAATTTCAGTGGGTATAGCAACAATAATTTAAAAATCTCTGCTATTTAGGAATATCTGTTTAACTGCTGTCAAGGTATATATGCAACTTTTAAAATTTCTAATTACCTGATAGAATATACTATGGATACTACATTCCAGAAAAACAAATATTTTTTTGTGGTAACTGTTCTTACCACAAAGCTCTTGGGCAAAATCTCTTTTTTCCTGAATGCAAGAATTCACATGAACCTACTTTGTAAACGAAAATCTAGGGGAAAAAACAGAGCCAAAACCAAAAGTGAAAAAGTACCTCTTGGGAAGGTATTCAGATGAAGAGAAAGAATTTTTTATCCACAGACGACTATGGACCATTACGGATGTGCCAAACTGATACTCACTTATCTAGGTTAATGGCTATAATGAACCATTTGTTGCTATGAAACTGTTTAAAATCTATTGTGTCTATTGAATGTAAGGAAATGTACCTGTAAAACCACTTTGAACATGTGCCTGAGCTCCATTAGAGAACATGAATGCCCAGAATAGAGGTACTGATTTTAAATATAACAAAAATCCGTGAAGACTTTTGCTTCTTGCAACTATTTCCTTCCAAGCTGCTCAATTAAAAAAAAAAAAAAAAAAAAAAAAAAAGAAAGTTTGATTGTTTATCAAACTTATTTTTATTTTAATGTGTTGTTTTTCATATGGACACCTTCTCAAGAGCTACAGCCATGGAAAATTTAGGTACATCAACAAGTTGCTGAATGGCGCGGTTTTTGGTGGGCTGGGCCACTGTTTATCTTTTCTTAAGGATAACAATGAGTTTTTGCCCTGCTAACACTCCATGTTTTAGTATGTGCCAGGAATTTACTGTGAGTCACAATCTGAAAAATACCAGCTGCAAGGTCCTATTGATCTTGCTTTTAGCAATTGACTCCAAAAAGTAGAAGCTAAACAATTTTGAGAAGGCAGAGCATCTTGCCAGTAACTTCCATGGACAGAGAGGCCTGTTACTGAGGCCTGATCCCTTCCAACAACTGACCAATTTTATTTAAAGCTAACTTCAGATACCTCTACCCTATGCTGAAATCTACAGGGCACGTATGCATGCAGGAGCATAGGTGTACAAGTCTAGCATTTACACTCTAGTGTAGCCTCCAAAATTTTTTCTCATTACCCTGTTCACTGAGTTAAGTGCCTATACCTTCACAGTGTATCAATTTCTACTGTTGCAGCTTGCAAAGTCACCTAAATTCACATATCACTGGACCCAAATATAGCTATTTCAATGACAAAGTATCAGTGGTACATATCTGCTCCCCTTGTCTCCAATGAGAAACATGAAGGGAGGAACAAGATTTGACATAAGCCTGGGTGAGGTGAGGGGTCCAGTCAGCCATATTCAGTTCCATAAATCTGGAAACTGTAGGGACAGTGGTCTCCCAGGGTCGACACCTGAAAAACCCAAGGAAGGACAGACAGTGTTTCGCATGAGCCAGGACCCAAAACCCAGATGAGCACGGTTCCAGTGGCACCAAGCGCAGTTTGCTGCTCAGGACTGACGGCTGATGGTGTCCTTCTTCAGGATCACGATCTGCTGAGGTCCAAGCACCTGAAGGAGAAAAAACCAGAACAGTCAAGTCAAATTTCTGTGACATTCTGCAGTAGAAGTGCTATGTCCCAGTCATAATACAGGCAATGTAAAGAAACTGCATTCAAGTTATTGGTGGGGGTTAAGTTTGTTCCTTTTACTTAGAGAATTTTTCCCCATATAGTTGCTAGGAGACTAAGTATTGGGTGCTTATGGGTGCTTGAGAAAACAAAGAAATGGCCCAACCGAGTCATGGGANCTTCGGGTTTTGTGAAACAAACTCCCTCGAGGCTTTTTTCTTCCTGTTCTGTTTAATTATCAGTGCTGTAGTTGTTGTGGTTTGTTAGCATTGTTATAAATACTAGTAAAGAACTGTTGTCCCTACCCCATAACTCTGCCTGAAAGCCCCTTTAATTTCCTAAATTACAATAATTTGGAGGGAGGGGGTTTGAATTCTACATTTCCTAAGGAGGTCTTGCCCCTCCTTAGCAGATAACCTGTCTTTCAAACCAAGACAGTTATAATCTGAAAAAAAGAATGCCCAGAATTAAACAAATAAATCAATTCTAAACTTCTTGTCAGGAGTATGTGTTTGAGAACCATGATTTACATCAGTCATCAGCCAATTGCCCTGGCCCAACCATTTTATATTGGAAGACTCAACTGCAAATATAGTATATAAGGACTTTTAAAGTTATCTCTGAAGTGTCTACACTTTATCCTTTTAGATTTTTAATGGATTTCACATGATATGTATAATTTTTGAGATCTGAAGTGCCACTTCTACTATTTCAAGTTAAATTAAATCTTTAAAATAGAAGGAATGATAAAATAAAAATCTAAAATTATATTTAGCATTCTGAATGCAATTAGGGCATTCAATTGATTTCTGAAGTTCCCACAGGAATGATCTACAGTGATATCATTCAGTACAACAGCAACAGGTGCCAAAAAAGTAATTTTAAACAAATGAATTTTATCACATTATCTGTTTTTTCCCTAATACAGCCAACATTCCAAGTATGTCTGTGCAATTATCTAAATGAAGGCATGTCAAAAAATACTTTGTTCCAAGATGTATTTCCATTTTTCATTACAAGATCACTGGAGTAACAGCATTGTTTACTCTCCTTTCTACAAAAGGGTTTTATCGCTGCTTGAAGACATGAAGAAGATAGTGCAAGAAGCGTACATGAATCCTATCTTTTAAACTACACTTTTACTACAAGAATAAAATATACAGAAGAACTAGAAGGGACCTCCAAATGACACCTAATATATCCTCCTGCCTGCAGGAAGCAGTTTTTCTGATCTTACAGATCTCCAATTGAGATGGAAACTCCAAAGGCTTGCCAAGCAATCTATTCCCTACCCTCACCATTAAAGTTTTCTGTAATTTTAAAAATAAATCTTCCCTGCTGTAATTTAGCCTATTACTTCTTGTTCTGTCCAACAGAGGCAAAGGAAATAGATTGTTCTTTTCCTCCTTGGAGCAACCTCTTGTATTATAGTGTCTTCAGTCTATCTTTTCTGTCACACTAAATGAACATAATTTTTTTTTTTTCCTTTTAGGTGACAATTTCTACACATGTCTTTTTTGTCACTCTCCTTTGGACAGTTTCCAGTTGACTGTCTTCCTTCCTCAAGTCTGGTGTCTAAAACTGGACATGGAGTTATAATTCAGTATGAAATTAAGATTTGTTAGTCCCAGATTTCATCTGATTTTTTAAAAAATGAAGCTAATCATCTCCCAGGAGAGGGATACCAAAGCTCTCATTCTAGTAATTGTCCTGCTGGAAACCAAAGTCGAAAGTTAGTTCAGTGAAAATCAATCTAAGAAGCTTGTTTTCTTTTTGGATTTGTGTCTTAAGCCTGACCAACCAAACATCTCAGAAAACACAGACTCTGATTCCAGTTTGTTTGTATCACACTTTCTATGAGCTTTCTAGTGTCCACTAAGAGTGGAAATCCTATGAAGTTGTTCCCTCAGTGATGTTTATCTGCCTGTAAGAGCATATTTCCAGATTCATGAAAACACAAACAGGGAAGCTGCCCAGGTATGAGCCTCTGGGATGACAGCTGGAGTAAAAGGGGGAAGAAGGAGCAGGAGGTGACAACGACTGGACCAAAACCAGATAGTGCAGGTTTTAACAGATGATTCAGGATTAGGCAGTGATTTTACAACTAGTTCTGTTGACTCCAACAAAACAGCCCCTACCATAAGCCCACTTCACCAGCCATTCTGAACAACAGCATGATTTCCTAAGCCCTGCTTCTCAAAGAGACTACATGGTTTCTTTGCAACAGTTGTGAGCTATATAAACAATACCTTATTACACCCTATGTTGGTGTAAAGATTTTAGAACTCCTCTTGTATTAGAGCATTTTAAAGTTTTAAATGAGACATGCATGTGAGAACATCTATTCCCTTTCTTTCTTCTTATCTGTTCTCCCTCATTTTATTTCTCTACTCCCAAGAGGAGAAAAGCTGTGCTTTTGAGAGCAGGATCCCAACATTCAACATGCTGTCATTTATTTTGTTCTTCAATAGCTTTAGCAATAAATTCTGTTGTATATAGGTGGAGCCACTCAAGTATTACATAAGATATTCATTATGTGAGACAAAAGGTCAGCCTATTTTTTCATTCCTGGAGGACTAAGGAATGAATACTTGTGTCACCAGTATGATATCAATTCCACTGTTAAGAGTTATGATTGTGACTCTCGGGTTTTGGTCATAAATAAGTAAGAGGGTAGTGGTATTTCTATTTGCATTAATTTGAAAAACTTCTTTAGCAGACAACATTTTATATAATCACTATTTCTAAATGTGTTTGATATTTCAGATTACATTGAATACTGGGGATTTCAGGAACAATGGCATGAAACTCGAACAGTACATCAGCACTAAGAAGCTGATTCTACCTATTGAGGAATTGTCATATTTGCTTATAGTTACTCTGATAACTTTGATATTAAGGATGACACACACTTAATTTCATGAAGCTGTTTTGCTATTATGAACCACCTCTTCAAAGACATCTACTTTCTTTCCTAGTGATTATAGAAGAACTTTGGAAGTTATTCCTGACATCACCTATCCAACATTAGGTACTTGACATGGCCTCCCTTTTTTGCTTTGCCAGAGTTAAGAGACTTAAAAATACGGTACATAAAGTGATCAGTGAAGGGTGGGAGCCAGATGACCAAATGGGAGAGATGTGAAATCTCATGAAAAGATTTTCTACAGAGCAAGCAGTGACTGACCTGACAAATAAATCAGAGTGAGACTAGAGACAAAGCTGCTAAAACTTTGAATGAAGAAGCCTGAAGAATGGAGTAGGAATAAAGAGATAAATGTGATAGTGAGAGAGAAAATCAGCTTGTCTTGTCTATGTAAGAACAGAGATAAACTGGGATATTACTGGAGGAACTGGAAGTGATTGGCAAAATGACTGGAGCCTTGAGCTCCTAGGTCAAGGTTTTATTAAACAAAAAGATGTTAAACAGAAGGCCAGATGAACAACCTTATAAACTAAATTAGGAGAATCGGAGTAAGACACAGGGACAGGGACAGGTATTAGAGCAGACTGGTTGAAGTTGGGGAGACAGTGGCAGACAAATACATAGCGGTGGAAAAAGGTAGAAAGGTGTCTCAGCCTCAAGATATATTCGTTGTTAGAAAATGCGCGTTTCATCACCACCGAAGTTGGCCACATGAGAAGAGTAGACTACTTATAAGCTATTCACATCACATCTCTAGCAGAAGTGTGGTGTCTCCACATACAGCATAGCAAAACAGAGCTTGTTCACTATGAAAATTTTCTCCTTTTAGTAAGTCTTGACTGGACATATAATCAAAGTTTCTGGAGGTAGATAAAGCTGCTAGGTTACCTACTTTGGTCTTGCATCTACACAAATACCACTGACTCTCTTTCAGTAACAACGGCAATATTTATGTTTGAGTTCTTATTTGAAGATGGATACAGGACTGGTAGTTACACTATTTAAAATTTCCATACCACTCCCATCTGAATTTGACTTTACTTTTGAAACATTGGAACTTTGCATGCCTGTTTTTTTCTATGCATGCAACAGTTCCATTCTACCCATAAAATTATTTGGTGTAAGCAAGCTTCTATCTTCATAAAATTAATTCCATAAAGATCTTTACACACCAACAATATAGAAGCAAGCTCATACCTCCTACCATTTTTTTTCTTTCTTTCAAATCTCTTCCTGGGAATTTTTAAAGTAGACAAGACTGTGGACAAAGAACGCATAAAGTTTTGCTTAAACCACAGTAACAAATTGTTTTAACATTGTTTAATCTTTAAATACATTGAATGCATATAATGTAACTAAATAAAATGTGGGATGAATTTGCAGAATTTTCATTATTTGGGTTTTACTGGATATGACCATGTAAGCAGGATGTAATGTTTACTTACTATAAAGCCCATGTTAAGGACATTGTAAAGCAATGTTTTTCAAATAGAAATTAGTTAAAGACCAGGGAAAAGGCAAGTAGCACACCAGCTTCTTACAGGTGCAAAACCAGCCTACTGAATTCATGCAGTGAAAAAATATTCATGCACGTGTACAACCGGTTTTAACCTGTGAATTTCGAACAAGGCAAAGATACGAGACATTTTTGTTACTTGGCACCACTTCTTGGAAGATTCAGAAGTACTGCAGAGCTTCACCACCTCCAGTGAGGCACTTGTTTGTACTTACTTACATTTCTATGAACCTAAACTTCTGCCACAAGGCAAGGAATCTTAGCCTTATTATCTTGACAGCCCTTGAAATCGGCTAGCTCACCTCTTAAGCCTAAATGAGATTCCCATTACAGGAAGATCCCACCCTCCCTCACCTGCAGGCTGAAGCACAAGCCCTCCATCAAGAGCTTGGAAAAAGGCAGCTGAAGACAAGAGCACTTGGCACAAGCCAGGATATGCTCCTCAGCATGGCAAGTAGGAAACTCCCCTGGAATGCAGCCATTCCCCACTAGCTTGCTTGGGCAGCTTCCTGATCAGAGGCTTCTGTGAAATCCACTCCCACTTCTCCTCCCACACTGCTAAGGAAGCCTCTGAACCTTGAGCTCGGCTGTGACTTCCTCCAGGCAAAGGGCATCCAGAGTTACATAGTGTGATGCAAACAACCTGTCTCCAGCATTTCAGCCCTGGAGTAAGTGGGGGTGGAAGCATTCCTATCATGACCTGCCTGTTGACACAACTCCAGAGGAAAGAGAAGTTCCCATCCCAATTCATGTACTTGAGATGATTAAAAAGAAAAATCAGACAACCAAGCAGGATATCAATTACTTAAATTTAATGCCTCTGCTACTTTATTCTCTGATCTTGATCTGCAAGATAAAACCTTCAAGGGCCACTCCATCTGTGCCAAAACATGGTGCTAGTGGCTGCTATAAGGACCTACAACTGCTTGCCACTGTTTTGCACCATCAACACTTGTCATTTTCAACTACCTGCCAAAACATGGCCATTGGGCATCAGACAAACAACCCAATTGACATGTGGGACAGAGACAGAAAATGGCACAATGTTTGGAGAAAATAACATGGCTTAGAAGTTCAGGGTAATTTTCCCCTTTCCTGTACATGTTGATTCATCAGACTTATGTTTATTTCTTCTATCTAACACGTTTGCAGCTTCAACACAATCTTTTCAAGTTTCTCTCTGTTCCTGAGAAGGGGCATAGTGGTAGGAGGTCCAGAATAAGAAGTTGAGGTTGTTCCTCCATTTGAATGCCAGTAAACAAATTCACAGACAGAACTTAGCATTACATAATGACATGCAGTCAGAATTTGTACCCAATATGGATTTGGTACAACACTCAGAAAATTGTTTAGAATCTGTCAGCCAACTTAATCCATAAGTTCTGGAGCTATTTGAAAAACAAGCTTGCTAAAGTGTAAATATGGCTCTCATTAGAGCCATTTTTCAGTAAGAACACTGAAGGCACTTACTACATTTAAATGCTGAATGCACCGACTCATGTATTGACCCTGACCAGTTCATACATAGTGGAGTCCCCATACACAGATGGCATTATCAAGTTGGTAACTTATACCTAACTCAGCAAGGCTGAGAGTTGTTGTCCCAATTGCAAATGCAATGCAAACTGCACTGCGAACTTCTTTTTAAGTGCTTCAATTCACTCTCAAACAAGTGAGGAGAAATATCAAGGGAATGTGAGGGTGGGATCCATCTCATCCACCTTGACATACCTACACCAATGAAGTTTAGAGAGTGATTCATCTGACTAAAAGTAGATGCCTGCTTTAGAATGAGTTGACTCACTTTATGGATAATATTGAGTGTTTTGACTAGATCCCCATTGACCATGACTTCAGGGCTATCAGCTGCCTCTACACACTCCAGAACAGGAGAGAAATTCAATGAGTTTGACTGAAGGCTAGGGATATTCCAGGACATGATCAAGTAAACTAGCAGCAAATATAGACTGTCTTCCAGTTCTCATTTTAGAGGAAATATCAATGATTCTACAGAGACACCACCACAGCAGAAATTATACCGAGATAATATAGTCATTAAATAGGCATTAATTAAAAATTAGGGGGGAAAAAAGAGGTAGAAAGGAATTATTTATTTTTTAAATTTTCCATAAATATAAAGCTGTATTTTTTACAATGTTGTTTTATACTGTGCATATGCATACCAACCATATTCACCATTCATGAATATGCACTAAGAACCAATAAAGTATTTTTATGTAATCAAAGTCCTGGCACATTAGGAAGATCATATGTTTGACAGTTTTCAGATTATATCACAGGCTTTAAACTATTGCTTATAAAGAGATTCTATGTTGAAATTTCAAAGCTATTCAAATAGAAATTATTTTCTTAACTATGGGGAAAAAGACTTGTAAGTAACAAGATTTTTTATAGAACCATACTCTTCTGACCAGCATGTGAGTGATGCTTTTAGTATATGGACTGAATATGGCATGGTTTTTGGATCACAGAACCTCTTCTAAAACAAAACTGAAGAGCCACATAACTTTTCTTACAGAGCACGATATAATTTAATATAAGTGTTGAAATCTGATAAATATTTTTCCCTTCCCCATTTGGCAAATCTCATTTCCCCTTCCACATAATTCTAATAAAATATAAGCCAGCATGTTGATTTGTTAACATACTAATGGGGAAAGGAAGAAGGTCTATAGTCTGTTTTATCATAGAGAGGTATTATCAAACTAATGATTAAATGCTGTATTTAAGACAAAGTACAAGAAACATTTTCAAGTTACCAAAAGTTAAAAATGAGGATATTTTTCTTAAATATAAGGACTACAATTATCGACTCGCTTGAATTTGTCCTGTTTACCTACACCTGTGGAAGCTGCTACAAAACTGTGAACGATTACACTAGAAGAAGGAAAAAATCATATATTCTATTAAAGTAGGTATGATGTTTATTAATTTTTAGTGACACAATTTTCTTATAAAATGAATAGAATTTGATCAGTCATGAAGAGATAGTGACATTTTTCCCAAGCACTATGTGTAGAATATGCATACTTTTAAACACAATACTAATGTGTATTACCTTTTCATTCTATACAATTATTCTTGTAATGCACACCTACATTTACAGCCCTGCACAACACATAGTGCAGCAACATCACCTTCTCATAGTTTTGCTAATGCTGAAGTTAAGCGGAGTGTCCGAAAATGGAAATTTGCACCAGTTAGAAGACAACTATTACCTAACTCCAAAAAGGTGCCAAATGCAATCATGTACACTAGCTACAGGTATGCATTAACTATTAGCAGACAGCAAACTCACAAAGGAAAACAACAATTTAAAGTCCTGAAAACAACAGGGCCACTCCAAAACATCTGCCACTTCCTACAACTTCCAATCTCATTTTAGGACAAGAGAAAAGAAAACGTCCTTCAAAGCAATCCGGATAAATCATCCTCTTACGTCTTTCATGTCTTCAGGAGAGAAGCCGGCGCTCTTTGAAAACAGATCCATTCTTTTTTAAGTTGACTATTAAGAACTAGATTCAGAAAGATATTCAGGCCTTAGGTTTCTTCAATGAAACTTGCAGTTCTCAAATGAAAACTCAGCTGCCATCTTTTAGTGTTGAAATGTGTTGGTGCCTCATCTTTGGCACTAGAGCTCTCCGACAATAAGGGTTCAAACATATCTGCAGTGGTAAATTATTGCCATTTGCTAGTCTTTGATTCTCTTCTCTGATGGACAGGTTGAAAGTGATCCCTGGAGGTCTGCTAGTTCTACTTCTCATTCAAAGCATCTCCAACTAAAGCATCTTGCTCAATCAGGTCTTGAATTTCTTCAAGGACTGAGATTCCACAATATTGACTGAAAGTCCATTCCAGCATTTGATTATATTAACAGTGAAAATGTTTTTCCTTACAGGCAGAATTTCCTGTATTGCAACTTGTGTCCATTAGCTCTTCCCATCACTGTACATCTCCAAGGAGAGTTTGGATCTCTCGTCTATATTCACCCTATTACACTTGGCTCATACACATGCACTTCAGGCTGTGCAATCTTAGTCACACTACTGCATTCAAAACCATGTGTCAGTCTGGGACTGGGCAGCAAAAATAGCACTCCAGAAGCAACCTCACAAGCACCAAAGAGAGGGAACAATTACTTCTCTAGACCTGATGGTTACAGCTTGCCAATGCAACGTGGGATGGAGCTGACCTTGTCTTCCCTAACTGTCAACTCATGCTCATTGTGTCCACCAGTACCACAGGTCCCTTTCTACAAAGCTCCTCTTCAGTCAGTTCATCTCCAACATGTGCAAGACTTCTCACTTGTCTTTGCTGAGCTTGGTGACACTCCTGGATATGCATTCCTCCAGCCTGCCTTGGTCCCTCTGAGCCAAGAGCCCTGCTCTCTGTCATATCAATTCCTTACCTGAAGGCTGGTATTATCCATGAAACTGCTGGTAGTGCAAGCTCTCCTATTAGATCACGACTAGTGAAGATGCCAAACTGCATTTACCCCAAAATCTGTAGGAGGACTGCCACTAGCAACCAGCTGTGGGATGGACTTTGTACTGCCAATCACAACCTGTCTGGCCTGGAATTGCAACCAGTTTTCCATCCACCTTATAATCTGCTCTTCCTGTCCACATCTCAGTATTTTGACTGGTAGGATATTACCAAAGACCTTGGGAAAAGCTCTGCTAAAGTCAAGGTAAACAACATTCACTACTCTTCCCTCATCCATAGAATCAGTACACCTCACAATGATCAATCAATCATGTTAATCAGGGGCAATTTGCCCATGGTAAATTCATGCTGACTATTTTTAATCACCTACTTGCAGTTCATGAGCTTAGAAATGGCTTCCAGGAGGAAAAATCTTCCAGGGGACTGAGGTTAGAGTTCGTAGCTTGTAGTTCCCTGGATCCTCTTTCTCAGCCTTCTTGAAGATGGGTATGACATTTGCCTCTTCTGTCCACCACGGACCTCTCCAGTCACCACAGCTAAGCTGACGGGCAGCACACTCACACTGCCATTGGCTAGATTTTGCATTTGTAGTCAGTCTAGAGTGTCCTGTTTACCCATACTGGTGTTGCACCACCTTTGCTTACCTTTCTTGACTTGGAAGGGACCAGTTCTTGTATTTTGAGAAGGTTGTTCTTGAAGGTCAACCAGCAGTGCCAGGGCAACTGCCTCTCGTGATCCTGTCCAGCAGATTCCCAAACAAGCTGAAATTTGCCCTTTGGAAGCCAAGAGTGGCAATTTTATTATTTTTCTTTTTTATCTCAGGATTTTAAACTACACAAACTCCAGAGTTGCAGCCAAAGCTGACTTCAACCTCTACACCCTCAGATAGATTGTTCATGAGTAATAAGCCCAGCCACGGCATCTCTTCTAGTTACCTCACCAATCACCTATGTCAGGAAATCGTCACTGAATTTTCTGTACTTAATCCATGCTTCAAGTACTGATATCTTTGGAACCTGGTGTTCCATAGACCAAGAAGTTGTACTTTCACTGCTTTGACAGAGGAGATCTCACTTCACCTTCAAAAACTGAATATCCTTATCACCGGCCACAGGGAATCCTGGGGAGAATGCTCCTTTAGCACAGCTGTAGTGCTGAGGAATACTGTGGCTCTGATGCAAAAGGCTACTAACATATCCCAAGGATAAGTGTGGTAAGGAGGTTAGAAACATAGTGCCAAGACCTCTTGTGACAGGTACTACCTTCATCACCTCTGCTGAGGCTAGGAGTGGACAAGGAGACTAAGGAGACATTCACAGGTTGTTGGTGCTAGCTCGCAGAGCAGCCCTGCTCATGTTGAGTCCTATTCACTCACCAAGTGTCCAAGGAACACACAGCACACTAAGACTCACCAGTGCCAAGGCTGGCATGGTTGCAGTCACTTCATGTAGGCTTTTACCAGACGCAGCAGTACTGGATATGACTCTCTGTTGCCATATTTCACTTGCTAATGAGCTTCCTTTATAAGTTCACGTGCCCAAGAAGTCTTGACATAGGGAGGATTAGAGCTGCTTCCTTGAGGGAAGGCTCCTTAGGAGAATGACCCCATACTGATCCAGGAATGAAGAGTCTCGTCAGTTCACAGCTCCTGCTATTTAATGTGGCTACAGAATTCTGAATTTAATGATGTCTTTATAACTTGCCAAGTCTGTAATTCTGCTCTTCAAGCTCCTGAACTCTTCTTGTTCTAAAATAATGACGAATTGAACATTTATCAGAAATACATTACCTTCTGAGCAGTTAAGGCTCCTGGTTTGCACAGATGACAGGACCTAGACTTTTTAAGCCATGCTGAATGAAAAGCTGCCTTTGGAGAAAACTTACAGAGGCACATCCGTATCTTCAATGTCTAATAAACAGAAAATAACTCTCTCCCTGTCTGATACTGACTCACCTCAGCACTGTGCCCACGAGAAACTTGTGTGGGGCGCTCCTGGAATCATATCCTACACAAAAGGGGGAAAAGTCTCTGAGCTTGAGTAATGGGAAATTGTTGGTCCTGAAGGTAACAGTCTCTGCCAGGAGGCGTTTACATTCTTAAGCCAAGCTCTTTCAGTTACCTCCAGGTACAACTTTATAGATAAAAACCCCATAATGTTACTGAAGATGTCACAAATATGCAGTTAAACTATGTTTTTAGATTACAGGAAAGTTCTCTAGAAATAGGAAAATACTTTGTGCAAAAACTGAGTTTGGTGTCAGTTGAAGGGTTATGTTTAGTACCTCCATTTTAAAAAATCATCTGTTTCTGTTTTTTGTCCTACCATTTAAAACAAATAAAATTTTGAATAGCTATTTGGAAAAAAGATAAAAAGGATTTGAAGGATTTTAAGTGAAATGAAGAACTTGAATGGATGTTAACTGTATGTGAAACATCAATGGCTACAGTTAAAGAAAAATTGTGATGCTGCCCTCCCAATTCAGTCTTGGCAGTTCTGAAGCACCTGGCTCCTTTTAAAAGGTTTTACATGAAATGTGGAACTAGGGCCTGGTTTAGAAGGAAACTGCAGTAAAGCAAGAGAGAAATTCTATCATAACAGCAAGTGCTTTATATAGTGTTTCTCAGTTGCATGTGAAACAAAACAGCTGGGCTAGAAAAGTATGGACTTTTACCTAAAATATTATATTTTTGCTTTTAGTCATCCTGTTTCTTCATTTCCATTCCTGACTTCCCATATCCTCTGCTTTACTCGCAAAATAAATGCAGATTCTTCTTTATAACGTCTTATTGTAAAAAAAGATTTTTTACTGAATAAAATGAATTTACTTAAATTTGACTACTCTGATCTTGTCTCAAGGTCTAAACTGCACATTTCTTCTTCATTCATAATGCAGAGGCATTTGACTTGTCCTTCTGGAGCCTTCCAAGGCTTTCAAGAAATTTAAAGGTCATACCTGTACTGGGACTCTTACATAGGATTAGCTATTGTGTTATTCTTGAGAAACCATGCCATTAGCTGTTGAAGACAGAGGAGATGTGAAGATGATGATGCTGCCCTACTCTGGGCTCCAGACAAACCCTTTTGCAACACTGGAATGGTAAAATTTCCACTGTGAGCTGTTAGAAGAGCTACCCCTCCTCATTTTTCTAAAGCACAGCATGGATTTGATATAATTGCATGGGGAAGGGGAGGAGTTCTAATTGAAAATCAATAGTTAAAAGTCTGTACTTCTTTTTCAGTTGCTTTACTGTTTGCAACACAAAATTATAATCTGGGATTAACTGCAACTTCATTCTCCCCTCCACACTTATGGAGGTGTCATGAATGTCCAGATAGATAATCTGTAGCTCCAGTGGCTACGTGATGCTGAGAGGAAGTTGAGAAGTGGAAGATGGAAAGAAGTCTAAAATGGATGCAAATTACCAAGAATTAAAACCAATTGGAGGGCAGCAGTAAACAAGGCAGTGTCTTATACTTCAGCATTCAGGTAATGAATCTCAGCCTTGAAAATACCCAGCAGGCTTTCTTTATGCCTAACTTCCCTCCATCTCCAAGGCCTGCAGATTCCAAATTTTATGTTTTTGGATGCAGTGCAGTTTGGGGGCAAACAGACTGGCAACAGGAGGAAAATACAACACGGTTGTTATCAGCCAAAAAGACTTTTCTAACTAATTTTTGTATCATCTGTGTCCATCACACACGAACATGCTGCATATAAAATGAAAGTTAGTTTTCTATTTCTGTTTTCTTAAAAACACCACAAGATGACAGTTGTACCCCACCTCCCCTGAAAAAAAAAAAATAAGAGCACAGTTAACAATTCAGCCAGGTGCACTCCTTTCAAAATGCCTGTGACAACTGGGCTAAGCAAACCAGAGGAAACATTTATCAAAAGAGCCACCACATTATTAGCCCTCTAAAGAGCAACAAGGAAGTGCTAGCAGCACCTAATTGCCTTGACTTCAGA
The DNA here is from genome assembly GCA_013397195.1 of Hylia prasina. Lineage (NCBI taxonomy): Eukaryota > Metazoa > Chordata > Aves > Passeriformes > Sylviidae > Hylia > Hylia prasina. The sequence continues at coordinate 170,018 of VYXD01000831.1, read as the reverse complement.
TTTCTTCTACTCCCTCACCACTGATAACAAGGGGAACAGTAGTCTGTCCTGCTGTTGTTATCTGAATAGAGTAGATGCTGGAGCCTTTGAAGGAGGACTAGAGGAAGAAGGAGTCCTATCTTTCTCTGGTTCTTATTTCTATATTCTCTTGCACTGATGGTGCCCTTCACACAGTGGTACCAAGTCCATTTAGAATGCAGGTTTTTGTCCTGTAAATTTTCAGCTGTTAATCTTTATTTATCTTGCAGTAGAGATGTGTGAAATGCTAATGCCAAGACGAAGGAAGGAAGAAGAGGACGAAGATGTATGATGTGCTTCTTTCTGGAGGCAGCACTTAGTTTAAGCTAATAAGAAACTGTGGAACAACTTGTTGCTACCTAACTACCAGGAGTGGCTCCAGAACTTGCCATCAGTTTTGACTATTTATGGAGGGCATAACTGTAGAAAGCTACTCTGCTGAAAGGCAAAACTATCACTAACATTCAGAAGCTAGCTACTCAGACTACAAATGTTACAAATTCATGAGTTACTAGTTTGGCAAGTCAACTACTGCATTAGGTTAGCTACAACATTATCTAAATTATCTACCTGCACGTTTTCAGCATCAGGGATTTACCCAAAATCTCAGTTGTTCCTATAAGAAAACAGCACGAGAGACCCGTGTTGTTCAAGAGGAGATGTGGATACTGTGGACACATATTTTCATGTCTCAAAGGTGATCCCATGAAAAAAGTGCCTTAGTTACATTACATTCCATATTTTCAGGAGATGTGAGCTTTTATATCAAAACTTGTTCCAATATAAGAATTAGGAATTGTCTGTTAAGATTTTTTAAGGGGCTCTTAAAGAACATGGAATATTTTTTCCCAAATAATTTTATGTATGCAGTCTTAAGTTAATACATAATCTGGCATACAATTCAAGAGTTACTTCCTGTAGTAGCTAGTTTGTGGTAATGACATGTCATTTCTGTAGATTGTGTAAACTGCTGGCTCTGTTTTCATACTTCAATAAAATCTTTTTGCAGAGCTTGTACTTCTTTCATTACAATGAGGCAGAAGTTCAAAAAACAAAACTTTATTGTTCATGTCTGTAAGTTAAATAACAACTGCAAAGTATAAAATGTTTTTAAACCAATATAATAATGTGCAAAACACTGCTAAGTTTACTGAAATTACAGTGTACTTTCAGAAGTGACTGATGTGCAAAGGAGTAACACAAGTATTGTCTGCTTGCAATTCTCCCATCTCCTCTCCACATACCCTTATTTCTTGTCTAAAGAAATCACGGAGTTCATCATGGAGTATATGAGAAAGAGCTTAATATGGCTAAATTCTGAGATCAAACACTACAAATGTATATACATTGAAACTGTGCTTTGTATCTTATATTCAGACCAAAAAATGTTAACAATCTATTTCTCGTCTAACTTTATAAAAATGCTGAAAACTCATTTTTTAGAGATCAAGATATATATGAAGTACTTTAAAGTAGTGAACCCTTACTAAAAGTTAATTGGCAACACTGCTGCAGAATATGAACTCAACTGGTGAGTTTCTCTGCAAGTATCTTTACTTACCATTTTTGAGTAGTGAATTGGCAGCAGTTTTGTCCAATTAATTTTGACATGAATGAGGCTGATAAAGTGAACTGTTTAATCAGTATTTAAATCCTAAGTACTTTTAAACATCCATAAGACATTACACAGAATACTAGTACTCCAGTTTTAAGAGATAATCCAACATTTTCTGAGAAACGGTGCTCAACTCTTGGACTCCAGTTCCAACAGACATACATGTATATACAAACCCCTTTTAGGTAGTTGAGGTCTTGGAAATAATGCTGGGAGCTGTGACTTAAAGAGCTGCTGTTCTCTGGCTGATAGGTGGGGGCACCAGCACAAAGAACAGTGCACAAGTGAGGCTGGTACAGCGCTGCATTTGATAGTTTGCAGTCCAAATGTGCCACCCGAGATAGCTGGCCAGCAGTGGCCTCTCCTCCTTGACACACCCAGGCTCCTGATGCCTATTTAGTACTTCCTTTCCAAATGTTAAACTTCCCATAACTTTATTTGCATTTAAAAAGCTGTGGGTGTTAATACAGCTATTCCATATTAAAAATCAGCAAGCTTTACTAAGGCAGTAACAAGCCAATTAGGTGATCAGTGGCTTTGCTTCAGCTAATTTTAAAATTTGTTCCTAACATCCAGTGCAAAGTACTCTGGTGCGGCAATGGACAAAACTCCATCATACAGGACACCCACTTTCAAAACACCTAGAAAGCTGCAGTGTTTCAATGTGCATGACAGCTTTATAAAAGGCTGGTGACTGCACAGCCTATGTTTTGTCATGTACTAAGGCAGGGGGAGATGTGCTGAGCTACCTAAAAGGCCATATAAAATCCTGCCTGCCAATTTTTCCTTCAAAAATTTGCTAACATCACATCCCCTCACTTTCCATGAAAAGATGGTGAAGAATACTGAAGCTACTTCAATGATTTGTTTGAGAAAGGCCTGTTTCTCTCCAGCCAGCACTGAATCAGTTGCAGGTATATAAAAGTCAGCTTCACTGACCTCTATACTTAGGAACCACAACTGGCCATTGAAACCAGCAAGAACAAACAAAAAGCAAATCTTTCTTTCTGCCTCTTCCCTGGACCCAGAAGAGCACCAAAAAGCAGACCTTTGGTGACTCTTCATGACAACAGATGTTTAGTATATCATCCAAAAACCCAGCGGAGTATTTAATGAAAAGGTTTTTTTACAGAACAGCATTATTGAATTCACGTCCTAAACGTCTTTATTCTACAGTAATTGTGCTTGTGAAGATCATATACTGGAATTGGAAACTCTCCCCTCCCCAACTATAGGTTTGGGGTGGGGGTTTTTTGTTTATTCTGTTTGAGGATTTTTGAGGGTTTTTTTTTGTTTTCCTGTCCCCTCAAGAAAGAGGCATGTGACCATGGAGTAGCCCTTGGTGTTCTAATCAGAACCTGTCTCAAACATTTTGTTACAATGAGATGTGAAGGGGGTAAAGAGAAATAAAGCAAACACCTGTGTAAAGCTCTTCTATCATTCTCAGACCTAAATCAGTAGTAGTACCAAAGTGAAAGTCAGTAGTACCAAAGTGAAAACAAAAACCCCTTCAACATTATAAATGCTAGCCATTCATCAGTCATCTTCTCTTAAAACTTAAATAAAAATTAAAAAGACAGACAGTACTTATGAGGCTAAGCCTTTGCTAGCGATGAGCCACCAGAATCTCTTGAGCAGAGATCAGCAAACTAAGTAACTTTTTGGGGAATTCTCCCATGCCATTCAGCTAGTTAACAAAAGTGTTCCATTCTTTAAACGATGGTCCTCGCAGAGTTCGTCCTACCTGAGGCAGGAGCAGGGACATCCAGGCTGGGGCTCTGCTGTGTTCCGTGCTCCCTCTTCTGGCACCCAGGCCCCGCCAAAAGCCAGCAGCAGCCTCAGGGGGAGGGAGGGATAAGAGATGTTGGGAGGCTACCGCAAATGCATCCTGTTGCGTACACACCACTTCTGTTTCTGTTTTTATCAGGGATTTATGGAGTAGCAAGTTTCTTGCATCAAACTGGTGGCCTCTAACGAAGTGCTTCTCATTTTCTGAGTTCCAAATTCAAGCTGCTAGAAAATAAATGCAGAAATGGCAAGGAGAATCTACTGTATGCATACAGCCTTCTCAGCAGTGCCAACGCTCTAAGGAACAGAGCATCCCAATAACGCTGCACCAGGAAAAGCCCTAATAATGCAGACAGGACCACAGCATGTACGCACAAGTTCAATAAAAAGCCTATTGCTGAATTCAACACAGCTCTAAAATTATGGCTAGCACTCCTACTGCTGAACAACCTGTACCCTCAAATAACCTGTACATTATATTCAGTGAAACTGTGCTTTGATTAAATGAAAACCAACCCAATTTAGCAGCCATTCTTTTATTGAATCCCTCTATGCCTTAGCTTTCTCAGCAATATAGTGATGATAATGCTACTAGTTCAGAATTTTAGGAATTCATTAGTATGAGCATTCAGATACTCTCCTAATGATTACTCTAGAAAAGCCTGCAGGAAAAGAAAAAAAAAATCTGTATTCAAATAAACACTTAACATCATGGAGATATAGAGAAATAATTTTTTTTTTTACTTCAGTGAGAAGTTTCCATCTCAAACTGAAGGATCATGCATTTAAAAAGCGATCATATAATTAAGGGTTACCATGATACACATGCATGATGTCACAGACGGAAAACTTAAGCAATGAGCACTAAATTCTTCAACCTAATTTCATACATGTTAAGGTTGGCATGCAATTATATATAATTTTATGTTCAGATGCAAACAGAAACTATTAGACTTGTATTTAATGTCAAGAACTCTCTGGCAGATAAAAAATTAGTAAACTGAATGTCTATGTGTTTTCTTCTATAAATAAATAAATTGATTCTGAGATTAACTTGGCTGCAGCTAGTTACCCAAATATTTAAATCAATAAATAAATTAAAAACCATTTTTGAAAACTTAATTAGCCTATTTTGGCAAAAAGAGAGGATTCCTTAGAACAAAAATTAAATGACATAGGGAAATTCACAGTATCAAATACTATAATTTCTGTATATTAATGCAAACATGACACAGACATCTGGCTTAAGGATACACAACTCCATTTTCGTAACTTCTAAGCACAATTAATTCCAATGGAACACCATGGAGGCTATGTAATAGCTTGGCAATCTCTCAAAGGAAAAACTGTGACATTATTTAATGTTCCTAAAGCAAAGTGAAGAATGAGACCAGACTTATTAAAATAGAGGTAACAGATGAAACACAATTTTCTCAGTGTTTCATTAACAGATAGGCTTACTTCACTTTTACTGTCTTATAAATCTAGCCAAACTTGTAGCATTTAAGAAAAAAAAATCTATTTTGACTTTACAGTAAAGTATCACTAGACTAACTTCGTGAAGGATGAAACAAGCCAGGAAGAAGTTTCATTCTGAGAGACCACTCTGTAAATTCAGGCCACTCCTGTTTATGCTGGGGAACTTAGTACAAGCAGTCTGTGGCGCAGCATGTGACTGAAGTCACTGGGAAGTCTGTGTTTAACAAAGTGGAATAAAATACTTAGAACAATAAAGAAGTCTAAATTCTTGATTTATAATAAAGTGTGAATAGTACTTAATATTCCTGAATCAGCAAAAACTAGAAACAAACTTCAGGGTAATTGCACCTAAGGAGATCTGTGTCTAAAGTCACCTGTGACACTGCTTGAAAGCACACAGAGAGGGAGTTGTCCCACTCAAAATTATCAGATTTCCCTCACTCTCTTGCTCAAGTCCCATGTGAACAGCCCATTTTCTTTCATCTCCCTTCTTGTTCTTCAGCAGGACTGTTAGAATTTTTCCACCTTCTTGAGTGTTTTCTATTTCATGCGAGGGAGTTTCACGGTGGGAGGAGACCTTTCCCCAGCACGCCATTTCCCCACTCCGCACACAAGCTAGATAAGGACAAGGCTAAGCAGACTGGCTTGCGTAACACATTTGAACACTGCTACACCCCAAATACCCACACTGCACTTTTCCCTCTTGGTAAAGGGTTAGGGGACTATGCTCACTCTTCTCTGAACACTATTAGGTCCATCTCAGCTCAGAACCAGACACTTGACCCTGCTTTGTGCATCAACTGCTCTTAAACATAAAGACCTTGAGAGCCTCAGAAGGCCCAAAATCAAGAACTGATAGAAGATCTAGGAGCATACATATGCACGCCATTTCTGCTTTTTCCTAAGTGATTTTCATTGCTTACAAAGAGAGTTCACAGCAAGATTCTGGGTAAGACAGCTCTCACACAAAGGTTAAAAATTCAGAAGTAGTAGCAGCTCAGCTTAATAAACATTTTTATAATATCTGGAGATCAACAGTCATAGACTCTCCCAACAGCTTTAAATGCTATCCTGTTTCTGCAAGCAACAGGAACTGATACTACATTTGATAACCCTTTATAGTAAACAACTTCAAAAACTATTCCTCATTAGCTTTTTTCAGTTGTATTAAACACAACTGTAGTTAAAAATTTAAGTCCTATGTTTTAAGTGTGATTTTCAGATTAGCTATCACATCAGCATTTGGCCAATGCACTAAGTTTGAGAGGATTTGTTTTCCAGTTACTCCGAAAATAAAAGTACTTCCTTTTATCTGGGCAACACAACAGCACTCAATGCAATGCAGTCTGTAAGGCCAAATCCAGATTAAGCATATCACCAACAGATACACTGAGAATCATAATTAAACAACAAATTTCTTCCTTTTAATGTACATCTGTGGGTATTCATGTATTTTCACTGCTTTATGTTCTTGATTTGCTTGGGCAATTTTAATAGATGACTTAGTTTCTATGTTATTTGGCCAGTATTTCTTTTATTTACTATTTAAGTTTTCATAAGTGTTCTTCTACCACATATTATAATGAAATGCATAAACTGTCACGTGTATTGTCTGTCCACATATTCACAGTTGCACAAATTACTTCCCTTTTCATTTATGCCCATATAAAAATTAGGTAAGGCAAGTGCTTACTCAGAGAAATTTCAACTAATTTTAGCTACTGTTGACTGTCATTTGAATTGGTAAAAATATATAAGATGAGACAGTGCTACATGACAAGGAAATATTGCTGGCGAATCGGCAGAACTCTACTACTAGTAGGATTTCACCACTTTTACTTGTAACAAACATCATGAAGTTACTAGGTTTGGTTTTGCTTTAAGTTAACAGGACCTTCCCCATCCAAGTATGACACCGTAATTCTTAATCTACAAAAACCCTTTGCCAAATTTATTCTGATAATTTCTGTATTTCTGAGCATGGTTCCTTTTTAACACTCAGAAGAACTCTCTGTTTTGCATCTCAGTCAAACTTTCACACATTCAACCAGAAACATGAATCACACCAGTGCTATTTCAGGGAATAGCGTATAGCCATAGTGGCAGGCAGAAGTGCGCCATTCACCAGATCACACTGACAGAGGTCAACATAAAGTAATGCGTGAGATCAAAGGGATTTTACTAAGACCGAACACTTTTTTTGTTTTTTGTTAAGGAAAAATCTGCACCCATTTGCTGTCAGGAAATTCAAGACTTCTGTGCTACAGACCAATGCTTGCTAGAACATCAAGACATTTTTTGCCATTGAGGCCCTAATCTGCATTACAGTTTTGGTAACTTAAAGCAGTATTCTGGGGTTTTTTTGCCCCAAGAAAAAGATATGAATTTGACAATTTTTCTAAACTTACTGCTGAAGTATTGCCAACCCAGAGTGTTCAGAACACCTAAGTCAGGACCCACAAAAGAATTAGGATTTCAAAAGTATGGCAGTTTTGAAATCAAGTGGGAATACATTTATATATTTATTTTTACTTCTCCTTCAGTTGCATTTAGGGTTTTCCTGCTTTGTGTTTCATACTTCATTGCACAACTGAAAAGCCATCAACTCTGAAGTGCCTATAACTTAAGAGTTTAGATAAAATTCACAAATTCCAAGAGGCAGACCTTTGTAAAGAACAGCAAGTATTAAAAAATGACAATAATTCCAGATAACACTTTTTAAAGTGTTTAATCAATTTACTTGGGTATTTTCCATAGTGTTTATGTAGCCAAATTTTCCATCTGTTTTATTTCCTGAGTAGTAATACCATAAAGTTGAAATGAGGAAGGTGTACATCCTGTTGGAAGATTTAGGGGGATAAGTGTCATAAATTATTTAAATAAACAGCTTAAGAAGTCTTTTCAGTGTAAAAGTGTTTTTGATTTTTTTTTCTAAGATTATCTAACCCAAGCCTCCTGAGCTAGTGAAGTTCCAGAAATGTACTGAAAATTGTGAACAAGTGTGCAGAAGTAGCCTGTAATGCTGGACCTCCACTCTCCCCACCTTTGCTATGCTGTTTAGCATTTAATTTCATGCGTAAGACCTTTCGCTTATTATTTAATGGTGTACCATTGAAGACTAGTCCCTTATGGTCTATACTAAGTAGCAGAATCTTTAAAAGAAACTAGCACACTAAAATGTAATAAAGAATTTGAAAGTATTATTCAGTAAGAAGGGGTAGGGTTTACTGAGTAAACACCCCTTGCTGAAGAATACATTGCCACAGCAAGTTAAGCAAACAGTGAAGTCTTTAGCCCAGCATATGCAGTTACTCCAACATATTAACATTTTTCATTAAATATGGTTGAGCTACACATTACTAAAATTTGCCAATTTTGCCTTTCCGACCTTCTCCTCTACCAGAAGTTCATCCTGTAATTCTTGTGCTTATTTTTACATTGCACCTCTATTATATGCTGTCTGCAGTCTTAAGAGATAATTTACTTGGATTCTCTACTCCATATAATAGGTTGCATTTTCAAAACCCATGTATATAGCACATGCATATACACACAAATAAAATTAACTTCCGTTTCTAAGGATTTACAGTTTACTGTTTAATACAAGTAGCATATAGCTAGTGATACTAGTTACACTCATCAGAATATAATGTTGCCACAATTCAAGAGCAGCATAAGCAAAAATGGAAATGAATGAGATTTCACCCATCAGAAAGCAAATGCAGAGTTAGTGACATACTGGCAAGAACAACTGCTCTCCGTAAAGCAGCACTACTGCAGATAGGTAATAAGCACAAAATTTAGTATTAAAGATTCAAAAAATAAAAATTGAAACTGTGACACAGGATACAGCTGCTAGAACAGAACATTCACTTAACACAGCTGTTACTTAAAAAACCTCCAACAAACAGAGAGGCCAAAAACCCATGCAAGCAGCACTGAATCGTGACAATTCAGGTACTGGACCTATCCTGTCTGTCTGCAAGAATTCCGTAACATTTATACACTGAAAAATCACTGTACAGGGTAACATTTACAAACAGCAGAGGTTTTATTTTACAAATAAACTGAAATTGCATTGACAAACACTATACAGAGATGAATAAAAGGACTTTTTTTCTAAATAACAATATTTTTTCCTTTTCCTTACTTTTGATCTTTGAGTCTTCAGTATGCAACAAGGTATTTCATAATTCCTTAATATCAAGGTAATTTTGGCACATTTAAAATTTATAACTTCCACCAGAAATAAGTAATTTCCTTTATTTAATACCAGTGAAAAGCATGCATATTAAGACAAATAGATCAGAAAAAATATCTTAATGCACAAGCCCCTTCTCTACCTCTAAAAACGGAGGAGCCCTGTTTACAAAAAAAAACCCACAAACCAACCCGCTGGTGTCATACTAGAATCAGCTTCACAACCTTATCATAAGGGCTCTCCACCTGTTTCAGCTATAAGCCGAATAACCAAGCTATAAGAACCAAGACATCGTTAACGTAAAATAGTAATTATTACCAAGCTGGCATCGCAAGATCAGAGTCCAATACAGACATTTTGTACCTTGGTGCTGGATAATGTTACTTGAAGCATCAGCCTAATAGCCGGTTTATTCATAAGGCACGCACTAAAATGAAACAAACAGTAATTAAGTGCTGACAGTGACCTAGTTAGCTACACAAGGAGCTCGAGTCCTGTCATTCATTACAGGTTCGCCGGAATCCGACAGGAACGGTCCCGTCCGCCTGGACAGTGCGGGAGCGGGGCGCATCGCCCCCCGTGCGGGCAGCCCAGGGCCCCGGCCCGACGTCGCCCGCCGCTCCTGCAGCCCCCGGGTCTCCGCAGCCCCCGGGTCTCCGGGAGCTACTCCCCAGCGAGGGCAGCGCCAAGGCCGCCTGCCTTGGCCTTCGCCTTCCCCTCCCCCGCGCAGCAGCTCCGGCAGCTCCGCGCTGGGATAACGCAGCCTCTGACTCGCTCACTGCTCACGTCCCCTTTCACCTCCCTCTCCTCCCTCCCCCAACGCGCGCGCTCCAGAGTATCTTCTCGGCGGCGGGAGGGCGGTGAAATCCTCCGCTCTCCTCCCTCCGCGCTCTCTAACGCGAACGAGCCGCCGCCTTCTGTTCCTCAGCGTCGGCCAAGTCGGCGTTTGTTGACAGGCTCTGCTGGGCACAAAATGGGGCTGCCGCTTCCATGGGCGCCGCCATTTTGTGAGGAGCCACCGCGCTCCCTTGCAGCAGCCGCAGCCTCAGTCGCGGCGGCCGCGGCAGTCCAGCCGCGCCGGTGCGGCGGCCGGAGTCTGTATAATGGTTGAATAAAGTGACCCCGTCTAGGGAATCCCCGGCTGACAGTTACGTAAGGGACCGTGCGCAATTGCTGTGTTTAGCATGGAAACCCACCTAGCCCTGCTACGCAACTTACCTGTCCTCCCCTCTGCCCCCGCTCCCCTCACAGAGCGCCCGGGCGAGCCGTGACTCACCTCTGCCGACCGCCCCTCACGGACGGGAGACCCCCTGCTTTTAAGGAATTTTTAAGGCATGATTAAAAACCACCGCCCTCCCGTGAAGGGAGGTTTGACTGTGTGTCTAAAAGAGCGATTTAGGCCCCCAGACGCTTGTTTTAAACCTCTCTGATTTGTATTATCCTGACTTTGGCACTGTTATGCATACTGTAGCTGACATAGCAGAAGCTCAGAGTGTCAGAGACAGGAGCTGCAGACCAAGATTTGATGGTCTAATTTTAAGGGGGGGGGGCAGGGAAGGCTCTTAATGCTACAGTGAATAAGAGACTATGCATTTCATACTCGGAAATCCACACACCACCAACTTTCACTACAGATTAATAATTTGAAACTCAGGTATATCTCCATTCTTCCCCCCACATCATGAACCATGGGCAAATCTTACCTAGCATTATTGTATCTGTCCCTATACTCAAGCTGAACAGCATGCAAGTCAAAAGGAAAAAAAAATACTCTTTGTAAAAAAAAAAAAATGTTTTCTGAAGTTAGTACAGGGAGTAAAAGGAATTGCAGATTTCCTTCTTTAAGTGCTCACTGGAGGCCATCATGTGCCATTGATTCTAAAACACAGCTCTTTACTGACTTTATTGAGTTCTGCTTAAAAAGAACCTCAACCCTGTAGGCCCAATCTAGCTTTGGATTTTAATGTACGGGTTGTGAGGGGCAAATATTCATTCAGAGTATCTTAAACTGGAGCAAGCACTCACCTGCGGCTGTTTGCATGCCAGGGAAGGACAAAGCCCACTTGGGCACCGTTTGCTTTGCCTGAGGAGCCAAGGTTTGATGGAAGGCTAGCTTCACCCCATGGGCCGTTTCTTGCTCCTGTTTAACCCAGGTGGCACCAAGCTCCACCATGGTCGGTGTGCAGGTCTTCTCCTGGTTTACCATGTGGAAAACACGTCAGGAGGTGAGTGTTTACAAACACTGCGCACACCACAGGCAGAGGAGAAGCGGCTTGCAGTGCCACTGGGGGCTGCTGCCCATCCAGGGTGAGGGCCAAGACCTTCCTCCTCCATGAATTTTGTGCTGCATGTTCCATTTTTCAATGTACAGAAAGATACGAGCGGCTTATATTGTATACAGCAGTCCTGAGGCACTTAGATTACAGGCCGTAGTATCTCAAGAGAAAGAAGGAAAAAGAAATATTCATGGAGCGACCCTGTGCCTAGGCTCCTGCTGACGAACCTCTCCAGGGCACCTCCTACTCGGGGGAGCACTCGGCATTTTCGTTTGGGGAGTCTTGAAGCTCTCGTATCTCGAAATGAGGGGTTCCTGCTACCCCCCCACGCCCCCGCCATGCCATCCGGGGCGACTTCCTNTTCCGAAAGTCCACAACCCACCAGTGCCCCCTTCGGTTGTTGTTTTCTCTCCCCTTGAACTCAGGGCGTTGGGTTTAGTCCAATTAAAAAATTCGTCCCCGCTTTCCAAATCCACCTTTCCCGCCC
>VYXD01000831.1:74610-157205 GCA_013397195.1 Hylia prasina | reverse complement strand
GGATTTTTTTTTACGAGAACCTTTTTTATTACAAAAATGGCAAATTCGACGGGTAAAAACCACGCAGACCAGCGGAGAAAGGGACTGGCTTTCCTGGACGAGCTGCGGCAGTTTCACCACAGCAGAGGGTGAGGAAAATGGGGAGATGGAACGGGAGGGGGGGAGGCTTTTAAATCGACCAGATCCAACTTCCAGCCCCTTCCCTGAAGGACACGGCAGCCCCAGCGAGGGGAGAAAAGGGGGCAGAGCTGACAAGTTGAGGTGTTTTGTGTGTATCTCCTTTGGCAGGTCTCCTTTTAAGAAGATCCCCGTGGTGGGTGGGAAGGAGCTGGATCTTCACGCTCTCTATACCAGAGTCACCACTTTAGGCGGATTTGGGAAGGTGAGTGGAAGTTTTAATTTGGGTTTCCCTCCCACTAACCTCTTCCCAAAAGTGTCCTCTGACCCCCGGGGGTGGCGGGGGGAGCCGGGGTGGCCGGGAACCGTCCTATTTAAAGCCGGTTAGAGAAGGTGGGGGGTGGAAGGAGGAAGCGAGCAGATAGGCAGGTTGGTGGCTCGGCCTTGTCGGCGGAGCGATGGAGGGGGACCCGGGGGTACGACGCGCACCCCACTCCTGCCTCCTCCGCCTCCACCGGACCCCCTCGCCCATGCCCCCCTCCCGCGGGAAGGCGAGGGGGGAGCAGGGAGCTGCTGGGCAGCGAGAGCAGGCTTCTTTCGGCTGTGGTGGCAGCTCTGTGCGTGTCTCTCTTACAGAGGGAGAGACAGAGGAGAGTCTGAGTGCAGTTTTAGTGCAACTCAAAATTAGCGGGCATGTTTAACATCGATAATCGGCACGGAGCATGGGCTAGGGAACAATCCTCGCAGCCGGGGGGGGGCCGGGCGCTGCCCTCCGAGCCCTTCCTGGGGAAAAATAACAAAAGGGGCACCCAAGACGGTGTGTAATCAAATAGCCATCTTTAGGCTTCAAGGCTGGGGACAGAAATGTAGGCCTCAAAAGAAAGGCCTCTCTGTGTCTGTGGATCTGTGTTGGGGGGACCCCCCGGGCCGGCGCCCCCGCGCCCCGCAGCCCAGGGGGCGCCCCCCGCCAGCACTTCCCTGCCTTATTTTAAACTTCTTTGGGTTTTTAACGGACCGCGTTAGGATTTAAAAGGGGGCGACAGAGGGACTCCCGATTGGTTATTGTCCAGGCAGTAAAAACAAAAACAAACAAACCCCAAAACAATACCACCACTCCCGGCCGTTCCCCCCGAAAAAAATAATGTGTATGTTAAAAAATAAATGCAGCAAAAGACCCCTAAGAAGCGGGATTATTCCCGAAAGAGGAATACTACCGATTGTCAGTAAAATATATAATCCTAAATCCCATATACATTCATGTTTGTTTCTTTTTATATATTCATCTATTTGCTTCATGGCAGCCGGTGTTTTTTTTGTGATGTTCGCTGTCAGCAACATGTTTACGTGTACGTTGTGTATCTCTGGCTTGTGTGTTGTTTTTGACAGGTATCAGAGAAGAATCAGTGGGGAGAAATTGTAGAAGAGTTTAACTTTCCCAGAAGTTGTTCTAACGCTGCCTTCGCTTTAAAACAGTATTACTTGCGGTGAGTGCTATCAAGCTGTTGCAGTAGTTTTTTTGAGTGCGGGGTTATATTTAGTTTTCAGTGTGTGCAATAATAAAAATACACCTACTCTTTTAAAATGCTATAAAATAAAGCAGAAAAAAACCTTGTAATTCCTTTCTTGTCTGGTTCAGTGATCAGTTAAAGGTGATTCTGTTTTGTAGTTATTTTTATTTTACATCTGCAAGCCTTAAACTTTTGAAGTACATAAACAATATATGTCAGAGGCCATTTTTTTTTTATTGTTTTAGAATGACGGTACTAAAGGACTGTTACTAAGAGATCATGCTATTGCAGTTATAGAAACTTCGGTTAATATTTGGAGCACTGAAATGTGTTGATACATGTAAATTTGTTTACTGCTTAGTGGGGTCAGATGTGTAATAAAAATGCATCTGCAGGAAGGTAGACTGTTTGCACAAATTATATTGTTATCAATTACTAGCATATATTATTTCTTTTTATTTTAGAGTACAAAGAGCTAAATAATCTTATTACTTGTAAAATACTAGATTTCTGCAGGTTTGAAAAATAAGATTGCATTCCTTGGAAATGATACAGATTATTTTTTTTGTGATACAGGTTATTTTTCTTTGTAGCATGGAGTTCATATTGAATATTTTAAATTATTATGTATGGTACTATTCATTTACTAGATTACTTTTTTAAAAATTATTTTTATCATGTTAGGGTGATTATTCTTTGTGGAAAAGATTTATAAATGATTGTGTATATAGTAGTTTTAGGTGCTATGTATATGGATACTTACATTTCATTTAGAATAAAGTTATATGTATATTGGTTAAGGAATGTAATTTTCTGTTTCTGAATTATAAAGATGATATTTTTTCATTACAGTTAATGATAACGTAGATGTTCAGTATGTACATAGATGTTCAGTATGGGCTTTAGGATTCCTGTTTTGGTGAGCTGAGTACACACAAGCTTTATCTGTCTTTAGTTTGGCCTTCTGAATTAGGAAATGCAGTAATTGTACAGGTGCACTTTCTATTGGTTGTCCTAGATTGACTTCCAGCTTGAAGCTGTAGAGTTCATAGCACAGTGGAGCAGTTACTGAGTTACAGTGATGTCTGGAAAGCCTTAGTCAGATATTGGTAGTAACTGAAATTTTGGGGTTTCTTTCGTGGTGACGTATGATTGCTTTAAGATCCGGGTTAAGAAAAGAAACTACCATTGTTAATAGCTTTAGTAGAGTTTATGATTGGTGGCAGGCCTAGAAATTAAATGGGAAGTTTGCTTTAGGATATCCTTCCCTCTTTTTTTTTTTTTTTTTTTCCTTTCCCCTCCTCTCCTACACAGTATTGGGATAGTGTTGCTGGAGATTTGTCACATCAGAGAAAGCAGTTTTTTGCTTCTTGAGTTTTTCTGTTGGACCATGTAATTTGGCAGTTGACTAGATTTTATGTATAATTTGCAAAATGATAGTTTTTTTGTTTTTTACCCTTTTATTTCTATTTCCATATTTTGTAAGTGTTTGAATGGCCTAACTTTTTGCAGTAGGTGATTGTATGTCATTTCTGTTTTCATGTGTATTTTGAGAGCCATTGTATGCTGTGACAGCACAATTAATGTTAATTTAGCCTTCTAATGACTATTAATTTTTAATAAGATATTACTTTTTAAATTACAATCAGACATACAAAAATGTTATTTTTATTATTGGCATTCTGGTTTTGACATTATTTAAAATATAGTTGGTGAATACATATATAACTGATTACATTCAAATAATTTAAAGGCGTTTTGTTTATGTGGAATTTAGGAGTAAAGTTGATAAACGTTTAAGATGAAGAATCTTAAGCATGTCTTTATCATAATCTCTGTGATTAAGCCATTCTGAAATAAACTATCAAGGTTGTTGGTTTTGGGGTGGACCGATTTTTAGTGATCATTTTGGTTTTTGTTTGGTTTTGTTCCTTCTGAATTGCTGCTTTACTCGTTGCTTCTCACATAATCTAAATTGGATGTGAACTGTTTCCCAGCTGAGTTGATATTCTTCCATGTGCAGTAATAAGACTGTATGTACACATCTCTGCTAGGTTAACATTTGTTTAGCTTTAACCTAGAAGATGTAAGGGGACAGTATTTGGTTATAGGGAAAGAAAAAATGCTCTAATAATAAATTTGTTAAAAGGGTCCAGCTTGTCTGTGTTGAAGAACATAATCTGAGGTTTTTTACAAGGCTAGATTTGAATGAACTGCTGAGCAATTACCCTTGGAAAACAAAAAGTGTATGTTGTGAACCTCAGGTATGACTATAATCTTGGCCTCACTACTGTAATTACTTTCCAAGCAAAGCCAGACAAATTGAGGCCTATCAACTTTTATTTCAATTTTTATCCAATCCGGTGTCATGTGTACTGCAAAGTAAGGGACGTATGCATGGCAGATGGAGACCCTGTTGAATTCAGAGTGATTCAGTGGTGTGCACCTACATGAATATGTTTGCAGATTTGGAGTTGGGATGATTTGTGGTGAAAGTTGCTTCTTTCTATGGAACATCTGGCAATGTGTGTTGACTGAGATAAGATCTCAGGCTACATGGACCCCTTGCTCATTTCACTGTGTTGCCACTAATAGTGCTGCTATTTTTACTTAAAGTTGCTATGTAAACAAATTAGAAAATTGATTTATTTGTGTGAGGTCAGTGGTCCTGTTGTCTTGATCAAACAGAATGTTCTTCAAAACAGCCATTGGGTTATGGTATTTCTTGAGGTAGTTCTTGAGGTGTGTATTTTTGGTTAAATAACTTTTTCATTTGACTGTTCTGGAATTTTGCCATGTGTCTTTGGGAATCTATGTAAGGCTTCATTAAAGAGGTGAATTGTTTAAACTTGTGATACAATTCCAATGGGTTTTATGATGAGTGATAGTTGAACACATGATAACCTGTCTACCCCTTCTCCCTTGCACTGCCCTCCCTTTTCTCTCACTGGGAAAAGTAATTTATAATAGGGAAAGTCTGAACCATTCAAACTTAGTGCCTCTGTTGCTTTGAGCTGTCTTACAGGTGGAGTAATTTATGTGCTGTGGTTCTTAGTGAGCAGTCAAAAGCCACAGTGCCGATAACCATTGATAGACTGTACTTGTTGATGTAATTCTGTAAGACTTTACAGCAACAAAACGTAATTCCTTTGGATGTAGTGGAGATTGGGTGTTTCATTTCAATTGAGGTGAAATAGTAAAACATTTTCTAAATGCTTCTCAAAAAATAATTTTATAATGAAAATATTTTACTATGGGGTAATACATGTAAACATCAGTAATGTGGACGTACATTTATGTTTTTGTTGGTAAACATCCAGTAGGTAAAAAGAAAGCTAACATAGAATATAGCCCTTTTTATCTTATTGGTTGATTACATCACAGTCCTACAAAGAATTGGGTTGATGTGACCTCGTGTTGGTATAAAGTTCTGTTGGTTTTCATGTGAGTGCATGCAATACGTTTATTTCTGTTGCAGATCTTCATCTATTTTCGGGGAGTGAGAGACCTTGTAAGCTTAAATATGTGAATGAAGTATGCCTAACTGAACTGAAAATCAGTTTGCTTTTCAAAGTTATTTATTTACATTAAGATAAATGATATGAAAGAACTGGTTGTAAGATAAGTTTGTCTTAGTTCAGTGGAGAATTCCTGAAAGGCGGACAGCACATGCATATTCTAGGCTTTTGGCAAAGGCAGTAGTAATTAGCTAATAATACCTTAAGGTGAATAAAAATTTGCTGTTGTAAATATTGGAGAAGTAAGGGGAAGTGAAATAGAGAGGAAAGTGATCAGTTCATGAATGAGAAGTTGCATAAAGTTATTATTTAGACAAGCCATTATGCTGAATTTCCTGAAATTCCATATATAGTAGGATGAAAAACAGTGAGCAGTTAAAAATCAGAACCATATGAAATAGTTATTGGTGACAAATAGAGGGGCTTCTTGAAAGATCTGAAGATATTTATAAGTCATTTGATCTTCAAGATACCTCTAAGAAATTAAACAATAGTACTGATTTCTTAAAAAAATAAAATAAAGGGATAGAGGGAAAAAAAAGCATGAGCTTAAGAACTAGATAAAAGGCATTCTGTTCTTAGTAATATAATGGCAAAAATATCAGGGAAGCAATAATAAGCCTGGAATTTTCTAAGCAAAAATTACTTTAAGGGAGTTTTTTTGTTATGCTTGCTTAGTTTTTAAAATTAGGATCTGATACTGCAACAGCATCTGCACACAGTTCAGTGAGTATGGAGAAGTACAGGATTGGGTTGTTTGCCAGATCTGATTGCAGATTCAAGGCCCCAGTAAATGAATAGAAAGTTGTAGCTATAGTAAAATTTTACATATTTTCTGAAAATCAAATACATCTCAAAATCTCTTGTTAAGAGATTATGTATGGATATGGATAGTCGTCTTAATGAAATATTGGATGAAGGACCATAAACAGAAATAGAATGAAATATAAAGAATAGATGTGGTGAGTCACAGCAGTTTTAGGTGCTAAAAGAGTATCATCAGTGCTTACATATGCACGTAGTAATACAAGTTTAGCCATTTTAGGTATATTTAGTATCTGCTTTGCTTAACTTTATGAGAGGTTGAATACTACACTTGAAGCATTAGCAGGCAATGATAGAAGAGTTAAACACAAGTCAGGGCAGAAAAGGTAAGCTAAAGAAACTAGGCACATTGTTGGAAAGTACAAATGAGATTTAGTTTGAAAAATGCAAGCTAAAACAGTTGAGGGCCCATAATCCAAAACAGGTATTCATTGTGAGGGAATAACCTGGAAAGCAGTATTGCTGAAAAAGGGATAGGAGTGATGCCATGAGCCTGATAATCCTGTCAGTTGTGTGAACCCAACTCCCCTTCATATGAAAGGGATTTGTGCATGCTTCTGACAGGAAGGACAGGCCCCAATTTGCAATATGATATATAGACTTCGTAAAATTCAGAACAAGTTTACGTTACATCTACAGTGGCATTGAGCAAACATTAGATAAATGGGAGATGGATTATTGTACAAGATTATGGGACCGTATTTTGGAGTACTGTTTTACTTCAGAGCCTTTGCAACAGGTGGGGTAACTTAACAGAAACTTACAGTAGAGCAACAAAATGTTAAGAAAGGTGAAGGGACTAATTGATTAAAAAAAATTGATAAATAAATATGTTTTGCTTGGCTCAATTGACAGTTTGTGTGAGGAGGGGAAGTGATATATTCCAAGCATTTTGAAGGGTCTAAACAGTTAAAAGGGAGGTAATTTTAAATAAAATAAGAGGTTGCATTAGTGTGTAAGATGAGATCAGACTGAAGGAGAAAATTCAGAGCAGACAGCAGCACATGACTCCCCAAGACCTGAGTACCCTCTGGTATGAATAGCATGCCAGGGAGAATACGGGGAACCCCCACACCAGGCACTAGCCTGACCAGGACACCAATACATGTGCAACAGGTAATGAGCCAGGAATGGCACAAAGAGACCAGCTGACCTTACAGGTTTTGTCCATCCTTGAACAGTGCCATAATGAAGGCTTTTATCTTGCATACCCTATGTACTTTGTGGAATCTTTTGCACTTAATTTTGTCCCAAATCCTGCAGTCACTGGAAAGATAGGAAGCAAATACATGGATGACATTTTTAGGATTTCTTCTTAAAATTTGCTTTTCCCTCCTCAAGACAAAAATTGTAATGAATGTTTCAGTTGTGTGTCTAAGGCCTTTCTTTTAAAATTTGAAGTGAATATTTTACATAGTTGAAGGGGGAATTCTGTTTTAGTTGTACTGAATCGTACAGCTAACATACAAACAAGACTAGTTACTGTTCATGCAATAAAGCTTTATTTATGGAAATTAAATATGTTGGTTGTTAAAATCTCAGAATGTCTCTCAATAGAAGTTACTTATTTGGATGGATGTGGTCTTGTCAGGGTTGCTGGGAATCCACTCAAAGGAAAACAGAAGTTTTATAATACATTTGCATTGGGACTCATCTGAGGGGAGCAAGCAGCCGGTGAAAGGGGACATAGTTACCTTAAAATTGCTCTTTGTTAGAATTACATTGTGATACCAGTTTACTGTGCCGGTGAGTTTGGCCTCTATCAAAGTTTCTCAGCTTTTCTTTCAGAGGGTAAACTCCTTTTTACTGCTGGAAAATGTAGTGAAAAGTAAGTGTGATGAAGATTAATGTATTTTCCTGATTATTTTCCGCAAGCGTTTTGTAGAAATTACCTAAGTTGCTGCTGTTATGCTGAAGTACATTGGTTTATTTGGGGAGGGGTGAATGTTGTTCTTCAGTTTTAATTCAGAGCTTACCTGGGTAGATGTCAGATCTAATAATCTACAAACAGCAAGTTTCTGGCAACACTGTTATAACTGTGGTGACTTTTAGGACCTACTAAATCTTCTAAGAATTGGTGGAAATTTTTATTGAAGACCATTTTCTATTCTTAAACCAAAACAGTATTTAAAATAATTTGTGTCTTAGAATTATTGGTATCTGTTGTAATGTCTTAGGTTTGAATGATTGCTAAGCTAATTACCATATGATCAAGAATGCCTATGGAATGCAAGGGTATTACTTCTTTCCTTGTGAAATGGAATAAGCCTGGGCTAAGAAAAATTGTTTGGTTTAGTTTTGGTTGTTTTTTTGTTTGTTTGATTTTATTCTGGAGTTAGTAGGCTTTAATTACCTCGCTTATTTGCAGTTAAACCTCAATAGACAAGACTTTTATACTCATTTTTTCCTTTCTTTCTTAACCCTTTCCGTGCCCTTCCCAGCAGTGAACTAGAGAAATACAATTTGTTAGTTTTTACAGATGAGATACCAGAGGTAAACAGAGGTGCAGATTTTTACTTTGAGAGTGCCTGTCAAATAAGATGAAACCTAAATACATTAAAGCCAATTTTTTTAATAATCCAGTTTTAATTGTTAATAATTGTTTTTATAGAATCCAGTTTTAATCCAGTTAATAATTATTTTTATAGAATCCATTTCTGACAGGAAAATATCTTCATTTTGAGCCTTAGTTAAACTATCCATAAAAGGACACTACTATCACTGTCTTTTAAAATTCCTCTTTAATCAATAGCTGAGAAATCCTGTTTTATTTTTCAAACAGTGCTAATGTTACGTTCTCTGAATTGGAGAACTGACAACTAAATATGTAAGATCACGAGAATGAGCTGTTTGTGTTTTGTTTTGCTGTGTTTTGTTTTAAAATGCTTGTTCTGAGTGTCTGGGTGGTGTTTTACAGCTTAAATGGGACTGCTTGGAGTTACTGTACTATCAGTCCACATTATTACAGGTCAACAGAGTTCACAGAGGGGATTGGGTATAGGCTGGAGATCCCATCACGTGATCTTGTTTCTGGTTAGCAGTCTGATACATATTGATTCTGTGGCCTTAGTTTATTCATTTGCAGTCTTTTTATTCTAATTTATAAAGTGGCTATACTGATGTTTGTTTACCTGTCTCAAAGAGAGGAAGTGTGAGGCTGTAAGCTCTTTAATGCAGGTTTGTGTCTCTTCATGCTTCTATGTCATAGCTTA
The DNA here is from genome assembly GCA_013397195.1 of Hylia prasina. NCBI lineage: Eukaryota > Metazoa > Chordata > Aves > Passeriformes > Sylviidae > Hylia > Hylia prasina. The sequence goes on along the minus strand of VYXD01000831.1, from coordinate 148,025 downwards.
AATATTTGAAAATTAACATAAATTAGGAATATATGGGGAAAGTAAAATTATTCGTAAGGTTGTTTGCCCTTTACAGTGTTGAGAAGCAGAAAATACAGCACAGATGAGAGGAAGAACAATCTTCATTCCTTAGGGAATAAATAAGCTTGGGATACCTAAGCAGAGAAATATTGAAACAGTTGAAAGAAAGAAGCTTATCTTGAGGAAGGATAATAAAACAGCAAGATGGCACCAAGAATAGTGAGTTTAGGCTTTGCCTGAAGTACTAGATTAGTGAGCTAGGTATCACATCTCAAATACAGTTTCCTTGGAGCAACAAGTTCGAGTCTTAACCAGACCTGAATTACATTTTAAGCAGTAAGGTAGTGAAGCTGAGTGCTCCAGTTTTGTTTTCCGATCTTTAAACTGAATGTGCATGCATTTATTTTAACTCCAGATAAATTGTAGCTGTGCTGCAAGAGAGATCACATATAATAGTGTAGTTTTGTTGAATGATGCACTGGAGCACGTTTGTAAGAGGGAACTGTCTTCATACTACTTTCTGTTGGTGTGGGAGGAGCAACTGTTGAGTTTATTAGTCTCAGAATAATTTACAGTGTTACTTGTCAATTCATAGCTGCTTAAGATACATAAAATCTTGTAAAATAGGGCAGTCAGTGTTTCAGAAACCTTTTCTCTCAGAGTTTGGTGGACTTTTGACATGATTGCAGAAGTTTAGATGGACCATACTTATGGCTGTGTGTGTTTCTTCATTGTTACGTGCTGTGACGTCTGCTGGTTGGCCTCTGCCTCCCAGTCCAGAGGTTGCTATGTTTCCATGATAAACCATGTGCAGAGATTCTCAAGTCCGTAGATCACCAAGTCATATGGCTAACTTTGAGTAGCTCTGTTCAATTTCTTTGAAGTGCAGTAACAGTATTATTGGAACATAATGTATTGGGGGAACTTTCCGTTTGGTGTACATTCCAGGGGCTTAATTAAGCTAAATGAAAATAGTTTACTCTGGAGGTAAATCTAGCATGTTTTGAGTATATTAATTATTATTATGGTGTAGGATAAATGTAGAACTATGTGTATGAGTTAGTTTGCTTTTCAGATTTATATCTTAGAAGAAAACTTGTGGAAATAGTCTTAGGAAGAGTTCTTGCCTTACCTGATTATTTTGGTCAGGGATGTTCATTTTCTAGTGACCTCCGTGAAATGATGTAGAATCGCTGCTGGTCAGGTAAACAGTGCCATGTTACAGAATTCACAGATAGCCTCTGTAATTTTGGGATGATAGTATAGCTTTTAAATGCTGTAGATTATGGAGCTTGGCTGCTTTTAACTCCCCAATACCATCTATGAAACCTCCGAAAAATTAAAAATTTTAACAGTACATGTTCATATAATGCTACAGTTATACAGTAAATACTTGAAAAAATCAGGAATTGCCTCATGTAAGTATGAATGTGCAACTGTAACTGTGTTTCTAGAGAATTTTCTTTACAGTAGAACCTTGTGCTCTCTGTAAGAAATGGGAATAAATTCCATGGTGGTATGAATCTGTTGTGTCAATGTATACATAATTCTGACTCATCATTCAGTGTGGTAATTGATTAATCTTAATTATTTCTAAAGAGGTTTTGAGTTTGCTTTCTGGGCATCTGTTTTCCACTGTCTTGCCTTCCATGGTGTTACCCACGTGGGCCAGTTGAGAAATCCTTTTCTTTTGCTTGTGGACTGAGGGAGATTCACTATTGCAATACTGTTTATCCTGGCTGTATAGCTCTTCCTGTCTTTCTGTCTCTCATTTTCTTCTAATCCTCATCTTCTCAATCTTTTGACTGCAGGCCATAATTCATTCTCTGTTCCTTGTCCCCTTGATGTCTGTACCCACTGACTGCGCATGGCATATTTGTTGTAATCAAATGAATTTCTAATTGTAAGAAAATTGAAGGAAAAAAGGATGTATGCGGGTAAAAGGGCAAGAGGACAAAGCACTAAATGTCAGGTGCCTAGCAACAGTAAAATACTGAATTTTACAGCAAAACACTTAATAGGTTCTGTGGTACCTGAAAAACAAATTCTGCAGCTGTGGGCATGCTGCATTCACAGGATCCAGATGAATGTATAAGGGGTATTTCACACACCTGAAAAATGTGTTTTCAGATGCTCTGCAGGACCTAGTCAGGCATTGCAGCAGTGGGTATATTTTGCCTGTTCTTTCAAGGTAATTTTTGTGATTGTGAGGCATATAAGTAAAATTTTAATTTTTTTTTTGTTGAAAATATTGTTTCTGAGCAGAGATATGTGCAAAGGCTGACCCCTGTAGTGAAATAATGTGAGTAGCTGGATTTGGAGAATATACAGGGCCCTAACAACCACACAGCTTGGAGCACTTTCAGTAAGTGGGGTTTTTGCATATTTTTTTCCCCCTAAATGCTTCAAATTATTGTGTTTCTCTCCAACTTTGCTAAACTTATCCTGTTTAATGCCATGTGCTTCTCTGTTTATGTAACATGAAGTTATTCATTAGAAAGGTGTTATGTTAGTCAATGCATATGGTATAATAGTAAAAAGGTAAAAGGTTAGAAAATCAATACAATATTTGGTGCCAATGATTTAATCAAGTTTAGTGTTGTTTCATTAATATGTCCCGTAGTTAATATGCTACAGTATACAAATCTCATCTTCCTCAAGTAGCTTTCATTTTCCTAATAAGCAGTTTAATTGTATTGTAAGTTGAATTGGTCCAGCTGTTGAAGAAAGTGCTTCTTAAGATGAAAGAAAAAGGTGACTTGAAAATTATATACTGTTCTACATGTAACACTAAACAAACACCCAGCTTTCCTAAGCTTACTGAAACTTTTCTGTGTAGCTGTTGGTGTGCCATAAATTTCTGTGCCTGTTAGAAAGCAAAAACATTTTGCTAGCTGCTGTAAGAGCTGTGTTTGTAGGCTTTTGACCATGTTGGATTTTTTAAATCTAGATTTACTTAGGTAGAATTTGTGCCACTTTGGAGTTGGGCTGAAATTGGTGGCATCCTGTGTCAGTCCTGCAGTGCACTTGTAAAGGTCAGGTGTGTAACATCTGCACCACGTATATTAACATAGAATGGGCCTGCCTTAGCCAGGGTAGAAATTAAACCAGTGAAGTCAATACACATGCATTCAAAACTTAGGATACTGAAACTGGTGTAAAGACTGTTCATTTGTTGCTTTCAGGAGGTCTTTCCATCTAAGCAAAAGTTGCAACTTTGGCAGTTGTTACCATTTTAAAGGGTTTATGAGAGTTACAGGTTTTGTTCTTTATATGTGTAAATTAGTAGAAGCTTGTTTTCCTTGGTGGGGAAAGTGAGCTCCATACCTTAAGTAAGAAAAACAAAAAGCTATTTCCATTATTTCTTGTTTTCAGAAACTTACCCAAGAGTTTACCTGTTTGAATTGTTTTTAGTAGTATACTGCAATCCCTAGTATTGCTGATTTCTGGTGTCCGCAGTATCAAAATAAATATGACTAATTTTTTTTTTAATATTGTGAAAATAATGGTGGAAAGTTGTAGTGTAATGGACACAAGATAAATATCATTGTTCACATATCATATAACTTACAGTAACAGTAGAAATATGTGGGATTGTGGACTTGAATGCCTTACAGGATGAGTCTTTAAAAGGTGCCCAATACAAGATTCTACTGCAGAAGGGCAGCAGAGGGAAGTGACTCCCTTGTCTTTTTCAAGGCTTTTTTTGGCTCAGATGGTACTATGGTTTGTGGTTTCAGAGACTTCATGTATTTCTTGACTTAGCAGCTGCCCATTGCAAAGACACACATCTCCTGAGCAGGCAGCCAGCTGTTGCACATGTGCAGCTTGGAGGATGGATGTAAGGTGCACAGGTACTGCGGGCTTGCTGGCCTGGCAGGAGACACTTGTACTCCGAACAGTCAGGTACCCAGTTGGAGGCACATGCCAACTCTGTGGGCCAGATAAAACACTCCTGGTTCTCAGTCACCTGTAGGCCAAGAGAGAGGAAAGACAAGCTGTTTGGAGGTGTTTTAATGAGAGCAGGAGAGGAGACTTTTTGTGAATATGTAGTTGAATTGCAAAGGGAACAAATATGAATATTGTGTGAGCTGGGTGCATTCATGCACTGGGTCATGAGACAGGAATGGGAGTCTTGGAGAGAACACTGTTTGGAAGGGCAGATGGGGTAGATACTGTGGAAGGAAAAGGAGGGGTTATGTAATCAAATGCTGATAAGTTGCTCTTTAATAGCCAACTCCCTCATTTAAATTGTTCACTGGACATTAATTGACTTGTTGCCCAGATGCTGGGTCGCTGCTGAGTGAAGACTGTCATTTGTAAAGTACTGAGTTGCACCAACTGCTTTCCTGCTGTGAGGTTCTCATTTACTGGTACAAGCTTTAGAGTGGTTTTTCTGTGTCTTTGCTTGCACTACCAGTGCTGCATATGCAGAATTCATTTCTGTTCGGTTAGTTTATATTTTTTCATTAACACTGAATTTACCTTTTTCATTTTGGTTTTAAAAAAAATCTACCATCATCACAATTACTGTTGCTTCTGTCCTTATATTAAAATACCATAAAGGCATAAAATTGCATATAATCAAATAAAGGATTTTATCTGTTCCTTAAATTGCTTCCAGGGAGAAAGGTCTCATCTTGGAAAATAGTTTTTCATGGGCATTGCTGCACTTGAGAAAGCTAAGAAAGTTACCATTGTGGAACAGTGAGAATTCCTTCAAATGCTGTTGTCACTTTGAGAAAATTAGTAATATCTACATGTACTTTGTTTTGTATATTGATTATATAAGAAGTGAATACATTTTATTGTATTGTATATAGAGAGCATATACAAGTCTGGATGTCAGCTTAAGTTTGGGAGAGATGACATAGATTTCCTGTCCCACTTCTAATGCTGCAGATATGTTCAGAGTGAGTTTTCAACAAGAGAAAAAGATTTAATGGAGTAAACATTCCAAAACTCTTAATAATATTTTTATACCTACCAACACAAAGGTTTAGAGACCAAGTTTGGATCTCAAAAGTGGGAGTAGGTGCAAAGTACTGGTTTATGACATTTCCTGATCATATGTGATACAAAACTGTTGCCTGTCCTTAGCCTTAGGCTTATGCAGTATGGAAAGGCAGCTTTTAAACTCAACCTTCTGTAAGAAAAATATATAAAATGGTTGTTGTTTAAAACCACTCAAAATTGTGGAATATAAGTTGCTCTGATCAAAACCATTAATGAGTAGAGGGCAGGTGAATTAGTCAAAAATGTAGACAAACTATTTTTAATGAAACTCTGCAATTTTATACTATATTAGACAGATTCTGTCATCCAGCTACAAAGATTTTGATTTTTCTGTGACTGGAGTTTCTTTGGAATTGAATTGCCATAGCTATTGATTGCTGGTTTTTTTGCTAAGGATAATGTGAATTTGTGTTTACAATAGTGCTTATTGCCACTCTGTTTTGAGCTGTCAGCCACACTGATATTTCCAGAGAATAAAAGCAACACATTGTTTAAAAGGAGTACATAATCTCCCTTCTCTACCCCTTGTCCTACCTCAGTGCATAGAGGCAGGTAAAAAGAACATAGGTCATCATTCTTGCTTGCTTATGTACATCGGAAGTTATTGCTGTTATCTTAAATAGCAGCTTGTGGTATCCCTTTTCAAGCAGCCAGTCCTGCTGTCGCTTGAGTGGCTGCTGTGCTGCTGGTGTTGGCCCCCAGGAGTGATATGGCTATGGCTAGTGATAAAGGCTCTGCTTTTAGGGTTGTGGTAATGGTGAGGACTGGTGTTGTTTTTAACTGTGGAGATCTGCTTTCATGGAGACCTGCATCAGGGTTCCATTGCTGCTTGAGACAAGCTAGCAGATTCTAGTCTTGAATTGCTTATTGCTGCTGTTGCTTATTTGTTTACTTTTAATCAAGTTTTGTAAGTTATTTATATGGCCTTGTGGTTAATATTCTGTAAAGAAAGGGGGGGTTTTTTGTCTGCCTTTTAAATTTCCGGAGGCTGCCACTCTTTTGCAGGGAAGTCCCATTATAGACTAAGCAGAAAGAACAACACAGAGAATATGGATGAAAGGACTGTACCTATTTAGACATGTATTAATCAAATATATATTCTTCACACCTTTTTAACTAGTTTTTACTGAAGGAGATCAAGTCTTGTCACTTAAGTAACTTTCAGGGCTTTACAGTTTTGTTGTCTCCTTGGATTTTTTTTACAACTGAAGATAAATACGGAGTTTGGCATCAGTGTGATGAGAATGATTGACTAAATTAGTAAAACCTTCAGAAAGCATCATAGTAGTATGCGTGCGGATACTAAATGAGGAAGAGAGAAAGATCAGAGGATCTTGGTGAGTTTTAAGATGAAGGTACATGATGATAGAGGTTGTTAGTTCTGTTACTTTCCAGAAATCTGGGTAGGAACATTTTGTTGGGTGTGGTCCTAGAATCGGAAAGCTTTTGTAGTCACAGGTTGTCCTGTAGAGTGTTGTGTGTATATGAATTTTTATATGCAAAAAACATAATATTTGAGAGAATATTTTTTACTGATGATCAAGGAGACGATAGATTATAGAAAGAAAATAAAATAGTAGAGTTCATCAAAGAAAGGGTGATGCTCAAAAAGTTGCAGGTTGAGATGGGTAGATTTAGGGAGCAGGGTGAGTGCAGAAGAGAGAGAATTATGCTTGAAAACATTATCCTTGACTGTGAGAAATTCTTGCATAATCAAGGCACATAATCAAAGCAAATTATTTTAGTAGCATGAGGGGATTTGGTAAAAAGAGTACAAATAGCATGGAGTTATTAATGATTACACTAGAGTTGTGTTGGTTATTAGGAGCAATATAAAATATAAGCAGTTAAGGTTGAAAATAGGGTGTAAGAAATCCAGTGTAAAGTGTGGAATTCTTAGGAAATTTTGTTATGTACAATCAGTAAGGGAATGTCCTGCTTTGAGGCGATACCAGACAATACAGTCACTCCAGGACAGGGAAGGGGAGAATCCTTAGCACAACTCTGGACCTTCTGTCAGAGAGGGAATAGAGAAACATTTTGAAACAAATACTTTTCAATTAGATGCTGCCAAGGCTCAAATCCTTGATAGGTGGATCGGTGGTTCAAAGGAAACTGAAATGCCAAAAAACATGATAAATTCCAGGAGCCATCTAGCAGGATATTTGAAGCATTATGTATATAATGTTTTATATTTATTTCCCTATAACCAAGTTAGTTAGGTTTCTGGGATTTGTTTGTTGGTTGGTTATTTCAGTGTGTTGAGGTTGTTTTAAGCAGTTCAAATGGTATTTTAAAAAATGTGTTAGAGAATGTATCAGTGTTTCTGTTCCTTCTTTTTACTTTTTAAGTGCTATCTATTGCTCTTATGGACCTCTGTTAAGCACTGATCAGTTCAAAGACCACAGCTGTGGTGCATGGCAATAATCCATCTCCTGTTGTACAAGGTAAGAACATCTTCCTTTAGAGGATGCAGATCCCATGGAAGTATGTTTGCTGCAGGATCATGCCAGTGAGCAACAGGACTTGCTGGATGTGACAGACATTGTGGCTTTAATTTTTTTATCTTACATCTCAGTCGTCATGCTTTTTTCTCATGTTCAAGTGTTGGTATGGATGTTAATTGAGGAATCAAAAAATACAGACTCCATCATAAAAAACAAACTAAAGAGAGAGAACTAAGTGTTTTCCTAAGTGTGAAAGGAGATCATCTGTCGGACAGATTTTCCCTCTACACTCTCGTCTAAAAAAATAAATAGGTGTGCTTTTTGTCAGTAACATTTAAGTTACTGAGCAAGTGGCATCTTCCTGAGCAAGTGGTTGGTCTTCCACCCTTTTCTCTTGTGTTGTATTAGTGATTTAGAATTTTAAAGCTGGTTCTCAGCTGTTGGCTGCCTCTTGGAATATTCTCCGCAGCAGCCAACTTTTGTTCAGTAATCAAGATTTAAGTGCAGTCAATGTGTGGAGTCACATTATGTTCCTTTTCCAGTTGTCTATACTGTGACATATAATTGGGAGGTTACTGATGGAGAAACACAGCCCTGAGTCTGAACTTAAACACTTACCTGAACAGATGTATCTTAATCTTAGAATATATTGCATATTCATATTCAGTAATGCAGTGCAGTAGGTGAAATTGACTTTCCCTATGATTGGGAAGATTTTTTATTAAGAACACCTTACAAAGAGTGTTTGGTTGAAAGGGTGTTTATTTTCCTGTACTATAGTTCTCACCCAGAAGGTTGCAAGCTTGTTTTCACTTTAATAAAACGTTACTTACAATAAATGTTTGTGGAGTCCAAACGGATTGTCAAGAGCTGTATTCTGTAGTTGTATAGAAGGTGAAATATTTCATACCTAAGAAGTTTGATCGATACAAGTTTTTTATGAAAGTTCTGGAAAGGAAATGATGGTGGTGGAAGACTACTTTCACAGTTGAAGAGCTTCACTGTGGACTAGCTGGCACTAAGATGTTTTGTGCCTGGGAGCTTCTGTCTTAGAAGTACGTATCCAAGAAACTTTCCCCACAAAGCATTTTCTCAGCTTGGAATAGGATGCTTTAATATCTTCTGTCTCATTACGTTGAAGTGCTTTGGACATTTAGATTATAATTAGGAACTTCTTTTCTTCATGGTAATAGTTAGGTCTTTGTGTAGATAAAAACTGAAATGTCAGTGTCCTGGTTAATCAGGGATACAGTTATCTCCAAATTTTAGTAGGCAGTTTTTCTCTAACCTTTTGCAAGCTTATCCTCAATCTCTTTCATATGCATTTTTATGTATGTTTTAGCTAGATGGATTATGTGGAGGTTTTTTATATGTTAGTAAGCTTTCCCTAGAGGTACTGGTTTTCACGTATTCAGTGCCTTAGTTCAGCACTGGGGTAAGCAGTACTCCCATAACGTACGAAAAGACAAGCAAATCTACTTTCCTTTTACTGTATGAAAAATGAGCGACTTACTGCAACATTAAGATCAGTAGCTTTTAGGCTTTGCCTTACCTAGTGACCTCAAAAATAAGTAAGTTACTACTTAACCTGTAGTTAGAGTGGCTCACTGTTGGGCTGGTTTTAATACTCTATTTTGCTCATTAACTCAAAGGAATCAGTTGTCGTCTTTCAGAAATAGTGAGGAGACCTGAGTACATTTACTTTTTAATCAGACACTATAAGGACACTAGAAATATCAAATTTTAAAGCCAATATAAGGCCAGTGATAATCTGCATAGCACTTGAGTGGAAGAATAGGGAGGAATTACAATTAAGCTACTATATAGTGCTTTTCTACCTGTCGTTTGAAGACTGGTAATGTGTTTGCCTTTTGCCTTCAATAGGTGAATAATGCTGCTTCCGATAGACTGTAAAATTGGCAATGTTCTCTGGGTGGGACAGTGAATGGAGCCAGGGTTTCCTAATTTCAGGAGAAGTTTTCAGTGTTGTATTTTATGTGAGTGTGTAGTGTAGTAAATCTACCCAATAGCAATTTGATTAGTCCAAAATGTGCTTATTATTGCTTTGTACATCTGAGAACTACCAAATGCATATTATATAAAACAGATTTAATTCTGGTAAACATATAGTTCTGAATCTGAGTTTACTATAAAACATTAAATATGTACTAAGATTTTACAACGTGTACTTTTTAGTTAAAACGCTAGTAGTAGAAAGTACAAATATTTCAAAGATACGCATGGTGTTGTGAAAATAAAAACATCTCTGAAGTGAATCATATGTTGTTTGCATTATTATTTACACATTATGGCTAGCATGACATAATTTTACAGTAGTACAGTTTTGGTAAGAGTGGCTCTTACGGTGATGTTCTTTGTAAAAGGTCGGGGGGGAAATACTCTCATTGGCATTTAAAGATAATACTTAAACACTAGAAGAATTTGGAACAATTCAAAATAATTCCTTTACCTACACTTAAAAAAAATCTTTTTAAATCAGGGATAATTTTTCTTTGTTCCAAAAGTGTCAGAAGCACCCATATGAGGGACAGTTTGTATAATTAAAAATCAAAATTAAAAAGATAAGTATTCTTTTTCTGGGTGGTTGTTTTAATTATCAGTGGTTATTGACAGACACAGGCTTACACTTAACCTAGTAGAAAGGCTGCTAACAGTTGTTTACGTACCTTTTCTATTATGGTAATTTCAGTCTTGGGTTTTTTTTTCGGAAATGCTTTTGGCTGTAGCACACTACAACAGTTTGGCAAGATCAAGGCCCTGTAGTTAGAGAAGTACCTCCTGTTCATCCATTGTTACGTTATGATTTGTCTCTTATTTTAGGTAGTTAAACTGTCTTTCCATTTCCTTCTGCTTTATTTGCATTCTTCATTTTAATTTGACAGCATGTCAGAATGATAACTAAATACGAATGGCACCTCTGCCACTGAAAAGAGCAAGGAGTAACATATGCCATAGCCAGGATGGTAAGTTCTGTTTGAGTCTCAGGAGCAGTGATGTGGGAAGGAGCAGTTTGAGTTTTCTGAAGACCTTCTTGTTCTGAAATTTTTGCAGTTGTGCCAGTTTCCCCTTTTCCTTTTTAAAAACAGGAAACTGAGTGAGTACAGCGGAAGTTTCCCATCTTTTGACAGGGTAGAGGAGGAAGTTGGTTTCTGTCTTCCGTAACTCATCATGGGATACTGAGAGCTCAGTGACACTTTTCTGGGTTGGTAACTTTCTACCTCTTAGGCTCTAGTGCTGTTGGGCTGTTGGAAAAAATAATAATACATTGCTTTGTAATTTCCTTACTTCTTTTTAGGAAATTAAGTTTAAAAACAAACAAACTTGACTACAGTGACCCCCATACCGTTGTAATTTAGGAGATGTCAGAATTATTTAGCTAATTTGACATTTAGATACTTTCTTAAAATGACTCCTCATAGTTCCTGGACGTGCTCTGCATTGATGTAGATATATAAGGGGGTAGAAATAGCTACTAAGAACAGTTGGTTTTGCAGCGTAATTTTAAGTAGAATATTTTTACCACCTCTCTTTCATGATATAAAAATGTGAAATTCTTAATGAGAAAACCTGGAAGGTAAAAAATAGGAGAATTTTACCTATCTTTTGTTCAGTGGTACATTTTCCACCAACCATATTTACATGCACTGATAGAAGATGAAGTTTTAAATAAAGACAGTACAAAAGACAAGTAATCTTTTTTCTTCACTATCACCTTTTAAAAAAAGAAGGAAAAAGCTACAGTATATGCTGACACGGGCTTTTTGTAAAAGCGCCATTTTAAGTACTGTGGAATGGAAGAATGCATAATACTTTCTGGAGAAGTTTTGTAAGGAAAAAAAAGTCGGGAGAATATAATTTCTCAAATGTGTTTTATAACAAGGAATATAAAATAATAAAATCCTTGCTAGGATTTAGTCTGTTGCTTTCTTCTTATCTAATGCTGCAATCCCTAGTTGATAGCATCACAAATGGTCCCTGTGCGGAGTATTACAATAGGGTGATTTGGGATTATGTTCTCATGTGAGAGTAGGAAAGATAAGCATGTGTAATATGTTTTCTCTAAACATTAGTATTGTGAGGTGGTAACTTGTGGTTTAGAAACAGTGTCAAGTTATAGGCAGTAATGGTGATTAACCATGTTGGTCTCAGAAATCAGAGCACTAATTATTACTTTTTCATAATGCACTTCATTGAAAAAATATAAATAAACTACTCAAGGGGAGTACAGCAGCATCTCGGTCGTCTGTATTGTAGTTTCATACATATGGTACTTTTGAAATATGAGAGTTTCAGTGTCCTGGGAAATACTACGTTAGCATACCCTAGTAAATATATTTTTCTTACTCCAATAAGACAATAAGAATTATTTGATTTAAGGCTTCATAATGAAATTTGCATATGTAAACATTTATCATTGAGGATGCAGTGAATTAGGTTAATTGCGATTTAAACTATTTGTTTCTTTCCACACTAATGGAAAATGGCAAAGCAGTACTGGAAATTTATGACAGAGGAAATAAATGCAGCTAACGTTTTTTTCTTTGAAGGTCCAGAAATCTGTTCCTGTGTATTTTGGGAAGAATTGTTTCTATCACAGTTGCCAATAATAGAACCAAATAGACTCTCTGTCTGATTGTGTTGGTGTCAGATTATAGATAACATGACAAATGCTGCTTGTATGTCTTTTTTATGCTTCTCTGGTAGTGAGGCCACACCTTTAAGTCAGAGCATCCTTTAAACCTGAAACACCTGTAGAACTAGTTGTTCAATTATATTTCGTTTCCAGCACTGAATGAAGTGTGGTTTTTCAATTACTTCCATTTCTCATTAGATTGTGATGTGAATACTGCAGCTGAGGGAAAAATAAGGAAGTTTTACAGGGTTTTTTTAATAATATAATTTATAGTTGCTTATATGAGGTAAAAAATTAAATCAAAGATTAATATTGCAGATTCCATTTAAATGTGGACATTATTGAAAGGGGAAAAACTGATCTGTAGAAGACTAATGTAGTGAATGTTACAGTATTGCTGCAGCATCTCCAACTTACTCTGTTTCAGTGAACCTTATATTATGGTATATGTCAGTTTTAATGGAGTGTTGGCTAGTTATGGTTATAGTTTTTAATCTCTCTTTAATTCTGATTCTTTAGAGAATCTTAATTCAAGATCTTTAATAGGCAAAAATCACTTACTGAAGTGGAGTTGCAAAAAATGGAATGAAATTGTATTAAAAAAGTGACTATGGCATTGCTATCATAGCCATTTACCAACGATCACTAAACATTCAAGAAAAAAAAATAGTGCTTCAGAAAAGTTAACATTTTTTTACCTAAGAGTTAAAATGAAAAATTAATCTTTTTCCATATTGTTGTATCTATAAACATTAATTACTTTCTTTCCTTTCTCCAAAGTGGAAGTCAGATTTGAAGAACAAATTTTAGAGCATATAGACTCTGAAAATAATGCTTTGGGGTTTGTCCTCTAGATAGAAATTTTGGCTGTTCCCTGATCTGACAGATAAGGGGTACACCAGTTGAAATTTTAGACAGGTAAACTGTTAGACTGTTTAGATCCTCTAAGAAATACTGCTTGTAAACTAAGTGGCATTATTATTTCTGAAGTTTCCACTTACGTTTCAGGCAATGGTGTTATGTTTGTATCCATTATTTAAGGTTAGTTTACCTAATTTAATGTCACATATTCAGAGCGAAAATAATGGCTACATAAACATCTTATTTGTACTTCCAGTATCAACCAAACTCATAATTGTTAGGGCTTATTACTGCATACATACATACATAACTCAGAGTAGTGTAGTTCCATCTGCCTAGGACTGTATAAATTGACATATATATTGAAATATTTATTAGTCTGCCTATCTTCTGACTTGTACAGGTTTCTGCTTTAAAATGTTTCATAAAATGTTTCCTAGCACCTCTTGTCATACTTGCTGAGGTGTCTTCAAATCACTCAGGCCTTTGCAAGAAGGTCAGTGAAGTTCCTGGGTTTTGAGCTGGCAATATGAGTGTGCTGGCATTGAAGTACTGTGCCAGTAACAAAACCATTTGCATTTGTCATATATTTGTATATACAAAATACAGCTCTCTTTTGGGTATTTCAGCTTGCACAAATGGCAGGATAAATTACTTTGAAACGCAATTACGCAACAAATACTTTCCTTAAAATAAAAAATGATCAGTTGTGTGAAAAAATGACTGACAGCCTCTTGTTCTATGATGTTTATCATTTACAACTATTCATGCTTTTGCAGCATGTGACTACCTTTAGTAATTTTTCTGGTTTTAATCAAATATGATTTTAGAAAGATATTTCATGCTGCATATGAAGTGTGTATCCAAATGTGCAATCCCAAAGCGTGTTGTGTTTGACAGTGAATGGGCTGCATACCAACTTAGATGAGATGTTGTTTTAGGAATAAGTCACACTGTTTTAATTTACTTTTCTTTTTTGAAACATCTTAAAATATTACAGGTGAATTCATTATTAATTATGATGGTTCAGTAATAGACTATACATGATGAAAGAGTGCACACTACCTTAATCTTTAAACATTTATAATAACCATTGTTTATTTCTCTTACTAATCCCCACTGCAGCTCTTGTGTCCCTTGGGCTCAAGAGACGAGGTGTTACCAGATCAATTGTAGCAGAGTGCTGCATGGCTCTGCTACCTGTATTTTGTCATGGCTTTCAGTGTTTGTTACACTGAAAGAGGAAGACAGTTACATTAGTCCACTAAGAATGTATGGTAATATAGAGGGGATCGGTTATGCTGTAGTAATTTTTAGAAAATGCAAAACCATCTAGGCAGTTTCAGGTATCTGCCAATAATCGACGATGGAGAAAATACCTGGAAACAGATCAGGATTGGAATGTCCATTACTTGACTAGACATTTATTTCAAGAGAATTAGAAAAGGAAAATCAGATTCTACTGCAGTAATAGGCAGAAATAACTACTTTGTGTTTTTTTCCTAATTCACTATAAAGAAAACAGACTAATGAATATCTAACATTGACTTCTATCTGTGGTACATTTTGTGTTTTCATTGTAGTTATTTGTAACTTTTATATGCTTGCTTTTGCTTGGAAAATGTGCTCAAACATCAAAATGCTCAATCATTTTAAATGAGTAGTGAAGAATGTTACACTCATGTTTACTGTTGGCAAGGTTTTTTTAGACATAAGGCTGGAGGTCTTGGTTTTGTATTCTTGGTTCCATAATTCTCTTGTGAACTAAAGCCAAAGCCAGTTAAAATTTAAGTTCTGATAAATTTCATAGGAGTCGGATGAGGCTTTCTGAAAAATTAGGATTTGAAACATGATATGCTGGCAAAATTCTAACCTTTGGCTCTCAAAGTATAATTTGTCTTTCTGAGCAGGTACTTAGATTTTGCATGGTTTATCTGGTGGCTAGTAAATACTATATTTTTAAAGTAGCCATTTATGGTAGAACTATTTGGTTATAAAGGCAATGGTACAAGACTTTCCTCTGCATTTGCACGTTGTGTCCTTCACCTTGCTCTTCTCTGCTTTTATTTCAAGTCGGCAGCAACTGCAAGGGGTTGGAGAGGGCCAGATGGCTCCTGTCAGGTCTAGGACGCGGGCACATAGTAGAAGGCAGGATCTTCCTTTTCATCCTTAGGTAGCTGCAGAGGTGACTGAGAGACTTCCCTTCGGTTTATTTGTACACATAGACCTGTACTGTTGCTCAGTAACAGTCCTTTAATGTAGAATCTGATGGTTATGACTGAAACTACAGCCATCTTCCTAAAAGTACATAATGCTAGGGATACACCTTCCAGTAATGATAATTTTATCACTTACTTTGGAGTTGTGAATTAGATCAGGTTCCCATTGTACAGAGGATTGTAAAGACAAACAATAAATTTCTTCCAAAGGAAGAATTAAATAAGCTTGAATTAAATAAGCAAAGACAATGAGACTTGAACTGAGCTGCCATACATGGAGTCATCCTGGAGGTCATTCCAGGATTATCTGTTATAGCCTTTGTACTTCATGTCTCTGTTCCAAACGCATGGATATTTGAGATGAGCTTTCTAGTGCACACAATTGATTTAATGTATTAAGCTGTTTGCTTTTCAAGTTATGTAAGTTAGTGGTAAGCATAGCCCTCAGACAAATAAAAACTGAGTATTCAAGTTGTCAATATGTATTCAAATGTCAATAATTCTTAATACTACAGTACGAAAAATAGGCTAACCTAGGGGTTTTTATATGCTCTCATTTACTTATCTCACCAGTTCCAGTTTGTACTTCCATCAAGAAAATAGTGTGTGGATTGTATGTGGTGAAGTTTGGTTTGTTGGGGTTGGTTTGTTTTAAACTGAAATCCTAAGTCTGTGCTTTCTCAATCAGTTGGGGTTTTTTTTCCTCCTAAGAACACATTCATGAAAGCAGAGTCTTCCTTCCAGAAGGACTGAGACTGAAAACTCAGTATTTAAAGAGCCTGGAGAGCAAAAAATACTGAATACAACTCTAAAATATTACAGTAATGGATTTCCTTGCTCTACCCTTCTCCTTTCTGTCCAGAAGAACCACAGACAGAAAATCTTTCTGGAATGAGGAGAACCAGGAACAGTTTCAGTCCCAACACAGGAAGTGGTTATTGTTTTAGTAAGTCATAAGCTGGAAGATGGCAGAAAATGAAAGTGTCAGTTTTAGTTATAACTAGGCACTCCTGCAAGTGACAACTCATTTTTCATTTGGAACTTCAGTTTATTTTGTTGTTTTCCTCCTTGGTAATTCCATTGATTTCTAGAGCATAACTGAGCAGTTACGCTCCTGTGCCCTTCTCTAGCACCAGCCTGCTTAATGGCTGTATGTGCACCTGTTGGTGTGCAAACAAAACAACAACATACATGGAATTCTGCAAACTGCCATCCTGAACTTTCAATCAAAAACAACAAAAAGGAAGAAGAAAATGCAGACTGGGAAGCATTCTATATACCAATAAATAGGTCACTTACAATTTATATGAAATACTGTAGATGACCAGATGGTTACAGAGTTTTATCTGCATAATTTGTATTTGATATGTACATCTGAGTGCATGAAATAGCTGTGAGCTGTGAACACACAATGTTTTTTTGGGAACCCAACGTAGAATACCCCTATAATGAGAGCCAGATAGTGGGGAAATTCAGAATTTATTGCTTTCATGAACACCTGTGCATTGGTTTTTGTTTTGCTTTTAATTTGTCTATATCTGAAAGTGATGTAAGCAGCATCTGGTTATTCTTATTTAGTATGCCTCTGCTGCCAAAAAATCAACAGATTCCCACTGTACTGCATTTCAGTACTAATGAGGACATAATTATATCCCTGTGCAGGAAGAAGGAATTATGCTTTGCTGGGGACTAGACTAGAATAGAAAGAAAGTAAACGAGAAAAACATTATTTTGAACCAAGTAAGAAAAGTGCTCGCTTCTGTCAAAGATCTGATATTGATTTGATGGCAGTTGACTGAGAAAATAATGCAATAGAACTTGATTTCTGTTGAAAGTATGAACAGCACAGGTAGAAGTAGAGTCTTTTTCCCTTCTAATTTTGCGCATGGGTCCTGACACTGCTGGTTTTCACCTTCTTCTTGAAACTGATGTAGATTTATAGATTCTCATGAAGATAATTTAAAATAAGCTTATAAACAAAAGCCAGTTAGGTTCTTTGTTGACCTGTTGATTTCTTTACAGTTTTGAAAAACTGGTAAGTGTTCAAGTCTAATGTGCTTGAAAAGCCATCTAATTTCCTGAAAATGAACTTAATACATCTTTGTAGCAGGTACATGTTTTTCGAATACATAATAGTGGAAGCACATACAATTACCTACTGTTATTTCACTGCTGGTGCTTGGAGTATGTGGGAAGGGCTGAGAAACTTGCCCTTGGAGACTGACAAAACTTGACTGTGCGAAGACCACTGAAGTTAAATCTGCTTTGAACAGGCAGTGGATGAGATCACATTCAGGGGTTTCTTCAAGACCCTGTGTTATTCTGTTAATAACCCTGTTATTCTGTGCATAGAAGATTATACCTGATATTCTGTAGAAATATTTGCCAGGTTTATGTCATTGTCATGATAGTCACTAGTCATGTGTGTGCCACCAGTGGGACTTGGATTGTTTTGCTGGATTGTCTGCCTTGAAAGGTGTAGTTGTGTTCCTCTGCTAATGGATTCCTGTAACTTCCCTGTGTCATTGGCTACTCAGATTGGGTTGCCAATTGAACTGCAAGATATGTTGATAAAAAGTAGTTTCCAGTCTGCTTAGAGGTGGAAGATGGTAGGGTGCATTGTTCAGGGTCATTTTTCACTTAAATCAGTAAACTGATAGTACAGTTGTATCTTCAGGATAGAAACCACCATTGTGAGAAGGCAGTATGTGGCATCTGAGCATCACTTTGAAATTCCTGAATAGGATAGCTTGGGTGAAATCAGAGGACTAAATAGTGGTTTCACAATGTAATATCTCTATTACTCTGCGTTTTTCTCAGCTAATGTTCTTTTAGATTCTCTATGACCATAAATAAAATAATTCAGACTAATTTTCATTTGTTTTGTCAAGGTACAGTTTCACAATGTAGTAACTTACAGGGGAATCAGAGAGTTTACTCACCCTTTAGTGATAATACATAATGATAGTGATTTAAGTTAATTACAGGGTTACTTTGGGGTTTTTTGTGTTTCTCTTTTACATACTAAATGCAAGATTGGCTAGAGGATTAAGTCTACTCTTAAGTTTTCAGCTTTATGTTTTGACGCTGAAAGGTTTTGTTCTGAACTCAATGTAACTTATTTTCTTACGAACAAATGACAACATCAGAGGAACATCCTTCAGCCAATTGCCTTGAAACAGTATTCATAAATTTTACACAAACTCTTTGCAGTATTTTAAGAAAGAAATCCTTAAAATTACTCTGTAGGTGAGCTATTAGAAATAACACGCAATACACAAAAATAGAAAATAAATGTGTCCTGTTTCTCAGATACTTCTAAATTCATCATGTCAGAGAAATGGGAATCAGCTCTTTAATTGAATCAAAGACAGTACTGGTAATTCATGGTAATTATTTATGGTAAATCATGAAATAATGTATCCTAAAATTGCAAACAGAATATTTGAAAAAATAGTAGGTTTTCTACAGTTGTTTGTGGCAATCTGAATTTGAGGGCAGGGAAGGTATGTGGGTATCAAGGTAAACTCTGAAAAAGAAAAGTAAAGCATGGAGGCATAAGAAATAAAACAAATGAAATAAGAAACACATCATCTCAGTTGCCTGGTGTTACACTTTGTAAAATTAGGCTCACTGGAGGAGTATTTAATAGGCTTTGTAGGTGTTGGGGAGACATAGCCTGATTTAGATAAAACTAAAAGTTTGATGGTCCAAATTCTTAACCTAAGTGGGAAAGTATTGTCTCTGGGAAAGTTCGAGTAGCTTTGCCATTTTCAAGAACTGTTTTACAAATGATGTGCACAAAATTCTTATATTCTGCATTGTGCTAGATGTTGTTCTGATGTGTTCAGACTAAAAACTCATGTTGGGAATATTCTTTTAGTCCATAAAATGCTGAACAGCTTGTGGTGCTGTACAAGTTAATATTTTAATTTTAAATTTACACCAATTGTGAGTCCCTGTATTTACAGGAAGATATAACAGCATTGTGAGGTGACCTATTATTAGGCTAATGATTTCCACAACAGTGGTAAATAAAAGTCTGGTAAATCTGTAAGGCAGAGCGAACAAAGAAAGCAGCCAGGTGGTTGGTCACCAGGTTGCAGGACCTGTGTTAGCCAGCTCAGAAGAGGATTGACAACTCTGCCTGGCAGGAGTGCAGCCGGAAGAAGTTACGCACTAAAGAAATCTAGGTGAGGGATTTAAGGGTAACCTGTTAGGAGGGAAAATGCAGGATGAGACTTGTACATGGGTTTAAAAACACAGAAATACTACCCCCTGCTGTTTCTGATGTGGCATTGGAATATCCAGTGCTTAAAAAAATAGTTGATATATAAACTGTTTTTTAATGCCTTGTTTTCTTTTTAGCATAACATAAAAAGTAAAACCCTGAAGTATAACCAGTCTCATAAGTAGCTGTCCTTGATTATGACTCAGAAGTACAAGTTCTGTTTAGCTTTGCACTGAAAGCAGGATTTCTGAATTTGTTTTGGATTTTTTTGGGACGCAATGTACAATGCCCCTATAACAGAGAGCCAGATAGTGGGGAAACTCAGAATTTATTGCTTTCATGAACACCTGTGCATTGGTTTTTGTTTTGCTTTTAATTTGTGTCTATCTGAAAGTGATGTAAGCAATGGTGAATGCTGCCTGTCCTGTGCAGAGTACAGTACTGAGTGTATGATGAAACTACTGGGAGCTTTTTAAGTAAACTCATTAATTATTTTCATTTAAAATTAATCAGGAATTAGATTGAGAAATGTAGTCTTTTGTTTTAGTATGTTTCTAACCTGAATTAATTTAGTAATGGATGAGATAAATTATTCAAACTTTAGATACACCCAAAACACATTGAAATCTTTTGTACAGTACCTTGAAGATGTAGCTTGTGGTTATCCTAAACTGCTTGCTACTATACATGATACTAAAAAACACATGACAAAGATGAGAGCTAAGGTTAATTGACATTCTGTGACATCAGAGGTAAGTTTACATGTTGGTTTTGCCGTTCATTTTTGTGTACTTCCAGTGGTTGTAGGAAGTCTATCCTCCTTCATAGATGAAGTCATATTTCCTGTTCATCTTTAGATTTGGTGTATGTATGCTATCCCAGCAGGTGAAATAGTGTGACTGCTATGATTCTTCTGAGCACTGGTGCTTGGTAGGGCTGTTGCCTAGTAAATGCAGACACATGGGTTTACGAAGTAGAAATACTCCTTTTATGCTAGAGGAGAAAAGAAAGTTATCTTTTTTAAGGGTGGATTGGGCTACAAGTGCTAAAAACCATCCTTCAGAATGTTCATCTTTTGTTGCACTTAACAGAGGTCAGCAGGGCAGAGTTAATGTTCTCTTAATATTTTATGTCGCAGTTTCTGTGTTTTAAAATGTATGTATTTCTTTTGAGACAGCTCCCTGTATTTAGAGTATCTGCAACATACCTAAACATACCCCTTAATTCTATTCATTTATCTCTAACTGTTTGAACAGAGCTTAGCTCCTTTGCATACGATAGGTAAAACAGACTAAGATAAAAAAAGTTTTGCTTTCAGATTCCAAATGTTTTCTGAAGCATAAATGAAACTTTACAAGAACTATTTAGAGGACTGTTTTATCCCAT
Source organism: Hylia prasina (assembly GCA_013397195.1). Classification (NCBI taxonomy): domain Eukaryota; kingdom Metazoa; phylum Chordata; class Aves; order Passeriformes; family Sylviidae; genus Hylia; species Hylia prasina. Next base: position 127,190 of record VYXD01000831.1, on the reverse strand, counting down.
TTTGTAGTCATGGAAGTATATATATCTGATTTCTATTGCTTTTGTAAACATAAGGTGTAATATCAATATACAACTTGAAATAAAAAGGACAGTAAGTGATTTCCTAAAGCATTTGAAGGAATCCATATGTAAACTGGAATTAGATGTTATTCTCACTGTTTTTTTTTTTTTTGTCATATCATCATCACTTTATCAGCAGGCCTTGACTACAGAGGGACTGCTACATGAGTGCAGCAAGAAGGATCAGAAGTTAAATACATGTTAACTTTGGACACTTAAAAAAACCCCCTGAATTTAACAGTTTTCATGCTGTTTCTTGAGATCATATATATATATCTTTCTTATATCTTACATATCTTTCATTAATAGTGTGAAATCCTGTGTAATCATTTAGCAGTAGAGTGTGGTCTTACAGGGCTTTTGGGAGTCCGTAGAAAACAGGAGCATGCCTTTTTTAGCCTGTCTTGCTTGCTTAACAGTATAGTAAGGAACAATGTGTGTGTTGATACTAGTGCATCTTAAACCCAGTATTTTTTCAATGCATTTCTTCTTTTTTTTTTTTAGTAATCTTTATCTCATAATTTTTAGAAAACAGTTGTTCAGTTTAGTGGTGGGTTTCGTTTGTCTCTTTCATTTGTTTGGTACGGTTTGTCCTCCCCCAGTGCAAGTGTTGCTAAGGTGTTTCTTACATGTTTTTGAGTTTCTTACATGTTTTCCTTTTTCACCTTATGCTTCCTATCCACCTGCACTCATGTACTGTTAAGTCTTCAGGAGGCTTGAAAGTGTAATTTGAGGAAGGACTGGAAGAAAAATGTTTTGTTTGGTCTATGGAAGAGAAGACAAAAGAAATGTGATAAGAGTTCTTTAGTATGTGAAAGGACCAACTATAATACTAAAACTTCTTTTGTGTCTGTTGGAGGTGCAACAGAGAACAGTGGAGCGGGGTGGTTGGAGCAAGAGAAATGTAGATTAAAGGTTGTTAAAAGTTTCCTAACATAAGCAGTGGGCAATCATATCCCTGTAGAGAATTGGTGGAACCTCCATCAGTGGCATTTTTGAAACAGGTTAGAATAACTTTTTCCAGGAAGGGATCGATTCAGATCAGTACCTGCAAGCAATGATGGATGGGATGATGGACAAGATAGCCTTTTGAAAGGTATTTCTAGCCCTGTTTTCTAGATGTCATGGGTTTTTTGGCTCATATCTCAGCACAGTCATGTGTAGCCAACTACTTTCAGGAAATATTAAAAGCTCCCCTCCCCAGCAGTCTCTGGAATGTTTTCATATTTCACAAAAATCATTAGTTCAATCTCTATAGTATATATGTTGAATTCTATTTCTGGTTGTCAGAATATTCCATGATTTCTCAATTAAGATAACTCTGCAAGTAATAAAATATTCTTGTATGATAACACTATCGGATTGAAGTACAGTGCTTCCTTTACAATGAAAGGTATGACAGTATTAACTTACTCATGTTATCATAATCCTCTGTTAATTGTTTAGTTCGTAGGTGTTACGTCCTCAGAATTTTGAGGGGAAGAAAAAAGATTATTCTTGATATTGAACTGAGATCAGTATTGAGAGAACTACTGAGTTGCATTTACAGAAGTGTTACTGAATTAAGTACCTTGCAATATGAATATGAAGTGGAAGACTGGCTGCATGGGAGAGCCTGAGCTGAGAAAGGACTACTTTTTGCCTTTTTTGTGTTTGGATACCACACAGTTATTAATACTTAAAACTTACCAAAGGAGATGCTTCAAACATTAGAGGTGCCACTTCAGTAAAGTTCTGACAGTAAATTTGGTCTGTATCTGCACTAGCGTGCGATGGTATTAGCCACTTTTAATTCTGTTTCACTACCATTAATGCAACTCCCTTCGTGGTGCTAAATTTCCTATGTTTTGTTTGATGTGTCAGCAGCATTTTTAAGTGATCTCAGAAGTAAGAACAATGATACCTGAATTAAATGAGAATTTTTGCTATTGCTGTCACAAATAATGATCCATGACTGCACTGGTAAATCTGAAAGGTGCAAGAATTGACAAGGCTAAGAAAAGCTTTTAATAATTAGTAAGCAAGAAGCTGGAAGTGCAAACTGGGAATACTTGTCTGGGAATACTAATAGGAAATGTGCGTCCTTTTTTAAAGTTCGTGTAATCTTGAGAAGAAATTTATAGGTGCTTAAACCTTGAATTCAAGAGGAAGTGGTTTGGTTTTTTTAAATTGCCAAATATGATTGCAAGACAAATGCTAAGTGTACTATTGCTCTTTTGCATATGCTATTCTGCATGTAAAAATATGGCTGTTAAACTGAAGCAGTACCTTACACATGATGATCTCGTTCTACTCTTCCCATTATTGCCTGCTGGCAGTGCTGAATATGGAGTTGTATGTTGTGTGTGTGTTATCTTAGAAAAGGTACTTTATTTTAATTTAGGGCAGCATGAAGTGAAATGAATTCTTGCCGGCTGCTGTATGAATGTTGTTTTCTTCTGTGACTCTGTGTCATGGTAGCTTATATATGTGTTCACCTCAGATTTGGAAATAGTCACCCCACTTTTGTGTTTCATCAGTCATAAATGCATTTCTTTTGTTAATACTACATGCAAGGCCAGTAAACTACTAGTTCAGGCAGCTATTGCAAGTAGTTATTTGCTTGTTTTCATATGTAATGTGGGGATATGGGTGTCTTACTGTTAATTCCTAGTTATTTTTGGTAGAATTATGTTAGTTTTATGAAGAATGTTTCCATGTGATTGTACTGTATGTCTGTCTTCTCTGAGAGCTTTGGAACCAGTTAACCACGTTCAGCCAGGTTTGACAGAAAGAAATAACTTCCTTCTAAATTTTCAATAACCAATTTGAAAGTTAGCAGATACATAAAGAAAAGAGACATTAGAAATGTTGGCAGTGAGGGAGGGTTAGAGGCAGCTTGGACTGTATGCATTCCAGGTGGAATGGCTTTCAGCAGTGGGCTGGTCCTTACCTGGTTAGTTGGGAGGGATGGGTCTGTGGGAGCTGCAAGTACCTACTCAGCAGATCTCTAGTAGGCACAGAAGGGAGAAAGCAATGACTGGTGAGGAAGTAAAAGTCGAGGAAAACTTAGGGTATGTTGAACTCCAGTGATAAAGATTTTGCTTGGGCCAAAGGGAGGTCAGCATGTTAAGGGAATATGAGGAATATAAAGCACAAACCCTTGATTCATTACTTGCATTCCTCACAGAGATTTTAAAAGCATGATTTCTGTTGTGACTCCCTTTGGTAGGTTACTTGGTTTTATTCTTGTTGTTGTTTGGTTTGGTTGGGAGTTTTCATGCTTACTAACCTGCTGTGGTTAAGGTTCAGAATTACAGAGAATTATCTCTCCTACTCTTTGTGTCACAGGATGTGGAAATGGAAATGTATAGTTATATAAAAATGCTTCTAAATATTTGGCTTAGTATTTTGAAATGTCATGAATAATTGGCACCAAAGAACTCTAAGAACTGAAGTAACAGATGCTTGAAGGGCTTTTCATTTTGTGAAGCAACTAATTTCTTATTACAAAACTTAAACCGCATGGATTTACCAAGTAGCTGTTACAGCAAGTTAACAAGTCTTCCACCAGGGTGCAGTCTTTTCTAAGGATTTCTAACACCTTCAGCTAAGTATCTGCATTTTGCATATAAATATTATTTTTCTGCTGCAGCTATTACAGGCACACAGTTAACTTTATTTTTCAGTGTGCATTTGGCCCTTTAATTGTGTTACATCATTATGTTTAGCAGTTGAGGCAAAATTAGGTAAGGTCAGTTAAATGATCAAATAATGTTCAGTCATCAGATTCCAATTAGAAAAAATGTCAGTCTTTTCTCTTCTTTTTTTCTAATTCTCTAGAATGAAATAGCTTCCTCCACTTTTTCTCATTCACTAAATAAATTCACTGTTGCCTTGTGTCAATAGCTAGATCCAAGCAACAGTACTGTAGGATTGAACTTTTCCCATATGAGTTAATAGGGTGTTAACATCAAAGCGTAATTGTGAGTATTTAAATTCTTTACACATCTGAAGGACAAGCCAAAATACAGCTGCCCAGCTGACAGCGTACTTCTAATTGTATGAGTTGCAAGTCATAGGATGAAACCTGATCCATTTTCCATGTCTGCAGTGAAAATACTTTAAGCTGTTATGTTTGTCTTGTTTAGGCAATTGTCACCCTATTATTATCCTAATTCTGTTCCCTGGGAGCTGTAGTCATTCTGTGCACTATTCAGTGTAATAGGAATATGATCGTAATTTGACTTGCCTATAGAGAATGTTGGCAACAGCTGCTATAACCCAGGAGTATTTGATCAATGGATTAGATACTTTGTTAAGTATTTGTTGTATAGATACTTCTACTGTGACTTAAGAGAAAGATATTTATGCACAGGTCAGACTTGCTATATCCCGGGCCACTTCAGGTGTTTTTTGGTACAAAACCAGTGTCTTGTCAAGAATATTTCTGTGTTTTAGTGTCACATCTGCTATTTTAAATGTCATGTTACTGTTTATATGAAGAGGTGCTATAATTTCTAGTTTTGATGACTGCATGGCGCTGTTGTCAGGACATTAAATTGAAGTCTTTGAAATAAGGCTTGCACCCAGCATATATCATATTGTATCACTAAGGATTTTCAATACTGCTTGAAAACCAGTAACAAACTTCCTATCATTGACATGGGTGTGATGAGAGGGAGCAGTAGAATTTTCTAAATAAGTCATCTGTCATGCATCTGTCATACTTAATTTGAAGATACTTTTTAGATAATTGAAAATAAAGTAACACTTGTCTGGGAAAGAGTTGCACAAATCAGCTCTAATAATCTAATTGACCATTGGTAGTGAAAAAATGAGCTGCAGCTTCTTTCTGTACATAGCTGTGAACTCCCACCACTTATTTTTTGACTGGCCGAGCCTTTTTTTTATACAACCCCACCCTGCACCCCTGAACTTTGATGTTTATTAATCAAATTTGATGTGGGGGAAAACTAGTCCAAGAAGGAAAGAAAAGGCAGGGTATTGCTAGAGTTTTCAGAGAGTGGGGTTGACTGGAGAATAGTTGTCATGTTAGAGCCTAGAAAGTAGTATACCAGTAGTAGGATGGTGTAGCACATCTGAGAGTGAGGGTGAAAGATGGCAATGGTGTGTTAGGCTGGACAGTCTGGGAAGTGTAACTTACTGTAACAGGAGCTGCTCTTCTGGGACAGCATAATGTGATGTAACTTCTAGCTCTTACAGTCATATCCTCTCCTCTGTGCCAGCTTCAGTGCCCTTCTGACCCCAAACTCAGCTGCTTCAGTCAGTATACATGGAAGAAATCTCTCTATATGTACATTCCCATGTCATTCTGCTCATGTATATCAACACCTATGCACCTTAAAAGAATTGTTTTCTGGTGTGTGGAAAGAGCTTGGCACAGGGTCAGATGGACACCAGAGGGAGCGGCAATGTTTTGCCAGGGGAAGATGTCAGTGTAGCAGCTGCAGTTAGATCTGCTTCGTTTGCTATCAGCCACACTTGTCAGTCTTAGCAAGTTAAAAAAAAACATAAGTGAGGGGAAAAAGAAACGTTGGTCTTCTGTATGGATTTCTGCAAACCAGGTTTTTATTTATGCTTGAGTCACAAAAGATTATTAAGATTTTTTTTAACACTGATCAGCTAATTAAGGAAATGTTTGTTGATTAATCAAATAACTTGACCGTGTTTGTAATGAATTATTTGTTTCAATCTATGGTTGTGCACATTTTGGGTTTTTATAAGTGTGGTACGTAGCAAACTTTAACAAGTATTGATGTCTTAAATACCTTTTCATTAGGGAAAATACTGCATTTCTGGCCATCAGTAATAAATGGTGTCACTATACTGAAAATAAAACATTGAGTTTTATTTGGATTTTTTTAAAGACTAGTTAATAAATTGAGTCACAGTTTTATTTTAACTCTCTATCTGCTTATTTGTGTGATGGATATAGTTTCCTAGTCTGTGTTAGGGTTTTGCTTTGGTTTGGTTTTAATTAAAGAAGCTGGTCTATGTATGGGATGTATCTTAAAACAGTGAGACATTAGAAAATCTGATTAAAGGTTTCCATATCATTAAAGGAGAGCCTAAGGTCTAAGTCCTTTACTTGAATCCAAATAAAGTATTTTTAGAGCAGTTTAAAGATTATGTGTAACTTAATTGACTTCTGTTCTTTAAATTTCTGCCATCTTTCAGTTATGTGTTTGCTGGTTGTATTGTAATAAAAAAGTTAATGTGATCCTTATAAGGCCCCAGGAAGTGAGGGTCAGTGGGAATAAATACATGGTTACAATTTTTTTCTTTAAGCATCATCAGTTGGGTGAATCTATTAGTGTGACTGTGGCAATTAAAAAGAAAAACAAAATAGTTAAAATCAAAAACAACAACTCATCCCTCAGTAACAACAAAAGCAGTGTAAGCTTGTGTCACCCAATGTTATTTGACCAAGTTAGGGGTGAAATCTAGATTGGAACATAATAGTGCATCCTAAAGCCAGATAGCTTGTCTTCCTATTCCTTCCTCTCTTGCCAGTGCCATAGTCCAGGGCAAATTGCTCTGTAGGATGCTGATCCAACTCTATAGATTTGCAGGCATGGTAAGATGGAAAATACAGGCTCCTACCCTGCCTCCTCCTGAATTTGTTGATACAGAAGAGGTCTGTGCTGAATTAGCTCATGCTTTGCCTCCACATCTGTGTAGTTTAATTACTGTATGGGCAGCCTAGCTGATCGGATGAACACTGTGCCTCTGCAGCAGGAGTACAGACATCGCTGCGGGGCTGTGGCACCTCCTGTTTGAAAAACCTCTGGCTCAAGGAAGGAACTTTGTAAGAAACTACAGCTCTATCTGTTGTTTCCTGACTCCATAGGATAAAACCGGAGTAGAAATTGTAAGTAGTGGAGCTGAAGAAGGCAAGCTGGCTGCACTCTCTCTGCAGTTGATATTTCAAGAATTAGTTTTATGCTTGTTCAGATAACTTTTAAAATTATCTGAACTAATATATACTGAGTAGTAATATACTAAGTAGTTGTCTTAGGTTAAAAATGTAAGATGTGCCCAAAGTATGTATTCTATCACCATCTTCATGAGCTGTTGGAACCAGATGGGGCAGTGTTTCCCTTATCTTCTGCTAATGGCCCATCAATGCCTTGCCCCATGACTCATAGATAACTTCCTCCGGGAGCTGTCTCTGTTTAATGGGCCATCAAGGACCCACTACATGCCTTATAGAATATCAGCCCATTGTGAGATGCTCCACCCAGGGGGAGGAGCCAAGCATTCCCACCTGCATATAATCCACGGTTTGGGACAGCAGAGCAGCCTTTCCCCCTCTGGATTCACGGAGGACAAGAGCTACCAGACCTTTCTACAAGACCACTGCTTCGACAAGACCATTTCATCTGGACTGCTACTAACACCCTAACTAACAGGGTGTCAGGTTGTATTCTGACTCTGTCAGTGGTACTTTATCCTATTGAATTTATTTTATTTTACTTTATTTTACTTCTTTTCTTTTGCTGTTATTAAATTGTACTTCTGACTTGGAGTCTCTCACTGGTTTTGCTTTCAAACCAGCACAGTAGTCCACAGGGTCGCATAAGAGATGTGTGGTATAACACGTGTAATCTGCATAAACCCAAACTGTGTCACTTGCACAGTGTTGGAGTGAGTACTGGTAGGGCCTGTTGTGAGCCAATAGTGGAGGCTATTGGCTTTGGCAGCCACACAGTAATAGAAATCATCTGGCTCAAGCTGTTACTGTTATGAGGTATTAAGTTACGTTTGTCCCACTTTCCAAATGGTGATGTCAGATGTGCATATAAATAAGCTCTGAAGCCATCTAGCTGTTTTCAGGTAAAATTGTCTGTGCTGCCTTGAATACACAGCTGAAAGGGTCAGTGATTCATAAGCTGATTCAGGGGTGCATCAGATGCCTTTCTTTTCAAGCAGTCATGTTTGTCAGCAGGGAGGGGTAGGCAGTTGGGTGCAGATGGCTTCAGTTGTCTGATTTTTATCTGCAGCTACAAGTCCATCAGCACCTTATGTTAGTTTGCTCAGTCTAAGGAAAAAACTCGGGTCAATATCTGACAAATGTACTTGGGTGTGTTTAAGTGCTATGTGCCTAACACTGTAGCACACCTTGATGCTTGCTAAACATCACAGTTTAAAACTCTGCTTAAGAAATGGCTAATATGGTTGTAGCATAGACAAGCCTGAAGTTGTTAGATTTCTAATTCCATGGATTTTTAGGGATAGTGATCTGGTAATAAAAAGAAGTTTGATGCTCTGGAAAAATGCGGATGATACAGAAATTATATCTTCAGTTTACTTTCATGGTGGGGACTGAATTCTATGGTATGCTTGTAATTAAAACTTTTTATGGAATTCAGGTTGTTCCTTATCTTTTTGTTCGTGAAAGGGATAATTAGCTATCCATAGTCCCTTGTTACTAGATTAGCCACAGGCTATTAGTCATAGGCATTTTTTTATCCTACCCAGTGTGAGGTCAGACAAATTTGAAGCCCTCTTGTAATTGCATTTAACTCTATGTTATAATAGCATGCCATATTTTACATCTTTTTTTCATTTCTAGTCAAAAGTATAGTTATTCGTTGTTCCCTTTTGACATGATTTTTTCTCACAAAATTAAAGTTGTTTCACTGATGTCTTAATAAAATAACTGAAATTTGCCTGATGTTCCCTGTTTGTTTTTTAATGGATATTAATATTTCATAATATTACATCATTTTGATGTAGCTAAAAATAAAACAACTACTGTTTTAGGGCTCTTCATGTACTGTTTCATACTGCTCATGTTCATCCCATAGGCAGCAATAGTGCGGGGATGATGGTATCATTGCTATTACAAGGTTTTTTGTTGCATCATGAAATTACTGAAGTTGTCTTTTATCATTTCCTAATTTTGGTCAGGAGTTGGAAACCTGAAATGATATGATACCTTTTCATCATCTTTATACTTTAAACTCTTCAGTTATTTTACTTGAAAAACATCTCAAGGATAATACAAGCTTGTAATTATAGACAGAAGCTGAAGAAAGGTCTCCGCCAATCCTTTTGCTCTCCTCCCACCTTTTCTGGGGCAAGAGGAAACATAGAGGGAATATCCTGGCAGATGTTCTATTGCTCCCTAGTAATCGTTTCAAACAACTGAGAAGTTTCTTTGCTTATGTTCAAGGTGTAAATTGTTATGATGCCTTGTGGCAGAAGACTGCTGGGGGGATGCAGGAGTGGGCAGAAATCCTGGGAAAGATGAGCAACTGCTTGCAAGGATACTGCTGCTAAAAAGGTGCTTTTAAAGCTGTGTGTGTTTGATTTTACAAAATTTGATAGTCTAGAAGGGCATGAGATTTGATTGAAGCTACTTGGAATCATTGTAAACTTCAGATTTTGCCATAAGTCTTTTTAGTAGCTTTTCAAACCGGAAAAGATTTGGAGGTTCATTTGATGAGACATTTTTATGGTGTAGATTTATGTCCAGTGAGCTACTCTAGTTGAGCAGTATCTAGCTCTTTTAGGCCTTTTGTATATTGCTTCATATCATTGTCCTCTTTTTACAGATGCCACCTAAAAGCAGAATCACCTATACAAAATTGGTTGGCCTATGGCAAAGCATGGTTTTCATATTACTGCTGGTTTATTGTTTTTATTTTCTTTTCATTCTCTTCACAGTTTTTATAGTGAAGTGGAACTAGTTGTTAATGTTTAGAGAGCAGTCATTAACAGGGCTGGGGAAGGAAGCCAGGAATATGGTGCTCACCTTCNGCGGGAGGGAGTTTCTCCCTGTTTACAGGCTCATCTGTTACAATTTATAATCTTCCCCTCTTTCCCTTTAAAGTAAATGTATTTTCATTTCTCCTTCACCTCTTAATCTGTACCATACAAAAAGTTCTGTCTGTGCTTTCTGATGGGGTCAGCTACTGCAGGCACATTGCAGCCAACCATACAGCCAGTGTGGCCTCCCTTCCCTGCCACTGTGCATGCTGCCCACATGCAGCATGTGGGAAGTAGATTCTTCCCACAACCTTCCTTGTTCTCTGCTCTTTGGCTGGCATGTGCTTTATCCTCTTGTAGGATCTGATTTGCTAAATTTTTTTAATTTATTTTCTAACTTAGGGAAATTTAATTTTGATTTGTTTTCTGGGTGTTCTCCCCCCTTGTTACAAGCCTAGTGCGTAAAAGAGGGAGTATAGAATTCTCCCAGTCCCCCCTTTAGCTCCTAGATCAGTGTCCTCTTTCCACAATATCTCACTATTTTTTACAGTCTTAAACCCCTTTCTTCAATTTTTTTGGTCTTTTCAGATTCTTTTTATGTCTTTGTATAGCATGACAAAAGACTTGTGAGATTATGTTGATAGAATGCAACTTGATACACACCGTTCTAAAGGTACTTATATTTTCTTTTTAAAAACAATCTCTTTTCTGTAATGGCCACAGTATTTTTTTTTAAATCATGCACATGTTATAAAAACTAGCTGCCCAGAAATGTAGTTAGTTGCTTGTCTATCTTGCATAAGTTTGTTGTAATTCATCTGGTATGCTCCTGCTCCCAGGAGCTTAAAACTTGTAAAAATATTTAATAATGCTTTCCATATCTTTCCCAAAGAGTGCTACCCAGAAGAAATGTTCAGATTACTTGGGGCATGAATTAAAGTCTCTGGTCCATTAAAAAAACCCCACACACAGACAAAACAACACCCTTCAAGCTACCAGACCAGCTCAGTTGCATGTTTGGTGCAGACAGAGGGCAACTTGCACAAGTGATGCAAAAACTGGGTATGGGCTCCATTCCATATTGATATTGGTCAAGCTCAGTGTAGCACAGCTTGTGTAAGACATGGATTTCAGACTGCTAGGAGAAATGACTGTTAAACTACTTTGGGATCTGACATCAGCAGTTCAGTGTGTCCTGGATTACCATTGTCCCTCGGCAGCTGGCAGGTACTGCTCCCTCTACGGCCTGCTAACTTGAGGAATACATTCTTGATGACCGTACAGCATCAGCCAGTTTATTTCAAGTGTTAGATAACTTCATAAAACAGTAGCTAACAATTTTAAACTTAACCACTCACTGATCATCTTAAGGTAGTTCTTAAAGAAAGTGTTTTATGTGTTTGTTCCTTGTGTCACTGTCTTTCCAGGGGATTGGATGTTGTCACTGGCTTAATGCTTTCTATGCTACTTAAGGATTTACTCTTTTCCCCATCTGTTGCAAAGCATGGCTGTTACATGTGAGCAAAAAATACTGAAGATTTATTTTTAGTTTCTTGTTTGAAATTTATTTCTGACAATGTTTGCGCTTTTGTAGAAATGAACTCTGCTTCTTGGTAGAAGATTGCGCTGGTCTGAAGAAAAATCTTCAAAATGTGTCCAGAGCTTATGTGACACTGAGGTAGCCTGGAATATTGGGTACTTAAAGAAAGGGATTAGCACCATATGCTGGTCTTAGCTGGAAACTTAAGTAAAGTGTCATTTTTTGTGGAAGTACACTGTTTTGAATTTATAGCTAGGTTTTCAAAAAGCAGGTTGTTTTAACAAGATACTATATACTGTAGAAGTCAAAAGGAAGGGTAAAGGAAATGTAAGTAGCAAATCCAGTCATTATATGCTGTAATAATGCAGAATCAACAGAATGCTTTGAGTTTAAAGACCATATAGTCTATGGCACACACACCCTACACACATACCCACTTGCCATAGTCAGGAACATTTTTTACTAGATCAAGTTGCTCAAAGCCAGCCTGATGGTAGCCTTTAGGACTGTTCAAATTTATGTACAGTGTAGAAGGCTCTGAGGTAAGAAAGGATAACATCTGGATGATTATTTAGGAAAATGGTTATTTGGTTGCCCATATATTGCTTAATACAGATACAGTGTGACTTTGTTGCTTTCCATAATCAACTTTCTTCAGTCTTAGGAGTCCCTACCCCGTGTCTCTTGAAAAGGTACACAGTATGTTAACTGGGTCATTTATCTTCCCAGAAGTTATTTCCATTCAAAATTCTAGAAATACAATAAGCCTTAACTGGGTTTACGCAGTATTTGAAAAGGCTGGTTAATCCACAGTGGAGGATCAGGTTTTATCTCCTCTAAACCCCAGACCACCAGCAGGGACTATACATACTCCAGGCATTTTCTGATACTTAATACCTGAATACAGTTGATACTGAGGTGTGGTTTTTTAGCCTTCCTATAAAAGAGTAATTTCTTTTCCAGTATGCTCAACACATTTTTAGTACCTGTGTCTCTTTTGTATAAGATTACAGTTTGAGTGGTTTTATTATGTATTTCACAACAGCATTCTTGTTGAATAATTTGTCAGAGTTGTCATTTGTTAAAAGATGAGCCGTTGGTTTATTTTTTCTTTTCATTCTAATATTCCAAAATTCTCTTCCTTCTGCCTTTAAATCAATTTGCAATAATTCTCTTCAGTGACTGAGACGGCTATTTTCCAACAGGAAATCTGATCTTTGGGCTTTATCTGTATTCACCATGCCCATTTGTTGTCTTTCTTTTATCTCTGTGTATGTTCAAACAGCTTGACATTACACTTACAAAAAGCAAAAGGAAAATGCTTATAACTTCTTATTTTGTTGATTATTCTGAAATGTTTTCTGAAGGAGTGACACTTCATCTGTCATTCTGCTTTCTTCATGCTTTATCAGAATTAGTGTTAGGCTAGAGGCCGTCTGTGTAACATTCAGTGATTCTGTGGCTATATCTATATTAGTGAATTAAGTGTGCCTGAGGCTAATTGACACAACACGGCTCACGTCAGTAGTCCTAGCCCCAAAACAAAGTAATTATATCCAAAGTTACTTCTGGGACTGGGCCCCTTATCAAGGATGGCTCTCTGAATAGTGCCTGCAAATTGCTTGAAAGAATGCTAATTGGCCTGGACAGAAGTTGTTTTGGGTACTTTTTTAGTGGTTTAATGGTACAGGCAGTTAATTTCCATGCACAGGATTGCTCACAGCACTGTTGATTTTACTGGTATAGATGTGTAGCTGCTACAACTTTAGACAGCTACATCGATATGTTGCCTCTTTATCATCATTTCTAAATTTGCACTTGGCTGCATTCTCAGAATGCACTGGGATGCTTTTAACCATATAACTGCATATTTTTAGGTGATCAAAAAATGTAAAATTAGTCATTATTATTTTTCTTTACGTATAGGTAGATCTGTATTCAAAGCATAGAGATATTTTTTAGACAGGACCTTTTATGAAGGTACAATTGCATTCATTTTTACAAACTGATTTCTGGGAAGATTTTGAGACAAAGGAAGTACTTGCTCCCAAGGCTCTTATTCAGATTTTTTTAAATTTCCATTCTTATTTTTTCATGAATACTTGATCTGTCTAGTGTAGTGTTCAACAATAAATTGGTGTTCATATTTTTGTTTGATTTACCACATAAATAAGGACATGTAAACTAATACATGTACTTTGTTTATGTGGTCAGAGTGTGGAATAGAGTTTGGCAGAGAAATTGTAAATAAATTTAATTGCAGGAAAAGACTGGTTTGTGATGAAGGCAGAGAAGTGCAACTATTGGGGTGCCAAATCTTGCACAGAAAGTAATGGTGAAATTACACATAGCTATGTGAGGTGAAAAAATGGCATGGCAATGAGTCTTTAATAAATGATTGTAGATTCAATAAGTTTGAGAAACTGACTACAAGCATTAGGAATCACTAAATTCTATATTTTTATTCTGTGTTTTTTAGTTCTGGGGTTTTTTAGTAACTGTTGAATAACACTGAAAGAAGTATTGTGGAAATGTTTACCGTGGTGGCTAGAGCAATTGCCAAAATCTAGAAAAGCTATTTCTAGGCTGCTGTTTTCATGAGATTTAAATCTACAATTACTGTGCCCTTGTATAATATGCTTCTAATTACCAGGCTTGCTACGGGAGCCTATTGGCCCTTCTTGTCAAAGCACTGCCAGAATGTAGCAGAGAGTATGGATTAATAATAGGCCGGGGGAAAGGGCCATTTTCCAATAATTAAGATAGTACTTTGACTGTGTGTAGTCTGGACTTCCATACCTCACTTCAGAAACAGCTGACATGTTTTTTGTCAGTGGTGTTTGATTAATATCTGTATGCAACAATTCTGTTGGCATACTTACAGTAAGATACACAAATATGAGGTGTTACAAATTTTTTGTATTTTCAGTTATTTTTTAAAAAAATTAAATATTTTTAATATTTTAAAATATGAGATGTTACAAATTTTATATGATTTTAATTATTTTTACGTTCAAACAGTATTTTTTCTTATTACTGCAGTTTGGAAAGTGTGTAATGTTCCTAAATTTCAAAAATGTCCAAGATAAGTATTTGCAGTTGAAAAGAAGTATGCAGGTCTTCGCAGATGAGCCAGATTCCAGTTTAGCAAAGTGGTCTAAGTGTGTAATTGTAATTGTAAGCATGTGATGTGTGACCTTTCATGTGCTGTGGTATTTTGCCAGATTATGCCTTTGTAGGACAAATTTATTCTACATAGACAAGACAAGGTACGAGGCTGTTACCATCTTTGATAATACAGTGAGCTGTGTTATTTATAATGGTTTGAGAGAAAATCAAAGAACCGGGAATTCTTGATGTAAAAATAACTTCGGCGTAATGCTTAGCAAGCACAAAATTACAGCATTTACTACTTGCATACAAAACCCCCTAGTCAGGTTTCTCTGAAAACAGTAATGAAGTCCCTGAAAGTCTGAAAGTAAACTGTTCTTGTGAAAAAATACTAGCTCTATCTATTTGCATATTTGATAATGCAGCTGTTAAACTAAAAAAAACCCAGGGAATCACATTCTTAATCTTATACAAGGCCAGCTTGCATCCTGAATTTGGGAAAAAAACCTAAGACACAATTGCCATAGAAAATTTCTGTTTAGTGAGAGCAGCTCTTCATTTTGTCCGCTGACAGAATGTTGTCTTGCTCTAACAAGTTTCTTTCTCTACTTTCTTTTGTGCTACCTGAACACACACACACGAAGTATTTCTCCAATTTAAATTTCATAATAGTTAAATAATAAGAGAAGTAATGGTCAAATGAAGCTATACCTGTTTGTAACAATGTGTAGTTTTCTTTGTGGAGTAATGAAATATTTGTAGGTTACTTATATAGGCCAGTTTAACAGCTATTCATGTTCACCATTATGAAAGTTACACAACTTCATACAGTATATATGTTAAATGTGTACTTGTGTATTTGCATTAAAATGTCTTCGTATTTGTAGATGCTTATCTCAGGAAATACTTCTGGATCATGTGGTCATTAATCTCTAGTGTTCACAGTCTATAATGTGTTTAATGTGCTTGTGCTTGATTCTAATCCTGGGAGTATCTAACAGGTTTTTAGCTTTGGTATTTGACAAAATACAAGCCACTATTTCTTCATGGAAATCCATCTTTAAAGCATGCTCTAAGTTACCACGTTGTGTAGGAATGATAACTTTGGTCTGATTTTTGTTTAAAATAAGTATGTGTTTTGTACATATATATTAAAATATTTTCATGTTAAATACATTTACTAGGTAAATATATCTGTTGGCAAAACACCACCCAGTTCTAGGATATGTTTGTAAAGGAATCCACATAACTACATTATTTTAATTTTATTTTTTTATTTTTTGTATTTACCTTGATACTTCACTTAGTGACCTAAATAGTGTTCACTGAAGGCAAGTTTTTGCATTCTGTGCGGACTGTTTTACAAGACATGCTATTTATAACTAATGCTATGTCAGAAGCTGTATTTAGTTGAAAATTTTATTATTGCTGTCACAATACATATTACAGTATATAGACATTCATTTATATTGCTGCCAGCTTTGCAGTGGATGCATGAATACTTGAAATTGTTATAGTGGCTTACATAATGTGTTGGTATTTGGGATTTTGATGATGGTCTGAAATAAGGTGGCTGGTGTGGGCAGCAGTATGTTGTGACTGTGCTATGGGCACACCACAGAGTACTTGGTTAAAATATCCTACATGGGCCTATAGGAGTTCCTACCTTGTGGTACCATCTGTATTAGTGCATCTTTGCCATTCAGATACTCTTGTGTTCAGGCACTGTGGAAAAATCTTGGCAGTACTGTAGATTATTTCTCAGAATAGATTAATTTTGGGATTTTTCAAGAATTTGTGAAAATGTGATGGAGATAACAAATCTAGAGGGTTCTGATGTTTTGCTTGAAGAGCTAAACTCAGACTGCAATTATACTTGAGATTTGATGAACTGTCATCCTAGATGGAAACAGAATGACTGTAGTATTAGTAAGAGGACTATGTCTGGGAATTGCCTTTGTTGAAAAGATAAAGACTAGAGAATTAATACTGTTAGTAATTGTACAGCTCAGATATTCCTGGATGTGAAGCCCAGCGAGTCTGATGAAGCTGCCACTGAAGCAGTAAGAGGTGATGCTGGATTTGGATTGTTTTTGGAAAGCTGTGAGAAAGCAGTAGAAGAGTTAGTCCTGTAAAAGAAGTTCGGACCACGGTTGTGGATCACAGGTAGATTCCATTTAAATAAAATTGAAAAATAAATGAAGATAAGCTTACATAGCAGTGTATTTATCTAGAATCTGTTGGAGTTGCTGGTAGTGCAGTTTCTTCAGAGACTGATGTCATCCTCCAGCCACCTCAGTCTTTTGAAACTGTACTCTAGCATAAGCACTTTAGTTGACTGTCATTTTATTATTTCCCTTCTAAACTGGAGCATTATTAGTATGAAAACATAAAATAGTATCTTAATTTCTTCCCTCTCAGTGTTCCTATAGATACTAACAAGGTTATTTTCATTGACTTGAATGCTTTATTTTTTTCTTTGTAGCATTGAATCTTTTTCTTCTTGTAATGCCTAACAAAGTGGAACTTGGAGGGCTGCTGATGCTCATAACTTTGACAATTCTTCCAACAAAGATTAACAAAGGTTGCCTTAGAAAAGATTCAGAACTTCATGAAGGCATCTATTTGGGTTTCCTCTGTTTGCAAAGGTTCTTAGTAGGATAAGAATTTTAACCAAATAATAACCAAATTTCAACCAAACTACAAACTAGACCATCTATCACGTAGTCTCATGTTACAAAATGCGGTACAAAAGTTTAACGTATCTATATTCTGTTTAAATGCAATTATAGTTTGTACGTGATTATGTATAAAGGGCTTGGGCTGTTTAATCTGCACAGGGCCTTCTGAGTTTGCTCACAAGTCTCCTGAAGTGTAACAGAATCTGTCAGCATGGAGGCTGGATGGTATGGTGTGTATGGACATGGGACCTTGTTTGCAACAGGCCAGCACATGGTGATTGGGACAGTGTCCTGCATGCTTTGTGGGAGGCCACCAGGTGTTTGAAAAGCACAGCTGTTGGAGTTTTGTATTCATCTGGCAGGCTGGCCAAGTACAGCTTTAAGAGTCTTGATTTGTCAGCCTGTCCTATGACGTGGTCGCAATTAACCAGAAGTTAAACAAGTAATGGTAAGAATCACATGTGCAGTGTTTCACTGGAAGCCTTATATGAAATAGTTTCTGAGGTAGACAAAGTGAAGATGGAAGATGCAAATGTTTTTGAAGGATTCAGCTGCAAGCATCAGTTCTGACAAAAATTGAGTTTGCCTGTTGTATTGGAATCCATGGTGCCCTCAGGGCCGGGGTGGGGGGCGGAACAACCTGAAAAGATTGCTGATGACACTGGCAAAACAGTCGGACATGAAATCAAACTTGAGGCGGTTTGTTCCTGTACACTAAAAGTTTGAGCAGAGCCATGTTGTGTTCGCCATTTTCAGAAACTACCTAAGGGTAATTCTTGGGACAGGAATTTAGTAAGTGAACATCTATGGGATGAGTAAATGAGTGGTACATTACTTGAGACAGCTGCAGCAGCAGCTTTGTAAAGTTCTAAGCAGGAGTTTCATTGCAGTGTGTGTGTGGCACCAGTCTCCACTGTGTGTGCCAGCAGCAGCAGAGTCAAGCTTAAATGTTTGGCCCAGCTGGGAAACAGCCTTGTATGGAATTAAAATACTGCCTGCTATAAGGCTTCATAAATGGATTGGATTTTCAGGTAACCGTATCAGGCATAGATTCAAGCTATAGGACTGCAATGGAGTTTCTAATAAAGATGGTAACTTTTTTAAAAGATTGCAGCTTTTGATTGGCACCACAAGTTTCTGAATTGTCATGAGTTCCTTGGTACTTGAGTTTAGAGCAAGAGTCATGTTGAACTAGGGGCAAAGAGAGATTATATGTAACAATTCTCACTTAAAGTAATACAAATTGGAATATTCCATAGCGTGAAATCGTATTACAATCAGGATTTTGTCTCATGATTATCTAGGGTGTTGTTAATAGTATTGTGAAAGGAAGAGGGAGTACAAGTGAATGAGCAGGAAGAGCATGTCTGTCTTGCATCATAATGGGCGGTGTTCAGGCAAACTGAAATGGTGTCAAGGTCATGTTGTCAGTCCCCCACTACTAATGCTGTTAGAAAGACAGTCTCAAGAAAGGTGAGGTGCAGATCTGTGGTAAAATGGTACCTGCTTGCTCTTCAGCTGAATACAAAGATGAGGAAGGAACTGATAGTTGGACTGTGATAGTTCATGTCTGCACATGTCATGTTTTGCCAGACATTGACTTAATATATATTGGGCACATGTATTATGTCCTGGTAAAGGGAGCCAAAATATCCGAATAAGCCAGATGTTTTATACTGTTACATAAACCAGTTTCTGGTATACTCTAAGCCCATTCAGGGCTACTGTTCATAGTAAGTTACACATACCCCTAGATGTGCCTAGTGCAGGCTTTTTTTTGTTAGTATTTTTTCCCAAATATCAAAAGAAAAAAAGCCTAAAAATCACTGGGCTGAATAAAAACCTTTGTTGTTACTAAATAAGTATTTTTCATGGACAAAAATACTACTCATCTTCGTAGAACTTTTTTCTCATAGACTTGAATGGAACAAAGTGACTTAATGCTGTCAGAGGGACGGAATACGTAATACGTTAATTTAATTTTCAAAGAGATAATGATCTTTTGATTTCCAAATCAAGAGATCCTTAAAGTAACCATGTTTCCAGAAAATATTGAAATCAGTTGCCCTTTAATAAGTAGCCAGTCTGCACATGCCTGTCTCTGGTTGCCCATGTATTTTTCTGTTTTTCAATGCTTGGCATATCCTGTTGCTCCAGCTATTTACCAAAGGGGTATGTGTGTGTTTTGTTGTTTTGGTGGAGTGGTAGTGGTGTTGGTTTTGTTTGGGGTGTGTAGCTTTTTAAACATATATTTATTCCATTTATTACTTTATTTAATTAAAGTTAAAACTCTCTGAACGGAGGAGTGATCCAAGCTGAAAGGCCAAGAGTGGCTGTAAATGGGTGTAATTGCAATTCAGTTTCTTGAATATTTTGGTTCATATGTCCAATGGGTAACACCAGAGTGCCATGCAAACGATGTAGAGCATCTTTCCACATGTGTACAGAAGAGAATTTTCCTTATTACTCCATCTTCACCAAGGCTTCAACACACTACTTAAGTAGGGTTTTTAAAATACTTTTTTTAAACATATTCATTGTTTCATTAATAATTTAATTCTGGTCTTTCATATAGTTAGTTGCTTTAATTCCTTTTTGTACTAGCTGCATCTTTCTTTGTTGGGACCTAATTGTTCAGTTGGAATTGAAACTAAAAGAGAAGTTTAGAAAATTGTTGTCATTGATGTATACTACCTGTGACTTTGTGAAATTAGGGAAGCATTTTGGACTCCTGAAAACCTTTTTCTGTGATCAGAGTATACCTTTCTAGACTATAACTACAGATCCAAGTTGTTTCGAAACATGAAATTAGCCTTTGCAACTGAGTATAACATAAGAGCATTTGCACAACTGTTTTTCAGTAATAGAAAAGCTGTGTTTATTGTTTTTAATATATACAATTTCTTGTATATTTAGAACAAGACATGTGTTTATACCAAACTGGTCTGCTGTATGCCAGACTGTTGGGATTAGAATTTAAGACTAGTGAAGCTCATGTACAAGCTAATTTGCAAATTAACAACTTCTCTACACTTAAATTCCAGGTCATGCATTCTCTCTGCAGGAAATGAAAGGAATGTTTGGAGGATTGAGGTCTGCACAGCTGTCTGTAAACAGTTGGTACTTATGTAGCATAAAGGAATCATTCAGAAGAGTCAGTTATAGTCTGGTTATTATAGTTGAAATTTAGTATTACAGTGCTGTTACACGCAATGGATTGACAAATACTGCAAAATCCTCCTCAATACTAGGAGTATCTTAAAGAGAATAAAGTGTTTGTGTTAGAGGTGGGGAACGTAATTCTGTTGTTTGGTTTGTGGTTTGTTTTTTCTTGGGGTGGGAGGAAGGCAGGGTTTAGCCTTTGTAACTGATGCTTTGGGATTACTGAGGGCTTTGTTTTGTTTTTGACTTTTCCTCAGCAAACTTGATAGTTTGGGGTGAGATAAGAAAGAAGGATTCTTCTTTGAAGAGGTGGAACCTTGGTAAATTGAATAACAACATAAAGAGCTGAGAATTTAGTAAAGTGAAGTTGATCCTTGCATTGATGTTGGGAAAAATTAGATCATCACTTTAAGGTAGTTTGCATCCTGTCTTCCTGTGAAATGCTTAATAAGACATTTGTGGGAACTTTGTGACAGTTGTCAACACTGAACAAATGATGACCATTTTAGTTTGCAAAGGTCTTTTAATATATACCCAAATTTTTTTCAAAGAGGGAAGAAGTAAGTAGATTCTTGAACTTTGAATCTCAAAGTTCAGTGGAACTGTTTTAACGCATTTTAATAAAGTAGATATTAACAGAGGAGAACATCTAGGATATTCATATTTTTTGGCCTGGCTGGGACATGGTGTTAATAAAAAGCATAAGGTTAAGTATATATGTTCCATATAACACTATGGAACAACATGAATTATTTTATGATATATACACCTTTATTTTTAATACTTAAGTAGCTATTCAGTCTTGGTAGAATGGAAAAGTTCAGAGTTACTTGCAGATTTTATTTTGAGTACCATATGTGTTTCTGTATAGGGATTTTTACTTCATCTTATTAAATGTTTTTATGAAATTTTATTTCAATAATTGAAATGGTTTTAAGGTCAAGCTTTGACTCAGACCAAAAAATACAAGGAAATTACCTCTAGCCCCAGTATTTATTAGACCAGCTACAGCAGTGTAGCTTCTGCCAGTGTAGAAATGGTACATGTGGCATCCTTGGGTATGTACACCTGCTATTTTCCCCTCTGCCAGATGTAGTATTCATCTGACCCCCTGCTCAGTTTGAAAAACGACTGGAAAGCCAATGTAGAATCCTTCTACTTTTCTGAATGAGCTCTCTGAAGAGTGAGTGATTGGACAGAGAAAGGGAAAGTCAGGCTGTCTTTGAACTGCTCCTTGTGGTCTTGATCATGGATGTACAGGCTCTGTTAATTAAAATTTATTGGATTACAGATTTGATTCATCTGGATATATGATGTAAGGTAAAAGAAAAAAGTGGGATAAAAGGGTAAGGAAAGGTAAGGGAAGAGAAAACTTAGGATTTAGATTTTAGGACAGTGTTGAGCAATGACTTTAAAAGAGTTAAAAACAATTTTAGAAAGTTTTAGTTTCTTTGCAGATACTCAGTTGAAACTTAACTCACATAAATGAGGATTTTTAGTTTATTTTTAGTAAAAGCAATCATACTTAAGTGTCATTTTTAGTCTTTTAAAATCCCTAAAAGTAAATGATTATGCAGAGAAGATTTTTGCTGACTCCTTAACTCACTCAAGAGTTTATGTAATAAGGAGGGGGCTATGGCAGTGGTTCATGTAGCAATAACATCTGTAGTACTTGGAATGTCCTGAACTCTAGCAGACATGAATGGTATTTGCATGTGATACAGCACAGCATGATTTGCCTTATTAGCTCTGATATCTTTCTTTTCTTCTGAAATGTGCTGTTTTCTTAAGAAAAAATATGCTTATTAACATATCGAAGGTATGGTTATGTCATTGATACCTCACTTCATGACATAATTACTAATTTAATGAATGTGAAATATTCCTCAGAGATCAGTGGAAATATTGTTTCATTAAAATGTTCCTTAATTTACTGTGAGTGAATTACTTCATTGTCTACTGATAAAAATTGTACAAAAGCTTACTCATATAGTAAATATTCTAGCATATACAAAGAAATAAAAATATTTAAAATTATTTTCTAATTTTACAGTATTTTTATTATGATTTCATTGACCTGGCATTGTCATTTCAGCATAATTAAAATCTGTAAGTTTACGCAGCTTTGATCTTGACTTAATTTCATGAAGGGTTTTTAACTACATATCACTTGAAGTTAAGGCTACAGTGGCTATTTTAAGTTGACTTTATATATTGGAGGTAGAAAGTTCTGAAAGTTACATTTTTAATGCTAAATTAACGGTCACTGAGATAATTAATTTACCAAGCTGCTTGACTGTTTACTTTTTGTATACTTAACTTCTGTGCCTGAAGTCCGTTCTTTGTACAGTATATCAGCTTTTTTTTCTTAGGGGGTTCAGAGGGATTTCTAGTAGTTATTAGTTGCAGCTATGGCTCTCAAGTTCTGATCCTGAATTGCTGCCCTTGATATCCAGTGTACAGTTTCTCTTTAAACAAGGCAAAAAGAAATAAATATTTTTCTGGACTTGACCTTGGTATGTGTGTTGGTAATGTGCACAGAGTAGTTTCTATGATGCTTTCACCTGCAGAGTTATTTTGGGTAGCAAAAGCTGATTCTGGAAAAACAGGCCTAGTCACAAAGTGCTGCAATTTGTTGCAATTTATCTAAGAATCTGTGTTGAAAAATGTGAAAAAATTGGGTATCTAAAGCAGTAATTACACATATCTACATTTTCTCTGTCACCTGTTGTCAGTCTGACTCGGGGTTTTTTTTTGACACTTTGATTATTGTTTCCAGTAAATCTCTGGGTTTCCACAGAGTGCTTCCTTTGTTCTGTTTTTGGAATGAAAGATTTAGCTGTACTAAACCCACTTTTTTTATAATTTCATTTCAGTTATCTAGAAAAATATGAAAAAGTCCATCATTTTGGGGAGGAGGATGATGAGGTACAACCAGGCAATCCAAAGCCACAACTTCCTATTGGTGCAATTCCAACTTCCTATAACTACCAGCAGCACAGCGTGTCAGGTAAATTCTTGAGGGTAAAAGGGCTATTTTCTTTGTGTGTGTGTTTTTATTTTGACAGGCTGCAGAAATAGAGCGTAGATAAATATGGAATATTATTAAGAGCATCAAATCTGTAGGACACTCAAATGATTAGTTTAATATACTCAAAAATCTTTCCACTGTGAACCACAACAAAACAAATGTTAAAATCCATAAGCTATTTGTCTTCTTTACAAATATTATCCTTGCTAATTCGTAGAGCTGTGTAGTTACTTGTCTTGAAAAAAATTACCTTGAAAATTTGCAGTGTGTTTCTTTCAGTCTCTGATTTCTCTAGAGTCAAATACCTGAATTGAGCCTACAATTAGTTAAGCTTTAAATCAGAAGCTGGCAGAATGGACATGTAATTTGTTGTGTAGAAATTGACTTCAGATTGTATTACAATTCCATTCTGCTTTAATTAAAGCTTGTGTTTTATAAGCTTTTCTTTGGGTGAATGTGCTGCAGTGTTGCGTCCTGGAGATGGCAAAGGAAATGATATGTAACTAGAAAGTTACACAGCGAAGTGGAATGGGTTCCATATTTTGGCCAGAGAAAAAAATTACGTTGAACACTGTAAAAACTTGTTAAAAACTGCAGTAAGTTATAAACAAACTTTTTCAAAATTCTTACCTACAATAGTATTGCTTAATGTATTGTTTTAAGACTGATGAGTGTAGCTGTGAAAATGTTGTTGCGGTTTTTTGTTTTTATTTAGATTATCTTCGTCAAAGCTATGGGCTGTCTATGGACTTAAACTCACCAAATGACTATAATAAGTTGGTGCTTTCACTACTATCTGGACTCCCAAATGAAGTGGACTTTGCAATTAATGTGTGTACTCTTCTTTCAAATGAAAGCAAGCATGTTATGCAGCTTGAAAAGGACCCTAAAATCATCACTTTACTGCTTGCAAATGCTGGAGTGTTTGATGACAGTGAGTATATAAAAATGTTTTTGCAACAGAAAAAGTCCGTATCTATTGTAGCATCTTTCACAACTTAGGATAATTAAAATGTTAATAACTAATTAATGGTAATATGTCTAGTTTTTCTCTTTACCTTGTCCACAATTACAGGTTTTATCAGATGTTACAAATACCTTTTAAGCTAGGAAATTTAAAAATGTGTTTAATGGGTTGGTGAAATGTAAGAATTCATTTTCTGATAGTAAAGTTGTTCAGGATGCTAAATTTACAGCATTGGATTTTCATCTGCTTGTAGTGTGTTACCACTTCCTTTTGAATTTGTAGGACCATGCTGACTTTTCATAATTCTTTTTTAATGACAGTTGCAGATTTTAAAATCAAGAAAAGGTAGTCTGGAAACAATGACTTGCTAACATTTTTGTCCTGATACTTCACTGCACATTTAACTGTAGTGAAATTCAGATTATAAGGCTCAAGGGAGAAAATTCTTAATCTGATTTTCAGAGTTACTTAATGTGTTAGCACATAAATTTCAAAAGAGAGTTGATTCCGTCAAAATTCTGAAGTATGTGAAATAAATTCTTTGGATTTTTTCAGTGTGAAAAAAATGCCTCCATGCGTAATTATTCCTTGTTAATGGCTTCCTGTCAAGTGAGGAGCAAAACATAAGTTAACCTAAACCGTTGTAAAATCATGACAGCATAGCTTTTATCTTGGAGTGGTGAGGAAGAAGTATTTACCAGCTATATCTGCTGGGCTTTTTTGGTTGGTTGGAGGGGGTGTTTTGTGTGTGTGTGTTTGGTGAGTTTTTTGGGGTTTTTTTGTTTGTCTTTGGTTTGTTTTGTTGGGTTTTTTGGTTTTGTCAGCTTTTTTTTGTTTGGTTGGTTATTGTTGGTTTTTTTATACTGAAATTCAGAAATTACCTCCATAAAAAATTGATCAAATGAGTCTTTTCAGCCAAGCATAATTAGGTCTGATAATACAGATGATCATATATATGTTTGAATATAACTCTACTTTGCATGTACAAGCATAAACTTAGTATGTTATGTCAAAGATTCGTTTTAAAACTCTGGGGTAGAAGCAGTGTTAGCCATTGTATGTGGTTTAGTTGTTTTTTTTAAAATCATTGGCATTTTTACATAATGATTCCCCCAGTATTGCACTGGTGTCCTCCAGCTTCTCTCTTGCTCTTTTAATTTGTACA
This sequence comes from Hylia prasina, assembly GCA_013397195.1. Lineage (NCBI taxonomy): Eukaryota > Metazoa > Chordata > Aves > Passeriformes > Sylviidae > Hylia > Hylia prasina. The sequence goes on along the minus strand of VYXD01000831.1, from coordinate 101,756 downwards.
TTTTTCAGTGTCATTCAGATACGGTTAGACCTTGGTCATTTAGTGTTTGCATCTAGTCCAGTCACAAGAACTTTCACCTGAAAATGCTTGAAAGGAAGCTAAAGGCAAACTTACGTCTCCATATGATTCCAGAATACTTGCTGTCTAGATTTTTGAGGTTACCATCACTCCCCTCTTCTTTGATGAAGCTTCTATTGATTTAGGAATTTGCAAATAATTTTATATTGCTATTTAAGGATTTTTTTGGATGTTGTGGGGGTAGACAGTGTTCTCTCTAGTTCTTAACTTGAAGAACAGGTTTATTCCATAGTTTGTCTGTATTAGTGTTTTTTGAAATATATTTGAGGTAAAGCTGAGAGGAATGATGAACATATAATGACTTCGCTCTTTTTTTTCCCTGGGAAAAACTTCATTTTTATATTACATGATTATGTCTTCTTCTGGATAAATCCAGGGAAATACCCTAGCAACATTTGGAGGACTGTTTGGGGCAAATGGGGGAAAGAAACAGTAGGAGTATGTTTACTTATTTTTGAAGCATGAATCTTCAATTTGAAATATTTACATTTTTATAGTAAAAATAATAAAGGTAAATCTGCCAGATTTCATGATTAAATGAATTCTCTAATCATTAAATTCAGGCATTACGAAAATACCATTACAGTAATTTCAAGTGTCAATAAAAAAAAGCTGATTAACTTCATTTAATACAGGTTTTAGATTTTTCTTGTCTATAATTAAGGTTTTATAATTGTTATTATTTATAATGTAGTTTTGTTAGGTAAAATATGTCATCAGCTTCCCTCCTGTCCCCTCCTAAACTTCAAGATAACAGTTGGATTGCAGGACATGGGGCAAGCCCAGAATTTGGGGGTTATATAGTATATTCAGCTTGGAGAGCTGCAAAAGGCCTTGGTCTGGATTCTGTGAATTGAAAACTGATGTGGTCTTGGAACTGAGATTTGTAGCCTTTTTTACAAAATAAGAAAACATGATGAACCAAAACGTTTAACTTAAATGTGTTACTACTTCATTACAGGAGTATTGCAAGACAGAGTTTATTTTTGGATTGACTCAGCATTTGAATCAGATTGACTGAGTCTTAGCTGCTTTCAAGGAGTGGTGATTACAAAAGCTGTTAGTGGCTCCTTCAAACCATCGAACATCCATTACTGGTCTTGCTTTGAGCTTCAATTGAATGCTGTCAAGATCTGACTATTGTTAAGTTTTTTAGAAAACATAAGTGGGAATTTGTTTAATTACCACAGTAGTGTTTGTGCTTACATAGTAGACATGGAAAAGAATTCCTGATGTGAGGGTGAAAATGGAACATTCATCTTGACTCTTGGAAAAGAGCTGTGGAAAAATTTCCCCTGTGTTTTTTTTTTTTTTACAGGATTCACAAACTAGCCCTTTGCTTATGAACTCCTTACTCTCAGTTTAAACTGTAAAACTGCAGTAATTGTTAATTAAATGACAGCAGACATTTCAGCTGATATATTCAGTATTTTTTAAGGAAAAAGGAAACACTGGAAGAGTTTATAGTATTCTTGAATCTTTATTTAGTTTATGGATTAATCAAAATGTTCTTTTTTATTTTACTAAATTATGCTTTTTGTGCTTAAAGCTTTAGGATCATTTTCTGCTGTATTTGGAGAAGAATGGAAGGAGAAAACTGATAGAGATTTTGTTAAGGTAATTCAAAAATTTCTAAAATACTTTTGTACTGCATATGGTGGGTATCAAATCCTTTGAAAAGATTGAAAAATGCGCTAGCATACACTAAGATACACCAGCACATGTCCTTAAAATTACTCTCAACTTCATTCCTTTCATTTAAATATAATAGGAAACTAAGTCACAGTTGTCTTAAAATGTTGAGATAAGTAGGAAGAAGTATGTTAAGAAAAAAGTAGGTATAGGCAAATGAACAAAGGTTTCCCTGTTTGTTCTTATAAGGAAACTAATACATGTGAAGGAACGGAATATTGGGCAACATATTTACCAAGAGGCAGCAGTGCTATTTCGGGTTTTGTTTTAAACTGCGATGATCTGTAAAGAAACATTCTGAATTATAAAAATTAAGATCATAGCATAATAAGCGTATGAGAAATACTTTATTAGGTTAGCAGTGTGGCAGGTTTAAGCTATTTTTGCACAAGGCTTTTTTAATCTTTCCACTAGAGGGCATGAGCTACTGTGCAAGCAGTGAAATGAAGTAAAAATAGGACTAAAGTTTCTTTGTACAAATTGTTATTTATTCTAAACTTTTTTAGGTCAGTGAATTGTAGCTGAAAGACATTTGATATTTCAACATATTTAATATGATATGCAGTTTCTCTGAATTGAATTGCAGGTGATGATATAGGTGGCTAAAATAGAAGAAAGCTAGATTAAAATATATTTGGATACCTTATGCTTTTTATTAAAAAATAGTAAAGAGATAATCTTCTGAGTTCCTTATAAAGCCATATTTGGCTTTATAAGGAATTCTGTATTTGTTTCATATACTGAAAAATCTTACCAGAATTACAGAACAATATTTGTTGGGAGCTTTCTTTGTTTACTTTTTGTTTTATTTTTATGTATCTCAGTGTGGGAACAAGCTGGACCATAGTAGTTTTAGTTAATTGATAAGTATTGTTGAAAAACCAGTGTATAGATTCCCTAATTAAAATTTCTTAAGTAAACTTAAAATCAAGAGAGCTAAGCTCTGATATTTGTGAGTATATAGACTTGAAAATGTGATACAAATGTTCCAAACTTGAGTGTAAAAATTAGTGTTTCATAATCTTCAATTTTCCCTTTTTCTCCTGAAAAAATATGTCCAGAAGTACTGTAGATTGTGGGTTGGTTTGTTTGTTTGTTTTTTGAAGGAGTTAGCACTTCTGTGTTGACTTCACCCTAAGCTGTCACAGACTGTTGCTGATCTAGAGCAGCAACAAGCACCATGTCTAGATCTGTAAACATCTAAAATTATACAGTATTCTAATTTATTGCATATTCATTAATTATATAAATTTAAATAATTTTTATAAGGGCAGGTGGTTCTTATAAATGTTTTAACAAAATTTTAAGTAGAACCACTGTAACTGCAGTAAGGTTTACTAATAAAAAACTTGGATGCTCTCCAAGATCTATTTTTGGACATGACAACATACATAGTACCACTCTGTAGTGAAATACTGCTGACAGCATGTCAGAAATACTTGGAAGCCATGTGAAAAACTTCACATCAGATGTAAAATTATCTGTAATGGCAAGAATTCAGATTTTTCAGAGCATCTCACTGCAAGAATTTGATTGACCTTACTACTGGAAGTAATTTATTTTGTATTGCAGCTGTGGCTGTGTCAAAACTCCCTCCTGTGTAGGAGAGAGATACTTGGTTATCAGCATAGAGTTTGTGTGTCTGGTTTTGGTGTTTGTTTTGGGGTTTTTTTAGATGTGCTTTTGCAGCTTTAAGAAAAAAGAATGGCTATTAAGTAAGTTATTCCTTTCACTATTCATCTAAATTTTTTTAATGTTCATTTTTTGGTTTGTTTGTTCATTTTGGTGCTAGTTGTGTTCTCCAGTATCACTGCGGTGTCAGTTGAAGATGAAAAACAATGTATTTCTTTATCCTGAACTTCAAGGGAATCAATTACCTTTCTTTTCTTTTTGCTTTCCCTTCCCCCCAGTCCTTACTGCATTATATAAAACTGTTTGAAAAATTCGTATTTTTCATTATCTTACCTGCAGCAGGACATATTTTCTCACTTTTTACAGAACTTACCTCTAAACTGAATCAAATGATTTACTAGTCAGTGAATCTTTTCCATTAATTGTCCAAATTGGAATATTACCTATGTTGAACCTGCTTTTATCTCTTACAGCTATTTAACTTTGCATTCTCCCCTCTTGAATTTTTCTAGTGCTGCCAATAAGCTTAAACATCTTGTTACTTGTAATGACTGCATGTCCTTACTTAAGGATAGGAACAACTGGCATTTAGCCAGTTATCTTGTATCTCTCCTTGTTTGTTTTGTTGTCCCCCTCCACAAGCTCTGATGGCATCCTGCTCAGATGTTTTTCTCCTCTACTCTGAAAACTTCCCCATTTCTGTTTCACTTAGCTTTGAATATCCGCATGTTACCAAGGTTCACTTGTGAATATAGTTCACTTTCAAGGGTGACTTGTTTATATAATATGTTATAATTGGATAGATTGAGCTGTTTTTCCAGGTATTTCTTTCATGTCTCCAGCAGCTGCTCAGTGTCTGATATGCAATGTATGAAAAATTGTATTACATTTCTTCATGCACTGTTCATCTCTGTTTACTTCAGTGAAATGATTTGCATTTCATGTTCTTGGACTTCTTGAGGCCTCCTCTAGCTGTAGAGTTCCAAAATCCACATATATGCAGTTCTTGTGCCTTACTTCTCTGATTTTCTTCTTTATTTTGTGGGGTGTTTTTTTTTTTTATTTTGTTGCCCAACTCCTCCTTCTTTGTATAAATTTAAAAACTTTTTCATTTACTGTGCCTTTATCCTCTGAATCTTTCTCAGATATTGTGTTAAGAGAGATCCTTATGCACTTAAATACCTGAAATAGTTTTCAAACATCACTTTTCTTCTCTCACACTAATCTGTCAAGCTGACTTGATTTCAATTGCTCTTCTATTTTTCTTGGACAATAAGTGGTCATATCATTGCTATATTATGTTTTGTGGTCCATTGATGTTATGGACAGTCATTTGGTTGATCTGATTTGCAGTGAATTCTGTATAATCCTTTGCATTTTTTCTGAAGAAACTTGGCTACTGACAGTGATCAGACTGTGCGTATGAATCAAGTTCTATACCTTTGTCCATTATTTCTTACCATCTGGATGTCATGTAGTTAAGCACTATTTGGTTCCTTCCAGGTTTTAGCTTTATGTTTCTATTAGCAGTCCATGATTTAAATACATATATATATGAATAACGAATGCTAAAGACCTTTACTTTTGCACCCTGTCTTGTTTATTTCTATTAATATGCAGTATTAGATTGCAGCTATCCTTCATAGTAGGAAGTAAATAACTGTGATGCTGAAGGGATTTTTTGTAGCCTTTGTGCTTTGTTGTTTTGAGATGAATTCCTAGAAAGCTTCATTATTTTTTTCTGCTTTTACTGTTCCTTTGGGGGAAAAAATACTGTAATTTTTCACCTGTTCCCTTGTAACAGAATTTTGCCTGCATGCCTTCACCTTCTGTGGTAGTTGGTGATCACTTCAGTGTTAATTAGAAAAATCAATTTGTCACAAACAGTAAGAAGTTAAGACATTTTTTCTAGCTGTTCTTGTCTTTGCTAAAATGAGGTAATAATCCTTTCTGAGCAAGTAAATCCTCTTTACTAAACAGTACTTGGACACCACTTAGCAACATTGCAGTGAAAATAAAATTCTTTTCCTTACAATTTAGAAAATCTGTAGTATTGTATTTGTCAAGAAAATAGTAGTGTCAAGCTTGGTATGAATGCTGTAATTTAGTAATTGCATTTGCGTAGCAAAATTTCTCCTGCTGTTCAGCTGGTTGTACTTCCCATCCTTCCCTTTTTATGCAGATTTATTGGTGGCTTTATTATGTGATTATAGTCAAAAGAGAAGCGGTATTTCATTAGTGAGTCAAAGAAATGTACAAATTTTTTATTAGTCAAAGGAAGGTTTATATCTTTGTTCAGATATAGACATTGGAATGCATGTATCATTATATATTTTATATTATTATACATCTCAATGTGTATTTTTATTAGCCTGCAGTCCTTAATTCCTTGATTAATTCTTGAATTTCAACAGGACTAGCAATAGAACAACCATTTACAGACCAGGCCATAAATTTGTAAAGTAGTTTGAATTCCAGTCTGCTGAAATGTTCTGCTTTGGTTATATTTATAAAGGTTTTCTGTGATGGTGGTGATTGTTTCTCTCTCTTTGTTGTGTTATGATGAAGTAGGAAACACAGCTGCGCAGCTTTAAAAAGTCTTTCCAAATAGCAACTTCTTAGAGGAGTCTAAGATCTACTGAGACTGGGAAGGAGTCACCGTATTCTGCCTTGCTTGTAGGAGATGAAGGATTGTCTTAGTTTGGGGCAAATTTGGGAGGAAACCTCCGAAGGGGGTTTCCTCTGGAAGGTTAACTCAAACTACTTCTCTTCTCTGCTAGTCTNGTCTGTGCTTCCACGAATTGGAGTCAGGAGAGGAATGCGTGGGAGTCTAGCAGTATTTTCAAAGCAAAAACTTCACGTATTTTTTCTTCTCTTCGTTCACGGTCAGACTGTTTTAAAGGTACAGAACTTAATATACATTACAAGCAGGACAGACGATTGGGGATACAGGCATCATAAAGTCACCTTAGGACAAGGATGATGAGCTGTACTTTTTTTCCATTTTTAATTGCTGTATTTCTAATGGTATCTGGAAAACTCCATAGTTTCAGTATGTGCTTCAGCAAAGCACTTCTGTGGAGGTGTTGGTTGATCGTGACCTCGTACTTCTGGTGCTTGAAGGGAATAGTTTCTAAATGTAAAGTACTGAATGTCTTGCATATCATCACTTTTGGTTGCTATCAGATTAATCAAGGTACTAGGAAATTTTTAAAGAACAATTATTTTAATATTATTTCAATATTTTAACATAATAGAAATAAAGGTAATTAATATTTTAAAAATAGCCCCTAGAAATTAAGTATTTTTAATTCTTTCTTCAGTTTTGGAAGGATATTGTTGAGGATATTGAAGTTCGTGATCTAATTTCTGACAGAAGCAAATCTCAAGGTGAGACATCTTGACTAATCTTAATACATGCATGTTGGTAAATCAAGCAAAGGAAGGACTAAAATTTATTTATTTACTTCATAGATATTCCATCAGAAGAATGGATTTGGGAATCCTTATTTCATCCACCTCGCAAATTGGGCATTAATGATATTGAAGGGCAGCGGGTACTTCAGATAGCAGTGATTTTACGAAATCTTTCTTTTGAAGAGGGAAATGTTAAACTTCTGGCAGCTAATCGTACTTGTCTTCGGTTCCTGCTACTCTCTGCTCACAGTCACTTTATTTCTCTACGGCAGTTGGGGCTTGACACGCTGGGAAATATTGCAGCAGAGGTAATGTGCTTTCAGACATTCAAAATACAAACTGATAAAAGTAGTGGTGTTAATGAAATGATTTTTTTTCCTTTATCATTGGATGGAGAAGGAAATAAATTATTCTCTGAATTTGTAATTAGCAATTTGAAAACAAGTGTTCAGAGCCAAAACTACAATACGACTGTATGTGTCAGTTTGCTAAAATAAAATCTGAAGAAGACTGATGATGTAGGGAGATAGAATATAATCATCGTGTATAATTTTCAGTTTGGTTTCTCAGAGGGAATAATGGAATTTAAGTTCTGCAGTCTGTATGCTAGCTTCTTCACTTTATAATTTTAACCTTTAGTTATAACTCCAAAATAGTATGTTTAAGAAAGAGGATTGTAGAGGATTTTATGTCCTGTGTACTGACTGTAGTTTGTGTAAACTAGTCATATGCTTCTGGGTATGCTGTCAGAATCATGTGAGGTATTTTTTTTTCTTTTTGTTTCTTTTCTTTCTTTTTTTTTTTTTTTTTGTAGGTTTTTTGTGGTTTGTTTGGGGCTTTTTTAGGTTTGAATGTTATAAAATATACTATTTTGGTATGTCATTTTATCCTGCATAAAATTACATGGGTTTTATAGGTAGTATGTTCAGATAGTCTTTATATTTTAAAATATAGCATATAAATTTAAGTAAAATGGATATTATCAGAGAATAAGACTGGCAGTATTGGTCCACTACTAAATATTGAAAGAAAAGATGGTGGGTTTTATTTACCATGTACCCAACTTCTTTTGAATGAGAAAGAATGTTACTTATGATCTCTAATTGAGAAGCAGAAGTAGACAAATGACTGGGATAGCATTTGGGAAGGAGTACTTGTTACTCAAGTTCTGGTCTTCGCTGGATATTAGAATCCATTTGTGTATACTGTTGACTGCCTGAGAATAAAGTTATTTTCCTTATTCTGAGCACTGGAAAGTGTAAATTAGATTGCTGCCTCAGAGCAAAAAAGGAGGAGGGGACTCAAAATGCTAGGTACAATCATAAGCTCACAGGGTTCAGTTTTTATGAACATGAGTGTAATTTTATATGTGCTGCACTTAAACACTTCTGAATCTTATATTTTGATAGGCAAATTTAAGCCATTAGCACTATGTGGATAGTGTTAGTAATTTTTTTTTCTTTCTCATCAGCTTCTTTTGGATCCTGTTGATTTCAAAACTACTCATCTAATGTTCCACACTGTTACAAAATGCCTCATGTCAAGGGATAGATTTTTAAAAATGAGAGGTAAGATCTCTAGCTCTTCTTCTTGTTGTATCAGAATTGTAATAATTTCTGTTTAAAACTATTTTGTATTTGTTCTTCAGGCATGGAAATCTTGGCAAATCTTTGTAAGGCTGAAGATAATGGTGTCTTAATTTGTGAATATGTGGATCAAGAATCGTATAAAGAGATCATATGTCATCTCACACTACCAGATGTGCTGCTTGTAATCTCAGCACTTGAGGTGCTATACATGCTCACAGAAATGGGAGAAGTGGCCTGCTCAAAGATTGCTAAAGTAGAGAAGAGCATAGGTAAGGGAGAAGCAAAATGTATTATTTCTCTCACTTACGTAAGAAAAAAGACTTAACCACTGACCATGACATATTCTTAAAAATGTGGTTTACTGTGTGTGTGTGTGAGCGCACAGCATGGGGATGGAATTTACTAAATTTATTCATTGTGTCCTCAAGGAATTGATGATGCTAAAAATTCTGAAGTTTTTTTTCTTAATGCCATGAAGTGTGTTTTAAAAAAACCCAAACCTACAGAAGCTTGCAAAGACTTGTTTCCATTCAACACATGGCAATTTTAAAACAAATCAGTATATTCTAACAGTGTCCTAATGCCACTGTTGGTTTTACATTCAATACTTTAGATACATTGGTATGCCTGGTTTCTATGGACATCCAGATGTTTGGACCTGATGCTCTTACTGCTGTAAAGCTCATTGAACATCAGTGTGTTAGCCAGCAAGGAATACTTGATGTCAGACCACAGGTAATGGATCATGGTTCTTCACAGGCCCATGCAACAGGTGTCCCAGGTGAGTATCACTGCCTTCTCTAGATTTCTGATTAGTTTACATAAATAAGTGCAACATTATGTATAACATATGTATCTTTTTCAAACGCTCGCGAAGCAAATACTCTGTGTTAGCCAAAGCTCTGTTAGCCAAAACTGTTGTGAAATAAGCTTTGAAAAAATGTTAATGTTTTTCAGTTGCCAATCTGAAAATTCTCTGAAAGTTACATGCATTGCACATTTTAACTTGCTCAGTAGAAAGAAAAAGTATCCATTCTAGATTGTTCCCACAATTTTCAGAAAATTAGAGGTCCATTTTACATTGTGTTTTACACTGGGTATTATTCGGCAGTAACATATAGTATTTGGTAGAATTGCTTCAAGAGTGAATCTCTCTCATCTCACTCTTGAAGGTTCTGAACAGTTTCTTGTTATGTGAACCAAATTGTAACTATTCTTAGGAAGTTACTGAGAAAGAACCATTGCAACAGACATGGGTTTGCATGTCTAAGTGTGCTGTTTCTGGAATGGGTGTAGATACCACAGCAAAAATGACTGGGAGAGAATGTAATCAAGGGAGTGAACAAAAGTGGATAGGATGAACTGATGTGACTGCCACAAAATCCTTTGCATTATATTTGCATCCACTTAAGAATTGGAAAAATAATTGCTGTGTATTTGTGCCTGTTTTGGTGGAGTGTTGTGCCACTTTAAAATCATGCTCGGTACTGTAAAGTACTGAGATCATGGTCATGATTGTGGAAGCAGCTGTTCAACTAGGTACACTCATCGTGATTACAGTTTAGTGGTGAATCTGGCCCTGGCAAACCCTACATCACTTTGGTAAACTGTGGTGCAGATCTGTAGTCTGCTGTGGGCACCTTTGTGACTTGCCTTAGCTGGATACACAAACACAGGAGAAAATGTACCAGTGGATGTCATGAAATGCTTCATTCAGGAGGACAAAAAACATTTCAGCAAGTTTTGGTTTTTTTTTCTTCCCCACATTCTCTACAGCCTCTAGGACTGCACCACATGTTGCTCCACCTCCAGGAATAGTAGAAATAGACAGTGAGAAATTTGCATGTCAATGGTAAGTGTATAGTTCTGTTCAAATACATAATGAAGGAGAAAAAGAAAAATACTGAATTCATGTGTCACAGAATTTTCTAGTTTGCTTCTCTTTACTGTTAGCTTCCTGTGAGGTTAGAGGTTAGATGGTCTGTGAACTTGTGGAGAGTCTGTAGGAGATATAAACACTTTTCACTGCTGAGTGAATCTTAGATGTGCAAACACTGACTTACGATAAAAAATTGTGATGAAGAGTTAGTTAGATTTCAGCCCATCTTTCATGAAAGTAGAATCATTAAGGAATAAGAGTTGAGCTTTGAGGAGGAGATGCCAGCAAACCAGGCATTCTCACTTGTTTTTGCAGAATATACAATAAAAAAGGCATAGGTAGAGACAATTTTGCATAAATAAATAGTACATATATAAGTATGTAAATAAAATATTGCATGTAAAACTGACCACAAGTGTTAGGGGTCCAGTCTGTTGATTCATAAGCAGTGAGAAGGAGGAAGTGTAGAACAGACATCTGACAAAACAGTATACTTAAATGCTATTTTCTATGTTGTTGGCAGATCTCAAAAGTGTCTGTGATACAGATGGAGCGTTTTAACAACCCCTTTAAAAGTACTCTCTCTGTATTTTGCTTCATAGTTTATTTTTTCATCCTCAGGTTGAATGCCCATTTTGAAGTGAACCTTGATTGCTCAGTCTCTCGAGCAGAAATGTACTCTGAATACCTCTCTACTTGTAGTAAATTAGCTCGAGGTGGAATCCTAACATCAACTGGATTTTACAAATGCCTGCGGTAAGACAAGAATTTATGCAGCAGTAAAGAAGCAGTTGTATGTTCTCAAAACTAACTGGTAGCTTTAGATTTCTTTGAGAAAAGATCTCCAGTTTTGGAATTTTAATTGAAGCAAATGTTTAGTTTGTTTAATTTTATTTCATACTATTTCAAGATCTTTGAATGGGTTCCTTCTCTGCCTTTAGTCCTTCTAATTCTTTCTGAAGTAGTTTTTTGAGATTTTGTAATTTTCACTTAGGTTCTATAACATCTTGGCTGTCTGGGGGACCTGTTAGTCCTGAGTGATGAACACTCACATGCTGTTGGAAAATCCTGCTGCGTTGTAAAGATGCAGGCATTCCTTCTATTACTCTGCATACAAGAGCAGTTAGGTAAAACAAAAACATTGTAAGAAAGTTGAGTTATTGTGTTTATTAACATGGATTTATGTTGTGTTTGGCAGAACTGTCTTTCCAAATCATACAGTGAAGAGAGTAGAAGATCCAAGTAACAATGGTCAAGCACATATACATGTGGTAGGAGTGAAAAGGAGAGCTATACCACTTCCCATTCAGATGTACTATCAGCAGCCACCAACTTCATCTACCCCAGTTGTCCGGGTTGATTCAATTCCTGATGTGTCTTCGTCTCCTTTGCCAGCAGGTTTTTAAATTAATTATGTATAAAATATTTTGCATTGATCCTGAAATCATAAAGCCAGAAGTTTTTGAACATAGCTTGAAGGTGTTAGAAGTTGAGGCCACATGTTTTGAATTTATTCAGTAATGTTGGAATAGTACTGCAGTATTTTCTTGCATGCCATTCTAGTCTTTGACATGTAACTATAAGCTTTCCAGTCAGCAGAAAAGCCATTGTTACTGCATCATTAATTTAGACTCTGCAAGGCTGAGAATAGAAACTGTTTCATGTAGAATTGCAGTTTCAAATCTTGGATTTATAAAAATTCTTTAGTTAATGTATTTGAAATAATCTCTGCTTCCGAACTTCTACTGTGTTTATTTCAACAGGAATCCCACATGGGCTACCAAGTGTAGGAAATCACTATCAGAGGACCCCTATTAACCAGTCTTCAACTTTGACAGCAACACAGATGTCTTTTCCAATTCAGGGTGTTCACACTGTGGCACAGACTGTTTCTAGAATTCCACAAAATCCTTCTATTCATACACAGCAAAATGCTCCGATGACTGTTATACAAAATAAAGGTCCAATATCCTGTGAAGTAGTGAAGGCCGCAGTAATACAGAGCTCTGTTCCTCAGTCTGCAATTCCTGTTCCTATTGGAGTAGGAGGAGCTTCTAATCAAAAAAATCACAGCGCCACAGGCCAGCAGCCGTCTGTTACAGTTGTGAGTTCTCAGATGCTTCACCACCAACCTGTAATTCAGCAGTCCCCACTGCACGCAGTGGTACCAGGACAGATACCTTCAGGCACTCCTGTTACGGTAATTCAGCAAGCTGTACCTCAGGGTCATATATTTGGCAGAGTACAAAACCTACCAGCATGCAGTTCAGCAGTTTCACAGGGTCAGCAGCTAATCAGCACATCATCACAACCTGGGCAGACATCATCTCAGCAGTCCTCTGCGGGTAACCAGCAACAAGATACAGTCATCATAGCACCACAGCAGTATGTCACCACATCTGCATCTAACATTGTTTCTGCCACCACAGTTCAAAATTTCCAAGTAGCAGCTGGGCAGGTGGTTACAATTGCAGGTGTTCAGAACCCACCAACATCTAGAGTAGGGTTTCAGAATATTGCACCAAAGCCTCTGCCATCTCAGCAAGGTCCAGCTGCGGTGGGGCAGCAGTCACAGCAGCAGCCTCCACCACCATCCCAGCAAAGTGTAGTGATAGTAAGTCAGCCAGCTCAGCAAGGTCAGACATATGCACCAGCCATTCATCAAATTGTGCTTGCTAACCCAGCTTCTCTTCCTGCTGGCCAAACTGTCCAGTTGGCTGGACAGCCAAGCATTACTCCATCATCTTCACCGTCCCCAGGTCCGGTTACGAATAATCAAGTCCCTACAGTTATGTCATCTTCATCTACCACTCCTCAGTCACAAGGACCCCCTCCTACTGTTAGTCAGATGCTTTCTGTAAAAAGGCAGCAACAGCAGCAACATTCACCAGCATCATCGCAGCAGCAGGTACAGGTACAACAACCGATGCAAATGCAAGTTCAGTCACAACAAGCTAATACAGGAGTTGGCCAGCCCAACTCTGGTGAGTCTAGCCTGATAAAGCAACTGCTTCTTCCAAAAAGAGGCCCTTCAACTCCAGGGGGGAAGCTTATACTCCCAGCTCCACAGATTCCTCCACCTAACAATGCAAGAGCTCCTAGCCCTCAGGTGGTTTATCAGATGGCCAATAACCAGACGCCAGGTTTTGGAGTTCAAGGACAGTCTCCAGCTCAGCAGCTGCTAGTTGGACAGCAAAATGTTCAGCTGGTCCCAGGTGCAATCCCACCCCAAGGGGCTGTGCAAACAGTACCCATTTCTAATTTACAGATATTGCCAGGCCAGTTGATCTCAAACAGCCCAGCAACTATTTTCCAAGGGACTACTGGCAACCAGGTTACGATAACAGTTGTGCCAAATACGAGTTTTGCTACTGCAACTGTGAGTCAGGGAAATGCAACTCAGATCATTGCTCCAGCAGGAATTTCAGTGAGTGGAGCACAAACAGGAGTTGGGCTACAGGTGCAAACCCTTCCAGCTACTCAAGCACCTTCAGCTGGACAATCACCATCTACTGCTGCTCCCCCATTCAAAGGTGATAAGATAATTTGCCAAAAGGAGGAAGAAGCAAAGGAAGCAACAGGTTTACACATTCATGAACGTAAAATTGAAGTTATGGAGAATCCTTCCTGCCGAAGAGGAGCTGCAAACACCAGCAATGGGGATGCAAAAGAAAGTGAAATGCAGGTGGGAAGTCTTTTAAATGGGAGAAAGTATAGTGACTCCAGTCTACCTCCTTCTAACTCAGGGAAAACACAGAATGAGGCCAATCAGTGCTCACAAGTCAGTAATGGGCCATCATTAGAAATGGGTGAGAACGGAGCTCCTGGAAAGCAGAACTTTGAACAAACGGACACACAGGAAATTAAAAGTGATTCGAAGAAGCCCCTAGTTAATGGAATCTGTGATTTTGATAAAGGAGATTGTTCTCATTTGAGCAAAAACATTCCAAATCACAAAACTTCCAACCATGTAGGAAATGGTGAGATATCTTCAGTGGAACAACAAGGGAATTTGGATGCCACGCAGCAAGATACTGCCAAAGGTGATCAAGGGGAAAGAATTTCTAATGGGCCTGTATTAACTTTGAGTAGTTCACCTGTTGTAAGCGGTACACAAGAGGCTGCAAAACTGTTAACCCAGCAACTTAGTGGTACCAACACTGATTTACCTAATGGACCTCTAGCTTCAAGTTTGAATTCAGATGTGCCTCAGCAACGCCCAAGTGTAGTTGTCTCACCACAATCTACAGCCTCTGTTATACAGGGGCATCAAATCATAGCAGTTCCACACTCAGGACCTAGAGTGTCCCAGTCTACCCTGTCCTCCGAAGTTCGGTCTACTAATGGCACAGCAGAATGCAAAACTGCAAAGAGGCCAGCAGAGGATAATGACAGGGAAACTGTTCCAGGAATTCCAAATAAAGTAGGAGTTAGAATTGTTACAATCAGTGACCCCAACAATGCTGGTTGCAGTGCAACTATGGTTGCTGTGCCAGCTGGAGCGGATCCAAGCACTGTAGCGAAAGTAGCAATAGAAAGTGCTGTTCAACAAAAGCAGCAGCATCCAACCACGTATATACAAAGCATGGTCACACAGGTATGTTGCAGTGTTCTTTTTATGTTTATTCTGACTGTGATTCTGAGTAATACTGTAAAATAACATGGCGGAAAATGTGAGCTCGGTTGACATCTCTTGCGTAGCATTCCAGATATTCAGGAAATAATACTTTCTGTTCTTCCATAGACTTAAGTTTTAACAGTTTACATACTTTTTCAATATCAGTGACAATAGTGGAATTCAAAATTTGTAGCTTGATAATACACAGTGAGGAAAGAACTTCTGCTCACTATTTTCTTCCTTCAAGGATTAACTGTTCTGAAAACAACAGTGATTTGCTGGATGGTCTTGTTAAAATGTCAGTATTGTTCTGCATTTTATTCTCGGTCACTGTGGAGGGGTAAATACGGTTTTTCAGAAAAAAACACACCTGCATCTGGCTGGCTGAAATGAGGTTCTTGCATTTAAAGTTGGTCTTCAAGGTCTTGCTTTGTGGGTTCACCACAATTAGGAGAAAGTATTATTTTGTAAATTTGTTGAAATATTTAAATTTATTCATTACAAAGTATTTACAATGTTTATCAATAAAACAAGCATTGTCTTGGGTTTGTTTTTTTTTTCTCTGTTTGCCAAGCTTTGGTGAGGGTTTGCTGGGCTTTTTTGTCTCTTGATTGAATTTGCTGAACCTTTTGAAAGTTGTTACTCCCTAACACTTCCCTAGAAATGAGGTGTGGACATTAAGAGTATGAATTAGTAAAATAATCATGTTAGAGATTATTCCGTTCCCTAGAATTTATTTTAGTTTTGTACATAGACAGAAAATGGCTCTCCAAAAACCCCATTCCTAACCTGAATAGGAGCAGAGAGAAGAGAATGGTAGGTCTGGCAGTTCAGAGTTCTGACCAGAGAGGGGAAATGAAGTCCTGAGTGCTCACATTAGTAACATTTTGCATTTTGACCTTGGATTAACAGGGGTCTTTTATTTCTTACTTTTTCTTTTTTTCCTTTTTTTTTTTTTTTTCCTCTCTGTTTGGGAGTTTGTTTGCCTTTGACAAAGTAGAAGGCATAAACACAATGGGCTCATACGTGCCTAGAACTCAAAATGTGACGAGTGCTGGCTAGTGCTACTTCATTTTCTGTGACAAGTTAGGTTGCCCTTGACTTTGCTAGTTGTCAAAAATCAAGGTTAACAGTTAACAAGTTCCTTCCTTTTTTACTTTCTCTATTTTTTGCTTCTAACTGTGACAGTGCATGGAGTTAATTCTTAAAATGTCGTTGAACTCACTCCTGAACTTTCACTTAGATTTTTTTGGGGGGAAATCAGTATTTTTTTAATATGTTATTTATCTTTGTTCTTAATAGAAATAATTTGACCAAAATTGATAGTTTCTGTTAGCAGCATAGGGACAACATGCTAGGTTTTTTGTAGTGCGGATATATTATCTATGCCTTGCTTTTTACACAGAGTGTCTTTAGGTGTCACACAGTTTGAATTTCTGTTATAGCTTTGCTAAGGATTTGGCTGAAGTAGAAAATGGTGTGGCTGTCCCTTGAATGGAATATGTTTATGTATTCTCTCGATATGTACCTGAAAAGACTTTGCAGTTGTATCTCGAGCAACTACTAAATGATCAGATTATAAGAATTTTGAGCAAGGAGTAATACATCTTAACTATTTCATTTAATTTTCATTATTTACATCATGATACTAGAGGGGGAGAATAGAAAAAAATATATTTTCTGTGCTAATAGTTTCTTTTTTACACTGTCGCTAATATCCCTATCACTAATAGTTACTTCAGTTTTCATTACCTGTACAAACAGAAATGCTGCCTGCTGGGTTTGTCATTTGGTAGAAATTTGCAGATCAGAAGAACTTGGTTCAATGTCTCCCTGCCTGAAAGTTTGCTCATTCTGCTGTCTGTAGGATGCCCTTATTTTCTTCAAAATTACAGAAATGTGGAAGAAATGAATTAATCAGTTTTGGTCTTGGTGAGAAATTTATTCATTAACTATTTGCCTTAGACATATGTCTATATATTTACTAATCATGTCTATCATAATATTATAAGTACAGACTTACAGTTGAACCCATTTTAGAGTATTCTGTTCAGATATAGTGATCATCCTAATTGGCTTAGGATTTGCAGAGATCTTCACCACTTCTTTAAAATTAATGTTATAAACAGTACCAAAATCACCCTGGCCAGCTCTTTTTTTTTCTCTAAAGCTGCTGAGCAGCTGCAATAGCCATTGCTTTTCTGGAAAAGGAGATGTTAAGTATTTCCAATATTAAGTCTGCTTTTAGGAGTATTTTTAAATATCCAGAAGTGAAGTTTCATGAATTTGGTATAAATTTCAGTGATGACTTCATTTGAAATTAGGCCTTGTGTTATCTTCTATTTTCTCCCTCACATTTTGAGTGTTCCTCATCTTCCTTGTTCCTGACTTTTGAAAGGCAGCAGTTGAGGAACAGTTTTTTCACTTGAGCATCTGCATTATTTCATCCTCTCTGAAGCACCTAAGTATATATTGGCTGTCTTGCAGAAGAAAAAGGAGAGCATGGTTTTTACTGCAAACATTGTGAAATTTATTAGAAATACAATCCAGTGGAGAAAAACGATGAGGGACAGAGAATAAAGGCATATTAGCTATGGCAAAATTACATAGCTGCTGAAGCTTTTAGTGTGTGATTTCCTGTTTGACTGTTAGCTTTAAGTTTTATTTTAAACTACAGCTTAATTTCAGAGAAGCGTGAAAGGGAAAGAAGGAAACCAAGTGTAATAAAAGTAAAACCAAACAGGAAGACTTAAAAAAGAGGTTCAGAGGACAGAAAAAGAAGGAGAGTATTGGTTATGCAACTACAGTAGAATTAGCTGTCATGAGCTACAGAGAGGAGAAAGGGAAGGTGCTTGAAGATAAAGAAGGATGATCAAATAGGGCAGGAGTGGAACAACAATCTGAAAACTAAGGAAAGCCAGAAAGAAATAATCCTTAAGGGAATGTAGAAGTTAAGAGAAATTTGTTTCATTATATGAATGGTTGTTTGAAATGGGATGATACAGTGTGCTTGGGGGAAAATGTTGATTTAAATGGCCTATTCAAATAATGAAAATTGTATACTGGCTGTTTATGGGACAGCCCATATAAGTGCTATTAAAATCCAATTAGACAAATACAAGTTTCTTGTGTATATAATCTGAGATTATTCCCTATTAATTGTATATGTCAGCAAAGCTTGTTGAGAAATAACTGTATGTGTACTGAATATTTTAAAATTTCTTTTCATAATTTGCATTATGATAAAAAAGGGGAATCTATTATTATGTCAGAATAGGTACATATAATACACAGAGTGTTGCAATTTTGTTCTTACATCTCCATCTGTATTTTGTATGCTCATGAAACGTACTCTTGAGAGGAGACGGAACTGCTAACTGTACTTTTTTGGCTTCCTTTTATTTTGGTGTTCTCTGTTTGTGGTTTATTGCTTTCCTTTGCATTGTGCTAGACTGGTGGTTGAAAAAGAAATGAGCAATTGCCTATCTGTATGCTTTTCTTGGTCACATTTTCTTATTCCTCTTCAAACGCCTCCAAAACATCTGTTGAACATAACCATGGTTTGTCCCAATTGGTGTGTGATTTAAAGGAATGCTCTGATATCATGCCAGGTTCTTAGAAGTGAGCATATCTGATTTAAATTGCCTCATCTGGCCTTTAAAGTAATGACTTTCTTACTCATCACTGTCATTCCCTCACAAACAATGCACACCCAGTTCTCTTTAGGCTGCCCACTTGAAACATGCTTGTGTTGAAATTTAGGTGGCAAAATCTGTGTGGCCTTGGCTGTTCGCTCCTTCTCTCTGTTGATTGGAAAGCTGAGAATTACCATGCACCAGAAGGCAGGTGTGTAGCTCCAGGAGGTGTAATTCATTCCTAGCCACAGAGCAAATGAGTTTCTCAGCTGGAAGTAGTGAAATACAGATTCTCTGTGCTTTTATTGCCATTCACTTGTGAAGCACACTGTTGCAAGGAGACATAAACTTCAGTAATCTAACAAGAAAAGAACATGTATTTTGGTGCCTACTTATCCACTTGACCCCTTTTTCACACTCAAATTCTGCTCTATTTGTTTTCAGCTTACGCATTTTTATAGATAATTTTTATTATCATGAATAAACTAAACAAAATTTTGTCATATCAAGCTGTAAATCCTATTATACTTTAAAATTATTTTTACCAATTATTTCCTTTCTTAATTACATTTTTTTACAGTGGCTGTGCACATATTAGTAGTGGGGGAAAATGCAGCTTAATGCTTTTAAACTGCGTGTGGCTCTACATGTCAACAGAATCCCCAACACACTGGGATGCAGTGTTCTCTTGCTGGTGGAGCAGTAGGCCTTTAAAATAGAATGTGCAGGTATCATGATAAAATAGTCACCTGTTCATACATAAAGGGAACAGCAACATTGGTTCTGGGAAATGTAAGTGGAGGCCACATCTGGCCTCAACTCATAGGGTTTGTTACTCCTACCACACAGGGGGCTTGTGTGTCCAAATGTAGGAGCTCTTGTGCATATAATTAAGCTAACATCTTTGTAAACAGTCCATTCTAGTTAGCAGAAAGCTCTTAGTTGTACTCTTGGTTTTCATGATGAGGCTGAATTTCCTTCCCCTCTCCAATACCTCAGTCTAAAGTCAACCCAGTCAAGATAAAAAATCTCTACCTGCTTATTAAAAGTAGCCTCGCATATCTGCTCTGTAAGCAGACTGTACAGGCATTAAGGGTTTGTATTTGTGTGCTTTAGGGTTGAGTGTAAACCCTGCTGAGATAGATGAGGCTGCTCTAGAGGTACCTTTCAGTCCCAAGATCCTGTGAGGAAAAGGCTAAGTGGTGGCAGTTGCCAACTCTATCATGGAGAGGTCTGATCTGATTACAAAAGAGCGCTGTCAAGTGTAGCCGAGCACTGGGCATTTGTTTTCTTGGGAAATGTGGATTCATTACATGTTTTTACTAGAGGAGGAAATTTCTGGAAGCTTTATGCCCCAGGGAAAGACTTTACAATGTTACTTTTCTCAGAAAGACTTCATTAGGGAAAGTTAATGGATGTCATTGTTTAAAGAAGTAAGTGAATTTACATAATCATTGTATATGAGCACTGTAAAATAGGTAGCTCATAGCAAGTATTTCTAGATATATTTCTGGGAAAAAAAAGGAGTTTCATTTCTGAAAAACAAAGGCTAGACCTAATTTTAGTGATATCCCATGTGTCATGCATTACTAAACTGATACATGACAATAGAGGGAAAAGGAAACCAAAAATACACATTGATCTTTCTGAATCTTTCTGATCTCTTGAATGAAGAGAGGAAAGCTTTGTCATGTTTGACTCTAAAACTTTCATTTCTAAAATAAAGTAAAAAGTGCTAGGAGCAAATGTAACTTTGCTTTATATGTTGATTTAAAAATATAATTAACAAAGTTGATAGGCAAGCAATGGATTTATCTTTAAAAATACATGGAAGTTGTGTCCACCAAGTCTGAGTGAAACTACTCCACAGTAGAGCAGTAAGAAGAGAATTTTAATCAACAGCAACTGTTTCACATTTCTTTTCAATTTATCAGCTTTTTTTCTCACAGGAAAAAAAAAAAAATGGTAGGGGAGACTGAACGATAACTTTTCGTCCTGAAAATGTTTCTCTTTCTGAGCTCTTTCGTTTTCATCGTGCAACATTTTGTGTTGTATATCTCAGATCAACTTACTTTAAATAAACAATTTTTCAATGAGATCATATTAAAACTTTTGAATACCACTAGGAGAGCTTGCCAGAGAAATCCTTGAGAAAATTCATAATTCCAGATTAATTGCAGGGTTTGCTCTGACTGGAGTAAATAGTACATGAGCCACACATTGAATGATGAGAATTAAATGAAATACTGAATTCACTCAGCTCATTTTCTCTTCAGCACATTAAATGAGACAGAAGTTCTACAGGGATAAAAAGTCACATAAAAGACCATCAGAATATGTTGATACTGGGATGCCAAGTGAAGGTTGCAAAACCAGCTGAACTGCTGGCACTCCCGTTATTTTACTTGCAGCTCCATTTTAAAAATGCCTTTTAAGGGGATGTTGATATTAAAAGGCTCCACTTGTGTTTACCTTCTGTTAGAAGATATCTTGTGAAGGATTCATTTCCCATTTTGTGAAATAGCTTAAAGGTCTTTAGGTGAAAATCATTACTGCGTACAAAATAATTTGTAGTTGTGACTAATGGACTCAAATAATTTCTTACAACTTTTCATATATGTAGATGGATCACAGGCATCATAAGTAGTTGGGCTGTAGGAGTTTTGCAGAGTTTTTTCCTTGATTTTATTTTTTTTCCCTTAATTTTATTTATTTCCTTAGTTTTATTGCTTGGATGTGGGATGTGTTTTGTTTTTGATCAGGCTTTTTTGCTGTCCCTTGGGTCATGTTATTGGTAGTATAACCTGTGATAGTAATTAACTCACTACCTTGTGTGACTTCTGTCCACAATGCCAACAGAGAGCAGCAGGAAGAAAATGTAAATTAATATGCAAATGAAATTGAAAGTTAGAAATAGAAATTGAAGTTAGCTATTTGTTTGTTTGTAGTGAAAGTCTAAAGTTACTCAGTAACAGAACTATAAAGATCTAAATGTGCACCATTTGAAAGTGTTTGTTTATAATATTCTTACACAGACTTAGAAGTAGCTTTATTTGATCTTTTTAGAGTGTGAATTTGTTTTCAAACAGTGGGGAAGAAAACAATGTTAGGTCTTCATCTCTAAATAATATTCAAAAGCTTAATTTTTCTATTATAATCATCCTTACAAACGTCTTGCTGACCAGAGCCTTCCAGGAGAAAAAGAAGAAGAGAAACAATATTCTGACACAGACACTGTTTTGAAATGGAAAGTTCAGCATTCAGTATCTGTTATTCAGAAAAAGAAATATAATTGGTTTGGGATTATATATTTTTAGGTAATTTCAAAGATAATTTTAGTTGAGTGTTAAGTGTCTTGTTATTATATCGGAGGGGAGCAAGGGGAATATAATCTTCCTTTCTGAAATGTTTCTCTTTTCATTGTGTATGAGTTGTACAGCATTGTCAGGCATTCTGAGCATGTGCTATTCCCTGTGCTGATAATACTGCAATGCCTTGAGTTTGCATGAGATTTTTTCTTTTCTTAAATAACAACAAAGAGTTTGAAAAATGTTAACCTTTGCTCTGCTAGTGCCCTTGAGTAATTTCTCTGCAGTCATAATTCTGTATTTGAATTTGAGCATGAAGTTTATTACTTGAATATTAGGAAGTTCTAAGTACCAGTAAAAGTTGTATATCCCTTGTGTTACTTACTGTGTCTTACTAATGCTTATTAAGAGTTCAGAGTATTAAAAATTGAACACCTGTGGTGGATTAAGGTGTAAAACAAGAAGTCTTTCAACAAGCACTTAACTGTATGTCAAGTCTAGAAATAAGTCCTGTTTAAAATTGTTTTAACTTTTTCTACAGAGCACACCTGCAACATCGATACCAACAGTTCAAGTACAGGGCCAGCAGATGAATTTGCAGCCACCTTCATACACTGCAGCAAGTCAACATGCAGAGCAAATGAAAAAACCTGGACAGAACTTCATGTGTCTGTGGCAGTCTTGTAAAAAGTAAATGGCTCCTTTATTTACCTTTTACTGATATGTAACAGATGCTTGTATATAGAAGGTGTTTCTGCAAATTCCCTCCATTCTGTTACATTATACTTTGCCAGTGGGGAAAAGAAAAAGTGAAAAGTGTTGAGGAAACTGAATGATATGGGGGAAGGCAAGACACTTAACTGCTGTCAGTTATACTTCAGAGCATGAAATGAATATTATGTGCGTTTCTTGTAGTATATTGATTCTTCAGTAACAAAAAATAGTTGTGTAGTTAAGTTTGAAAGAATTCCGTGCTCTGAAGCTTGTTCTCTGTGTTGCAAGTATAAAAATAGTTCCTGTACTGCAGTTACAAATCATGTCTTGACATTTTCTTGTGTTTCCAGTTTTGCAAGAGCAGGGTGTTGCACTTCAATGTCCTGGTCACAGTCTTATTTAGCTTATGACTAATTTTGGTAATTATACCATTTGTGTGCCAGAGGATGCCATTGTTATGAAAGGAAGTAAAAAGAAACTGGGCCTTAAGACTAGACAGTCATGATTTGATTTTTTTTAATTTGCTGCTGTTCTTAGAGAGGAGTGAACTAGCGGACATTTAGCTGTATGCTTATGAAAACTTGATACAACTTGACACTGATTTTTAACATAACTTAGGCTTGTGAATATGCTTAGTTTCTAGGTAAGGGCAGAGATTGATGAAAAAAAGTAGTAGTCAAATAGCCACTTCAAAAACTGGAGATAAATTGTGAGTGAAAAAAATTGCATAACATATAGGATGGTACAAAAAAGAGTGAGGAGCCTCATTGCTGCAGGATGACAAAGGGAGCATAAAGCTGATTGGCAGAAAGCTGGTGGGAAATTCAAAAAATTGGGATGAAAAGATGGAGAATTTTAACTGTTTGGAACTGATAGTGAAAATGAGGCATTTGAGCAGAATTACAGGAATACTGAATGACAGTATGAAACCCCTGAAGGTCTAATTTCTGTTTCTGTCATTTCTTGCAAACATAATTCTAAGATCATTCAGTCAATGCAAGACATAGAATCTGGCACTTCTTTAAATCATTGCACTATTTTCACTTTAAAAGTGATTTTTCTTTCTTAGATAGGTGACACTTCTCTATGTAAGAAATCTATGTAGGGCTTTACTTACTCTGTAGTTTCCTCCCTTACTACTAATAAATAGAAATGTAGAGCCATGGTCTGCTGGCTGCCCAGTAGATGCATTAACTTGTGCCTAGGTACAGGTTGCATTGAGGTTGAAATGAAAGGCTGGGACAGTGTCACAGCAGGAGCCTTGCCAGCTTATAACATGTCGAAGAGTTTGCTGAGCTACAGTTTTAAAGTATAAGTCACCGACTTCATTCCATATCTAAGGTTACATAGGATGAGCTGTGTTGGGGCAGAAGGAAGAGCAGTACTACTAAATTACCATACATTATCAGTCTTTTTGTAGTCTGTCTTAAAATACTACTCCAGAAGGTTTACCTGAGACTGAAGTTAAGGGCTACAAGGCCATTGATCTCTATATTTTACTCCATACCTGGTGTATTATTTCTGTTGCTTTAGTTTATCTGGCTGTCACTTCCTGTACTGCTTTTCATTCATGGTTAAATTTCGTTCTTTTCAAAAGCTTTCAGAGATTTTTGCATTAACAGATTTAGTTCACAGCTCTTGTTTTTATGCTTTCACCTTTAAAACAGTTATTTCAGTCCCAGCCTAAAATCAGTTTAGATAAACATTTCAGTCGACGTTCTCTGCGGTGAAGAGAAAATCAAAATAATAAGTTAGCATTTTCCTCGAATATGTATTGTTTATTCATATTCCTTGAACAGCCTGATTAAAAATAGGTGTATCAAATCTCCCGTAGGCTTCCTGGTTCTGTTAGACATAAAGAAAAATCTGGAATTGACACCTTTTTTTATTTATAGCTCTCAATCTTAGCTGTTTTTATTGAGTAGTTTAAGTGGGAAACAAAAAGATTCTTTTGAGTGGGTCTGTGTGAACTTCACATGCACTTCTTGGTTTCATTCTCAATTCCTTAGCAATTTTTTTCCTAGGATTAAGCAGGCAGTTTCATCACAGTAGAATGATAGAATACTGGGAGTCTTTTGTGATATTTGTAGCTAACTGGAAAATGACAGGATGCACATTTGAGAAAGTAATTTTCACTTGTTTCTCTATGCATGTACTTTAGTTTCATTCTCAAAAAATACTAGCATTATGTTTTCCTTCAAAGTTGCAATGCAGAAGCCAGTGAAGGCCTTAAACATTTTATTGTGAAGCAGGATAAATACAAATAAATAAAATAGTATGTTCTTTTCCTACTGACTGATTTGGCTGCTCCAGTCAGCAGCATTACAGTGGTGTGTGTTGGTGTTTTGGTTTGGGTTGGGTTTTTTTAGAACTGAATTAGAAAACATTAGACAAAGATTTGAAATGCTGCAGATTTAATAGTGTCTAAAGAGACACTAATAATGAGATGAGGCTGAATTATGCTAATAGTTGAAATGATTGGCCTCTGCCAGATGTGTTCAGATTTAATATCTGAAGTGGAAGTAAAATTCTAAAAGGTGTCAGTCAGCACATTACTTTGCATTAAGGATGTAATAGAAAGTAGGTGTTTTCCTTCGAACTTCAGCTGTCTGCAAGTACTGCTAATTGTATGCAGCTTAATTTAAAAGCTGCTGTTTTGTTTCAGAGGTAGGCAGATGTTTGCTCTTGAATTGCTTTGTATTTAAAAAGTAAATTGAAAATGCTATTGAATCTCCAGTGCCTGTGAAGTTAGCTGTTAATGTTCTGTTCAGCAGTTGAACAGAACCATGGATGAATTAAGTGTGGAAACAAGAGTCTAGACTGAACTGACCATATTGTCAGTATGTAAGCTTTTTTATTACTATAGTTAGGTGTTCCTTTAAGGAAAAATAGTTTTTCTCTGCAAAATGGTAGTAAGTTTGATTCTTTTTAGATCCAGAATTGAAGTGTATAACACTGAATATATTAAACTGTGAATGGGCCAACACAGCTGAAATAGCTTTGTTTTTCTGAAGCTTTGCCATGTTGAATGAAACATTTTGCACTGTAGTTTGGGTCTCAGGCCATTAAATTTGTTTCATCTGTGCCAGAAATTATTCATAAAATGGTTAGTGCCAGGCTTAAGTTGATTCCCCTCTATTGTGGAAAGACATCTCTCTGTCCTCTGAAACACCCACTGTTGAGCCAGTGTAGATGTAAAACATTTTATTTTCATTTCCTACTATGGGTTATTTGGACCAACAGCAAGAGGCAGGTATTTCTCCTCCTCAGCTTCCCTTCAGTAAGAGGTAACTGGCATGTAAGAGATGAATGCTTTTAAAGAGACTAGTATTTGTTGCCAATGCAGAAGGTAATTGCTGTATTACAGGTGGTTATTGCAGTAGCGTTCAGTTTATAACTAAGACTTGTCTGTGGGTGGTTAGCTCTGATGCCTTTATAGTGTTCAGGTATCAGTATATGTACCTAGGCCTAGGCATGAGTTGTGAGTATGTTTGCATAATGGACACTACTGAAGTGGGTACTTGATGGGGAAAGAGGTGGCTGGATCAAAGCAGTCACTGATCTGCTATTCATAAACTGAGAGTGTGTAGGGCAGCTGGTGGCAATGACTTCTCAAATGACATTGACCATGACAGCTAGGTTTCTAGACCTCTTTGGTCCAAGCATTAAGTGGGTGTTGATGAGCTGGGTTACTTGTATTGAAGTGAATTCTGAGCAGCTAAATCTCTCAGCCATTTTCTCTCTGTTGGAGTAAGAGGCTTAATTTTAAGATCTGAGATCCATAATATAGGTTAAACCCCAATGCTTTGAGTCATTCACTGTTTTCATCTCATGTTCTTTGAAATACAGCAATTCTCCTTTACCAGCTTATATATGTTACAGTAGTATATCATTTGTCTACATGAGATTGGAGGTGTAGCCTAGGTTGCAGCCATCATGCTTTGGTGGAGTTTGCTGCCTTGAGAAATACAGGTCAGGTAAGGAGTTATGTCAGGCTTTTGAACTTTTAAGAAGGCAGACTTCCAGCTGTTAAGGGAGCTTGTCACTGGGATCTTTGGGGACAAAGGAGTGGAACAGACCTGGCAAAACAGGAACTGAACCTGGCAGGGTATGCAAAGAGTAACAGGAAGGGCTTGTACAGGTACATTAATCAGAAAAGGAGGGTCAGAGGAGGTGTGCACTTGCTGGGGAGCAGGTAACAACAAATAAAGACAGCATGGCTTCACCAAGGGAAAATCTCGTCTGACCAACCTAGTGGCTTTCTGTGATGGAGTAACTACATCAGAGGATAACAGTCAGACGTCATTGCTACAGATGTGTAAAGCCTTTGATGTGGTCCCCCCACAACATCCTGCTTTCTAAATTGAAGGGAGATGGATTTGATAAGTGGACTGTTAGATGCATCAGGAATTGGTTGGACAGTCACGTCCAGAGGGTGATGATCAATGGCTGAGAGTCTTGATGGACATCAGTGACACGTGGTGTCCCTCACAGGTCTGCACTGGGACCAGTGTTGCTTAATATCTTCATAAATGACAGGGACGAAGGGATGGAGTGCACCCTCAGCACATTTGCAGGTGACAC